>LR738713.1:95030395-95043273 GCA_902687465.1 Secale cereale | reverse complement strand
GGGGGGGTCTATATGTAGCAGTTTTTAGGGTTAGGAGGGAGTTTAGGGGCGCTAGGAGCCCTCCGATCGCGATCCGACGGATCCGATCGCGAGGGTTGATTTAAAAGGCCTAGACGGAGATAAAAGACTGCAGTAGGGATGTTTCCGGGACACGAAGTGAAGGCACATCGGACCCACACGGACAACGGATGGAAAAGTCAACGGAGTCCAAACGAGACGAGATTTGAGAGGCGGGTTGCACACCACAAAACAACAACACACAACACAACCTCGCGGCACACCGGTAACGTAAAACGCCCGAACAACAAAGTAGGCCTACGGGACGTCACGGACACGTGAGGGAGCTCCGGAACGCGAAACGGACAACGGGAAGAAACACGCGGAACCGGATGCAACCCACAACACAAATGCAATGCAATGCACATGTCTACATGATATGAATGAATGCCACACACTCACACAACAAAACGACGAAAACCCGAAAGAGAAAGAACCCGGAATGGAAATAGATGAAGCCGGAGATATATTATATACCCAAAAGGGAAAGTATTACATCCGGGGCATTACAAACTCTCCTCTACTACAAAAAGATCTCGTCCCGAGATCTAGGACTGGAAAAAGGAAGGGTACTCGGAACGAAGATGATCTTCTCGTTCCCAGGTAGCTTCTCGGTCTGTGTGATGTGACCACTTGACTTTTAGAAACTTGATGGACTTGTTGCGAGTCTTGCGTTCAGTTTCGTCGAGAATTGCAACTGGATGCTCTCGGTAGGACAGGTCTTGTTGAAGATCAATCTCCTCAAACAGAATCATGCGCTCAGGTGCCTTGAAGCATTTGCGAAGCTGAGACACATGGAAGACATCATGAACATTTGAAAAGTTGGAAGGGAGCTCGAGCTGATAGGCTAGATCGCCTCTTTTGCCAAGAATCTTGAAAGGCCCGACGTATCTAGGAGCAAGTTTTCCTTTGATACCGAATCTTTGGGTTCCTTTCATCGGAGAAACTCGGAGATAGACATGATCACCGATGTCGAAAGCCAAATCACGATGCTTGCCGTCATAGTAGCTCTTCTGACGCGACTGAGTGGCCTTGAGATTCTCACGTATGACTTTGCACATTTCTTCGGCTTCTGAGATCAAGTCATTGCCAAGAAGTTGGCGTTCGCCTGTTTCAGACCAGTTGAGAGGGGTACGGCACTTTCTGCCATAGAGAATTTCAAATGGTGCTTTGCCTGCACTTGCTTGAAAGCTGTTGTTGTAAGAGAACTCGGCAAATGGAAGACAGTCTTCCCATTTCATGCCGAAGGAGATGACACAGGCTCTGAGCATGTCTTCTAGGATCTGATTCACACGCTCGACTTGACCACTAGTCTGAGGGTGAAAGGCAGTGCTGAACCTGATCTTAGTGCCCATGGCGGACTGAAAGGAGTCCCAGAACCTTGATGTGAACAAGCTGCCACGGTCTGAGGATATCACTTGAGGAATGCCATGTAGGGACACAATTCTGGAAGTGTACAGCTCTGCAAGTTGAGCTGCATTGATTGATTCTTTGACTGGAAGAAAGTGAGCGACTTTGGTAAGCTTGTCAATCACCACAAAGATAGCATCATTGCCTCGCTTGGATTTAGGAAAGCCAGTGACGAAGTCCATTTCAATGTGGTCGAACTTCCACTCGGGAATAGGAAGAGGTTAGAGAAGACCGGCTGGACGTTGATGTTCTGCTTTCACTCTTCTGCATACATCACATTCGTTCACGAATTGGGCAATTTCCCTTTTCATGCGTGTCCACCAGTAAGACTGCTTGAGATCTTGATACTTCTTTTAACTGCCAGGATGAATGGAAAGGAGAGAATCATGAGCTTCTTCCATTATGAGCTTCCTGAGATCACCTTTGGGAACAACGAGTCTGTCCTCGAAGAACAAGGTATCTCTCTCATCAACACGGAAGCACTTGTATTTAGGAGTGCCCTTTGCAATCCCATGTTTCACTTTCTTCACCATGGTATCACTGAGCTGGGCCTCACGGACTTGATCTTCCAAGGTAGGAGCAACTTGGAGATTTGCAAGAAAACCCTGCGGAACAACTTGAAGGTTGAGCTTCCTGAATGCTTCACAAAGCTCAGGCTGGTACGGCTTGATAAGAAGGCTGTTGCAATATGCCTTTCTGCTCAAAGCATCTGCAATCACATTCGCCTTGCCTGGAGTGTACTCAATGCTGGGGTTGTACTCTTGGATCATCTCGACCCAACGAGTCTGGCGGAGGTTCAGATGCGGCTGTGTGAAGATGTACTTCAAGCTCTTGTGATCAGTGAAGATGTCGACCTTTCTGCCCAACAACAGATGTCTCCACGTAATCAGAGCATGTACCATAGCTGCTAGCTCGAGATCATGTGTGGGATAGTTCTTCTCAGCTGGCTTTAGCTGACGAGAAGTGTATGCCACAATTCTCTTCTCTTGCATAAGCACACCACCAAGGCCTTGAAGAGAAGCGTCACAGAACACTTCATAGGGCTTGGATTCATCTGGAGGAATCAGAACTGGAGCAGAGACAAGCTTCTCTTTGAGGGTTTTGAATGCCACTTCACATTCGGGAGACCAAAAGTATTTGACATTCTTCTGAAGCAGGTTGGAAAGAGGCTTGGCAATCTTGGAGAAGTTTTCAACAAACCTTCTGCAATAGCTGGCAAGACCCAGAAAACTGCGGAGCTGCTTGACGTTCTGAGGAGCTTCCCAGTTGACAATTGCTTCAACTTTCTCGGGATTAACCGCAATACCGTCAGCTGAGATGATGTGGCCCAGGTACAAAACCTTATCGAGCCAAAACTCGCACTTGGAGAACTTGGCATAGAATTTATGCTCTCGGAGTCGATCAAGAACCAGACGCAAGTGCTTTTCGTGATCTTCTTCATTCTTGGAAAACACCAGAATATCATCCAGATACACAAGCACGAACTCGCCAGTATAGGGGTTGAAGATGTAATGCATCATCCTTGAAAAGGTAGGAGGAGCATTGGCGAGACCGAAGGACATGACGGTATACTCGTATGAACCGTAGCTCGTTCTGAAGGCCGTCTTGGGAATGTCTTCCTCGCGAATGCGAATTTGATGATAACCCATTCGGAGGTCAAGCTTAGAGAACACTTTTGCTCCTTTGAGCTGCTCAAAGAGTTCGTTGATGTTGGGGAGCGGATACTTGTTCTTAATCGTCTTCTTGTTCAACGGCCGGTAGTCAACACAGAGACGCTCCGTGCCATCTTTCTTCTTGACAAATAAGACACCACAGCCCCACGGAGATGTACTCGGTCTGATGAGACCCATACGCTCCTGTTCATCCAACTGTTTCTTCAATTCCTTCAATTCATCTGAAGAGAGCTTGTATGGACGCCGGCAAACAGGTTCGGTGCCCGGCTCGAGTTCAATGACAAACTCCACCTGACGGTGTGGAGGCATGCCTGGAAGTTCTTCTGGAAAGACGTCTTGATATTCGTTCACCACTGGAATTTGCTCTATGGCATTAATTTCACCCTTATCATTAAGAGAGAAAAGCCGAATAGTATTATCCCTGGAGGCGAAGATAATCACATCTTCATTAGAATGAGTCAACTTGACTTCCTTTTGAGCACAATCAATGTGAGCATCATGCTGAGAAAGCCAATCCATTCCGAGGATGAGGTCGATGTCAGAATGACCAAGAACCACCGGAGAAGCCAAAAATCGATAATCACCCATGCGAATAGAAACATCCGGAGCATATAATCTAGAAGTCATGCATCTTCCCGGAGAAATCACTTGCAACTCCCTTGGCAAGGCCATGGTGCCCACATTATACTTGGATGCAAAAGGGAATGACATGAAAGAATGTGAAGCACCCGAATCAAATAACACTTTAGCTGGAAAAGAGTTCACTGGAAGGTTACCCAGAATGACATCAGAAGAAGCCTCCGCTTGTGCTGCATTCATCAGATTAACCCTTGCAGACTTTGGATCATGCCTGAGAATAGCTGAACTCACAGGTGGTGGAGGAGGAAGACGCTTCGGATTCGGACATCTGTTGGCATAGTGACCTTTCTGAGTGCATTTGTTGCAAGTCACTTCTGAGAGAGGACGGAAATGAGAGCCACTGGACTTGGAGCCTTGAGACTGAAACTGCTTCTTCGACTGGTTGCTTGGGTTGGGTGGGTGGGAGAAACCACGACCACTAGAGTTCTTGTTGTTGGAGTTGTTGAAGTTGCTGGAGTTGTTGTATGGAGCTCGAATCACTGGAGGAGGAGGAAGCCAGAATTTCTGTTGTTTCGAGACCATCTGAGACGATGAGGAAGAGTGAACAGCATCTCGAATTCTCTTCTTAGAAGCCTCCATCTTAAGCTGAGCTGCTTCTTGTTTCAAAGCCATGTTATAGAACTTATCGAATTCGTCTGGCTCGAACAAAGTGAGAGCAAGCTGAAGTTCATCTTTGAGACCTCCACGGAACTGATAGATTTTACTCTTTGCATCAGGAATGTCTTGCTTTGCATAGCGAGCGAGGTTTTGAAACTTGACATTATACTGATAGACTGTCATGGAGCCCTGCTTGAGGTTGCGGAATTGCTCACGCATACCCTCGATGACACTTGTAGGAATGTGATGCGAGCGGAAATCCTTGCAGAAATTCTCCCAAGAGATCACTTGACCCGGCCTTGAGTCTTTGTACTGCTGCCACCAGTCAGCTGCTTGATCTTTCAGTTGGAAGGCTGCAAACTTCACATAGTCATCTTCTTTCACGTTACTGCACTCAAAATGCTTCTTTATGTCGGTCAACCAATCCTCAGCATCAAGAGGGTCGACACAGTAACTGAAAGCTTTAGGATTGTTAGCCAGGAACTGGTTGAGAGTAGCATGGTGCTGCTGGAAGAAGTTGCCTTGGTTCATTGGAACACCCTGATTAACTTGATTAGCTTGCATAGCTTGCATTTGCTGCATCATCTGCATCATCAACTGAGTGTTCTGAGCAGTAGTCTGCATAATTGCTCTCCAAGCCTCGGGCGGAGGAGGAGGTGAAGGAGGACGTTCTGGAACTTCTTCACCCTCTGGGTTGGCATTCGGAACCCTTTTCGGAGCCATCCTGTAAGAGACGACCACGAATCAGCAATTGATTGACAAAAGGAATAAGCTGAATCAATGGAATGAATTGCAACAAGTCTTCACAATAATCATTCGAACAATAAGAACGAATGAAATCATCCGAACAAGAGGAACGAATGAATTTCTCAGTTAATTGATAACATCAGTCTTCACGAGAAGCCACATAGGGATCAAAAGGATAAAATAAGTAAACAACAAGGTACGGAAAGGAACAAACACAAGAGAGGAGTTTCGTTCTAACATCTTTGTGCTGAAAGCATATGAACGCGTTACGAAAAGGTTTTGCAATCCCCGGATCAGCATAGCCAAGGACCCTTTAAGATGCAACTCCTGATAGTAACCTCGGTCATATAACCCCTTCACTCAATGTCGAACCCCGAACTCACTAACCTGCATTCGTTGGAAGAATGCCTACGATCTACTGGATAAAACCCACCTATAGTTTTCCGAAAGATTCCAGTTATGCAATCAGGTGTTGGGGATACACGGGAAGCACCGCGCAAACAACTCTAACCTACATCCAGGTGTATCCATCCTTCAACACATAACCAGTCTTTCTCGGAAACTGTGTACCTCGGACCTTCGAAAAGCATCCACTATAACAAGCTATGGCAATACTCCCGAACTACCTCCCCAGTACTGGGTGATGTCGGGGTTATCTTGCCACTGGCCGTATAGGGGAGATTTTCGATGTCGGCCGTCTTAAGTATTTAGTACTGTCGCGATATGCTTGTTACAATGATACCCCAAAGCTCAACTCCTCGGTAACAGGAGGCATCGGGAACAATATCCTTGTCACAAGAACATCGAAACAATCCCAGAATACTCGCGGGATTCCTAAAAAAAAATTTGTGCAAATTTTGAAGATAGGAGAGACAAGAGTAGACGTCAGGAGTCCTCACCAGAGAGAAAGGGGATGAGAAGCAAAGAAATCCTACTCTCCGATATAATATAGGACTCAAAAAGTTTTCAGTGTGTGCCTAGACTCAACCGTCAATGGTTCGATCAAACAGTGGGGGCTCCTAGGTCGGAGAAGGCTCTGATACCAACTTGTAATGCCCAGGATGGAGTTATACCTCCTACGTGTCGAGGCACGACTTAAAGGCATAAGTCCATCCTAGAATGATCTCAAGTTTGGTAATCTTTGCACAACTCATGTAAAAGAGGGGATAGTAAACTGAAAATAGTTGGCTTACACTCGCCACGTCACAGAATTACAGTACAAGTCTCAAACATCATACATTAAGAGCACTACAACCCTCTAAGGGCAAAAGCCAAATGTCAAAGTACCAAACTCAGATAAAGTAAACCACAGGCGGATCGAATCCTAGTAAGAGACTCCACTACTGATCGTCCGGGTAGCGCACATAGTACCGACTACGCTCCTCGTCGTACTCCCAATCCAGCTCGGTGCCATCACCTGGATAGCTCACAGCTGGACCTGCATCTAGTGTGTGAAGTAACTGTGAGCCACAGAGGACTCAGCAATCCCGTTCCCGGGTAACAGAACTATTTAAGCCTTTAGGTGAGGAGAAGGCTGAAGAAAAGAACAAGTCTGCAGCAGCAACTAGCATCTAGCTTACGCAAGTGAGAGCGAGAAGAGAAGGCATCGGCGAGAAGTGATCACGAAGTGATCCTAGCTACAAGCTCACAAACATAACCCCTCCGTGTTCAACTCCCGAATCCCTATTCGGAAATTGACAGTCACGGAACACACGCTGGTAGTGTATTAGTATCATTGTGTCAAGTTATCTACAACCGGAATTAACAAGCTCCCATCTGCCACATAACCGCGGGCACGGCTTTCGAAAGTTCAAACCCTGCAGGGGTGTTCCAACTTGACCCATTACAAGCCCACGATCCGCGGAGTCGCAACTCCAAAGTGGGAAGACCCGAGTATCCTCGGAATCCCGTGCTCAAGATATACCGAGCTAAGGTAAGGCTAATCCAGCAAATCCTCCCGGCGTGTCGACACCCTGATAGTAGCCGCGCGTATCTAAGTCTCAGGACACGACCGGATGAGACATCCTACGGGTTTTTACCAGACCTCGAGTTTCCTTGAGGTGGCCCCGCAGTCCGCTCGTTTCGGACCAACACTCATGTGGAGCACTGGCCCGGGGTTGTTGATTAAGAAAGAGGGTTAATTACTCCCTATGCATGTTTAGTTGTTATTAGGCAAATAGTACCAATGTTGGGATTTGCTGGAAAAGACCTAGCACTTAGCGGTTTATCGAGGGGGTCCCATACACCCCAACCGTGTTAGGAACGCATAATCAAGGAACATAATACCGGCTTATACGGATCCTAACGGCATGAGTGGAACAAATCACCAAGCAAAAGGCTTAGCCTTCCACCCTTGCCAATATATAGATGATTTCAGTTTAAGCATTTATATAGTGTGATATAACCCAACCAAACTTCAACATGGAGCAAGCATCTTCACTTCACCTGCAACTAGCAACGCTATAAGAAGGGCTGAGCGAGGCGTACCTAGCCAAGCAACGGTTTGCATAGGTAGGGTGGTTAAACATGGCAATTGGTTACAAGTAGGAGGCTGACAAAAAGAACATGGGCATCGAGGCAAAACTATAGATCGAGACTACTAGCAATAGGCAAAGATAGTAATGTTATCGGGGTTCGGTCATCTTGCCTGAAGAGAAGTCGTTCGGGTCGTAAGAAGGGTCCTCGTGCTCAACCTCGTTGGAAACCTCGTGCTCAACTTCGTACCCGGTCTCAGCTTCCGGCTCTAAACAAAACAATCACACCAAGCACCAATCAACAAGATGCAATGCGCACTCGAGAAACATGAATGCATGATGGATGCACTAAGGATGCACATGGAACACGTAAAACATCACTCAAGCAAAACACCTCAAAACAAGATAACAATCTGATATTATTAATCTACACAGAAAAACAACCAAGTTTGATATAAGATTCGCTGAAATCGGAGTTACGGGCTAAAAGTTATGCCCGAAACAAGATTTGAGCGAAAGCTGAAAATTACAGCAACATAGCATCTTTGGAGCTCAAAATAATTAAGCTACAGCACCCAAAAAGCATGGCAAAGGACATGAACACAAACTAGACTTATAGTACAGCAACTAGGTCCAAAGTGCACCCCCAACGGAGTCACGGATCAATAGCAATGATCTTGGACATATTGAACTTTGCAATAAAATTCTGGCAGCAGAATTTTTATTGAAACTTTAGAGCAAAAGATAAACATGCTACAGCCACTTAAATGGACATGTGAGGACATGAATGGAAAGGCAACAATATATACTACAAGGAACAATCAAAATCCACCCCAAAACTAACATGCTTTGTCCTAGAACATCACACAAACATGGCATCGGAACGTTACAGATTTCAGACTTAGTGAAAATCACTAAGTCCTAAATCAGCAATAACATCATAGCACACAAAAGAGCATGTTTAAGTCACCTCGAAACTAAACATGGCAAAGGGTAAGCACCTCATCAAAGTGCACATGAAGGTGATCCCGAAACACACAAGCATGCATCATAGAGGTGAACACAACGATTGCAACGAGCTCAACAAGGTGGCATTTCATAACAAGTGAAAACACAACATATGAACATGGCACTTTGCAAAGATGATAACAAGGCAATAATAAATCTACCATGCAACCTATCACAAGCAACACGTAGTTCGTGGCAAGACGAACACGTGGACATGTCATTTGCATCGTTTGGACAAACGAGCTAAAAGATATCACATGTCAAAGGTGGCATGAAAATAACACATAACAACAGTTTATATCATGATGCACTCTTGTAACAGCAAAACAAGCCCCTAGATGATCTCTAACATGCATGACAACAACAGGTAAAACGTAGAGCACATCTCCACGAACGTCTGGACATAATACAGGCACAAAACGGAGCACCACAGTAAAAGTTACAGCAGGTCAAAGATTGCATTTCAGATCAGTAAAACAGGGACTTAGAAGGATAGAAGTCAACCTAGCAGATCTGGATCTGGAAACTGAGACGGGCCGGATCTGGTGACTGGGCTGGCCCGCGCGAGGAGGAACTGTGCGGTGCGGCGGCGGCCCACCGCGGAGCGGGGCGGCGGCCCGCGCGGTGCGGAGCGGAGGGAGGCCCGCCTGGCCTCGGCTGCGGCCCGCGTCGTTGGCGTGGCCCGGCTGGGGGGAAGGCGGCCCGACGCGCTGTGCGGAGGCGGCGGGAGCGGTCGGGCCTGGCCCGAGAGGCTGGCAAGAAGGCGGCGGTGTACGGGCTCGGGCCCAGGCGATCGGGCTGGTAGGACGCGGTCGAGGCAACGAAGGCCACGGCGATGTGGAGCGGGCCGACGGGGAACTGGTCCCCCCCGGCCAGGCCGATGCGGTCGATGCTTGGCGGCCAAGTGGAGACGGCCCGGCGCGGTCGATCGATCGGCGCGGTCGAGCGCTGCGGTCGACGAGCGTTGACCCCGGGCGAAGCGCTCGAGGATTCGGTCGGCGGCGGCTGGATCGAAGGATCCCCTCGGGATCCGGGCAGAAAATTAGGGATTGGATCTGAGAAAAGAAAAAAAAAGAAAGTGGATAAGGGGGAAGAAGAAGGGGATGCCAAAATAGACTAGGGGGGTCTATATGTAGCAGTTTTTAGGGTTAGGAGGGAGTTTAGGGGCGCTAGGAGCCCTCCGATCGCGATCCGACGGATCCGATCGCGAGGGTTGATTTAAAAGGCCTAGACGGAGATAAAAGACTGCAGTAGGGATGTTTTCGGGACACGAAGTGAAGGCACATCGGACCCACACGGACAACGGATGGAAAAGTCAACGGAGTCCAAACGAGACGAGATTTGAGAGGCGGGTTGCACACCACAAAACAACAACACACAACACAACCTCGCGGCACACCGGTAACGTAAAACGCCCGAACAACAAAGTAGGCCTACGGGACGTCACGGACACGTGAGGGAGCTCCGGAACGCGAAACGGACAACGGGAAGAAACACGCGGAACCGGATGCAACCCACAACACAAATGCAATGCAATGCACATGTCTACATGATATGAATGAATGCCACACACTCACACAACAAAACGACGAAAACCCGAAAGAGAAAGAACCCGGAATGGAAATAGATAAAGCCGAAGATATATTATATACCCAAAAGGGAAAGTATTACATCCGGGGCATTACATATTGCTTGAGTTTATCCCTCTACATCATGTCATCTTGCTTAAGGCGTTACTCTGTTCTTATGAACTTAATACTCTAGATGCATGCTGGATAGCGGTCGATGTGTGGAGTAATAGTAGTAGATGCAGAATCGTTTCGGTCTACTTGTCATGGACGTGATGCCTATATACAGTGATCATGCCTAGATATTCTCATAACTATGCGCTTTTCTACCAATTGCTCGACAGTAATTTGTTCACCCATCGTAGAAATCTGCTATCATGAGTGAAACCTATGGCCCCCGGGTCTATCTTCATCATATTAATCTTCCATCAACTATTTATCTTTACTTTACTTTACTTTTGCAATCTTTACTTTCAATCTCCATATCAAAAATACAAAAAATATTATATTATCATATCTATCAGATCTCACTCTCGTAAGTGACCGAGAAGGGATTGACAACCCCTTTTATCGCGTTGGCTGCGAGGTTCTTATTTGTTTGTGCAGGTACGAGGGACTCGCGCTTGGTCTCCTACTGGATTGATACCTTGGTTCTCAAAAACTAAGGGAAATACTTACGCTACTGTGCTGCATCACACTTTCCTCTTCGAGAGAATACAACGCAAGCTCGAGAAGTAGCAAGGAAAATTTCTGGCGCCGTTGCCGGGGAGGCTTACGCCAAGTCAAATCAAGCTTTGATCTCCCGCCAACATGCGAATTTCTGGCGCCGTTGCCGGGGAGATCTACGCAAAAGTCATATACCAAGTACCTATCACAAACCCTTATCCCTCGCATTACATTATTTGCCTCTCGTTTTCCTCTCCCCCACTTCACCTTTGCCGTTTTATTCGCCCTCTTATTTGCTCCATGTGTTTTATCGTTTGCCTTGCCGTCATGTCTAGCCCTCCTACCATTATCAATACTCCTGAGAGTGAAGTTCTTAATTTTAAACAAAGGGAGGAAGAAAATCTAAAAGATGCTTAGTATAGAATTTGCAATGCTCAAAATAGATCTACTAGGAAGCTTTCCACTTCTATGCTTCTTCGCAATTTTTATGTTGGCATCACTCCTTGGAATAGATATATCCTTGACACCATTACCGGAGGGAATTTCTCGGGTAGCCATACTTTTGATTCTTATAATGCTATGACAGAATTGTTTGGCCCACCACCTCTTCAGGTTAATGGAACTGCCTTAACCTTAGAGCATGTTATGCAAAGGCTTGAAATTATTGAAAATAAAGTTGCCACTGTAGAGTTAGTTGAGAGTTTGGATAAAAAGATCCATAACCAAATTACCCAATATGGACCTAAGGTGGGAGTTATTCTGAAAACTTTTAAAGAAAAAGAACCCATAGTTAAAGAGAGAATAGATCAAGATTCCACTAGAATTGATAAACTTGAGGATATTATTACTAGTGTAGGGTCTGCTTTTTCTGCTGTGAGAAATACTTCGAACCCCCTCTACTAATAAATTGGCTAAGTTGATGTATGTTCCCAAATATAAGGGTGAATCTTCTAGTAAGGAAACCGCGGATCTCAAATCAATAAGTGTTCACCCCAATTTTCTTACTATCATAAGGGAACCTGTTGCTACAAACGAATTTCTTGATTTCTTGCCTAGAAGTTTGATTATTAATAGGAAGGAAGAAACTCCTAAGAATTACAAGTGTTTAATTGAAGAATTGCCTACCAAAGATGGCAATACGTAGATCTATTCTTGTATCATGCCTAGCTAGGGGCGTTAAACGATAGCGCTTGTTGGGAGGCAACCCAATTTTATTTTCTTTGTTTTTGCTTCTATTTAGGAATAAATATTGCATATAGCTTCTGTTTAGATGTGGTTTTCTGTTTTAATTAGTGTTTGTGCCAAGTAAAACCTTTGGGAAGACTTGGGTGAAGTTTATGTGATCAGCCTGTAAAAAATAGAAACTTTAGCGCTCATAAGATTAGGTACCATTTTTTTACTGGAGAGAGTGCTTTTTAGTTGATTCTTTTTGCAGATGATTAATAGACAAATTCCTCACGTCCACCAATTTATTTCAATTTTTTTAGAGTTACAGAAATATTCGAAAGTTACAGATTGCTACAGACTGTTATGTTTTTGACAGATTCTGTTTTTCGTGTGTTGTTTGCTTATTTTGATGAATCTATGAGTAGTATCGGGGGGTATGAATCATAGAGAAGTTGGAATACAGTAGGTTTAACACCAATATAAACAAAGAATGAGTTCATTACAGTACCTTTGCGTGGTGGCTTGTTTTCTTATACTAACGGAGTTCACGAGATTTTTGGTTAAGCTTTGTGTTATGAAGTTCTCAAGTTTTGAGTAAGGATTTGATGGACTATGGAACAACGAGCCTAAGCTTGGGGAGTCCCAAGGCACCCTGAGGGAGTCCTGGACTAAGGGGTCGTCGGGCGTTCGACCTGTTATCCATGGGTCGAACTGGTGGGCTATGAAGACATGAAGGCCGAAGACTGCACCCGTATCCGGATTAGACTCTCCTTGGCGTGGAAGGTAAGCTTGGCGGCCAACTATGAAGATTCCTTCTTATGTAACAGACTCTAAGTAACCCTATATCCCTCCGGTGTCTATATAAACCGGAG
>LR738713.1:95007024-95030385 GCA_902687465.1 Secale cereale | reverse complement strand
ATATTCGAAAGTTACAGATTGCTACAGACTGTTATGTTTTTGACAGATTCTGTTTTTCGTGTGTTGTTTGCTTATTTTGATGAATCTATGAGTAGTATCGGGGGGTATGAATCATAGAGAAGTTGGAATACAGTAGGTTTAACACCAATATAAACAAAGAATGAGTTCATTACAGTACCTTTGCGTGGTGGTTTGTTTTCTTATACTAACGGAGTTCACGAGATTTTTGGTTAAGCTTTGTGTTATGAAGTTCTCAAGTTTTGAGTAAGGATTTGATGGACTATGGAACAACGAGCCTAAGCTTGGGGAGTCCCAAGGCACCCTGAGGGAGTCCTGGACTAAGGGGTCGTTGGGCGTTCGACCTGTTATCCATGGGTCGAACTGGTGGGCTATGAAGACATGAAGGCCGAAGACTGCACCCGTATCCGGATTAGACTCTCCTTGGCGTGGAAGGTAAGCTTGGCGGCCAACTATGAAGATTCCTTCTTATGTAACAGACTCTAAGTAACCCTATATCCCTCCGGTGTCTATATAAACCGGAGGGAGCAGTCCAGAGAATACACACATTACCTTAGTCATACAGGCTAGGCTTCTAGGGTTTAGCCATTACGATCTCGTGGTAGATCAAATCTTTTAATACTCATATTCATCAAGATCAATCAAGCAGGAAGTAGGGTATTACCTCCATAGAGAGGGCCCGAGCCTGGGTAAACATCGTGTCCCCAGTCTCCTGTAGCCATCGACCTTAGACGCACAGTTCGAGACCCCCTACCCGAGATCCGCCGGTTTTGACACTGACATTGGTGCTTTCATTGAGAGTTCCACTACGCCGTTGATGAAAGGTTCAATGGCCCCTTCAATTTTTGATAGTGACGCTGTCCATGGAGAAACCTTCCTCCCCGGACAAATCTTTGTATTCGGCGGCTTCGCACTGCGGGCCAACTCGCTTGGCCATCTGGAGCGGATCGACAGCTACGCCCCTGGCCATCAAGTCAGATTCGGGAGCTTGAATTACGTCGCGGACATCCGCGAAGACCCGATCTTCGACGGATATGAGACCACGTCGATCGCGCCCCTCGCTCAGATGAACATAACCTAAATCTGTCATCGGATCACATACAGGAGATGGATCTTGTTGCTGCAACGGCCTTAAATCCGGAGCAGATTGTGCCATCCAAGGCCACAGAGTCCGCGGAGTTGGAGCCGCACACAGACTTGACACCTTGCGATATTTGCGTCAATGAAACTCCGAACTCGTCTCCGGCTATAAATTCTGAACCACATACACCTGCAGACACTGAGCTGGATTGGTTATCAATTTTCGAATTCGGCGCCGCAGACATCTTCCAACACTCGCCCCTGGGCGACATGCTAAACTCGTTAAAAAACCTGTCCTTGGCAGGGGACTCACATCCAAACTATATCCGGTTCGAACTAGGAGCTGACGACGGAGAATTTTGCTTCCCACCCGCCACCCACTTCATAGCCACTATCGAGGACTCAACCGACACGCTTGATTACGGCTCCGAAGACATCGACGGCATGGACGACGATGACGATGAGGAGCAGGGTCAAAACCCGCCATTTACTGGGCGATGGACGGCCACTTCCTCATACGATATGTACATGGTTGATACACCTAAAAAGCTAATGACGATGACAAAGAAGATCTAGTTGAGAATAAACCTCCTGAGACATAGCCCAAACACTGGCGGCCTAAACGCCATTCTAAGTCACGTCGCTCAAAAGACAGCAACACTAGCACCGGAGAAAATAATACTTTGGATGACGCCGAAAACAACGAAGACCCTGTGGGAACAACATCCGAACAGGAGGAACAAGACAACGGGCAAGTCAACCCCGATAAACAGGCCGTGACTAATGATCTGAATGACGATAGTTACCGTCCACCCTCCGAGGAGGAGGAGAGCCTCGGAAGCAAGGACTTCATCGTGCCTGAGGCACCCCTCGAGCAAGAGCGCTTCAAGCGCCGGCTAATAGCCACTGCAAGAAGCCTGAAGAAAAAGCAGCAGCAGCTTCAAGCTGATCAAGACCTACTCATTGACAGATGGACTGACGTCCTGGCGGCCGAAGAATACGGCCCCAAGCGTCCAGCCAAGAGTTACCCGAAACGCAGACTACTACCTCAGTTCGATGAGGAGGCGCCGGAGCTCATACCTCCCTCGCGCAATGCGGACCGACCACCTCGTGGTCGAGATAAAACGGCAACTCATGCCGAACACTAGCCCGCCCCACCGCCTTGTAAAAACAGAGACAAAACAGCTCGAGACTATACATACGACCTTCGGCAAGACCTGGACAGTAGAGGAGGACACACCAGATCAATCTACGGATCGCGAGGACGCCCTTCGACTCACGACGATGACTACCTATTCGGACGGGACAAACCTAGTCACGCCCAGGCTGATAACCGCAGGCGGACTTCATCGGAGGTGCGCCGCGACACGGCCCGATATAGAGGCGCCACACACCCTCTCTGCTTCACAGATGAAGTACTGGATCATGAATTTCCCGAGGGATTCAAGCCCGTCAATATTGAATCATACGACGGAACAACCGATCCCACAGTATGGATCGAGGATTTTATTCTCCACATCCATATGGCACGAGGAGACGATCTCCACGCCATCAAATACCTCCCACTAAAACTGAAAGGGCCAGCTAGACACTGGTTAAATAGCCTACCTGAAAATTCCATCGGCAGCTGGGAGGACTTGGAAGAAGCTTTTCTTGACAACTTCCAAGGCACCTATATCCGGGCACCAGACGCCGATGACTTAAGTCATATAGTTCAAAAACCTGGAGAATCAGCCAGACAATTTTGGACTAGGTTCCTAACCAAAAAGAACCAGATCGTTGACTGTCTGGATGCTGAAGCCCTAGCGGCTTTCAAACACAGCATCCGTGACGAATGGCTCGCCCGCCACCTTGGCCAAGAAAAGCCGAAATCCATGGCAACCCTCATGGCACTCATGACCCGCTTTTGCGCAGGTGAGGACAGCTGGCAGGCTCGTAGCATAAACACAGCCAGCAATGAAGGCCCCTCCGAGGCCAAAAACAACACCGGCAAGCTCCGGCGCAATAGACACAAACGCCGCAACAATGGCAATAACACCGATGACACCACGGTTAACGCCGGATTCAGTGGCTCCAAGTCCGGCCAGCGAAAGAACCTAGAAAAGGAACAACGAGGGACCATCCAGCCTGGACCGCATACTCGACCGTCCGTGCCAGATACATGGCACCCCGGACAAACAAGCCAATCATACCAACAGAGATTGTTGGGTTTTTAAACAGGCCGGCAAGTTAAATGCCGAGAATAAGGAAAAGGGATCACAAAGTGAGGACGATGACGAAGAGCCCCGACAGCCGAACACCGGGGGACAGAAGAAATTTCCCCCTCAAGTCAAAACGGTGAACATGATATACGCTACACACATCCCCAAAAGGGAGCGCAAGTGCGCACTCAGGGACGTCTACGCGGTAGAGCCAGTCGCCCCAAAATTTAACTCGTGGTCGTCATTCCCGATCACCTTCGATCGTCGAGATCATCCAACTAGTATCCGCCATGGCGGTTCGGCCGCTGGTTCTCGACCCAATCATCGACAAATTTCACCTAACACGGTTCCTAATGGACGGAGGCAGCAGCCTCAACCTACTCTATTAGGATACAGTGTGCAAGATGGGTATTAATCCCTCACGAATCAAACCCACAAAGACCTACCTTTAAAGGAGTCATACCAGGCGTAGAGGCCCGTTATACGGGCTCAATCACGCTGGAAGTAGTCTTCGGTTCCCCGGACAACTTCTGAAGCGAAGAGTTACTCTTTGATATCGTTCCCTTCCGCAGCGGCTACCACGCATTGCTCAAACGAACCGCGTTTGCAAGATTCAGCGCGGTACCACACTATGCTTATCTCAAGCTCAAGATGCCGGTCCACGCGGCGTCATAACAGTCAATGGAAACACTGAACCCTCCCTCCGTATAGAGGAGCACACAGCCGTCTTGCCAGCAGATGTACAGAGCGGCCTTCTCAAGCAGAAACATAATCCGCCTGCTAATGTCTACACACGCTTCTATTCTTGTAGACTATGTTGGGCCTCCAAGCGCAGAGGTTTGTAGGACAGCAGCAATTTCCCTCAAGTGGATGACCTAAGGTTTATCGAACTCAGGGAAGTAGAGGTTGAAGATGGTCTCTCTCAAGCAACCCTGCAACTAAGATACAAGAAGTCTCTTGTGTCCCCAACACACCTAATACAACTAGGAGTTGTATAGGTGCACTAGTTCGGCGAAGAGATGGTAAAATATGGATGATAGGAGTGGCAAAGCAAAGTAATATAAATCTGTAATAAAAAGTGCAGCAAGCAAACAAGTGGTAAACGTGAGCACAAATGGTATTGCAATGGTGGAAACAAGGCCTAGGCTTCATACTTTCACTAGTGGCAACTTCCAACAACATTAACATAGTCTAATCACATGATATTTCCCATAAAACATGCAATGGAGACGCACTCGGAGGTCATTCCTTTGTGGTCAAGAGAGGACGAGAATTATGTAGGGATACAAAAGCACACCTCAAAGTTCGTAGTTCTCAATCTATGGATTTCCCAATGTCACTGCGGCCATCCAAAGAGAGTACCACAATCACCACAACATATCTCAAGGATAGTCAAAGACAAGCACCAAGAGACTCTCAATCTTCAATCAACACACAAAAGAGGAAATCACTCATGAAAATATTCTTCTAATCCATGTCCAATAGACCGCCGTCACCTTGGTCTCGGGGATTATACTAGATAAAGACAAGTGAGTACATCAATCCAATACATAGAGGAAGGGGAAGTATCATGGGATCACCCTAGATTAACATAGCCTATGATCACAACGAAGATCACATCATGGGAGAGAGAATTGACCACATAGCTACTGGTAGAAACCTGAGCCCCGATGAGGAACTACTCCCGCATCATGGAGGGAGGAAGCAACGTCGATGGAGATGAATCCGGGGGCACTTCCCCGTCCCGGCAGGATGCCGACACAGGAATTCTGGTCCCCCGAAACTTGGTGGCGATG
This sequence comes from Secale cereale, assembly GCA_902687465.1. Lineage (NCBI taxonomy): Eukaryota > Viridiplantae > Streptophyta > Magnoliopsida > Poales > Poaceae > Secale > Secale cereale. Next base: position 95,025,290 of record LR738713.1, on the reverse strand, counting down.
GCGGCGGAGATCGGAATTGCTTCTGGAGAAAAGGGTTCTGGAATCAGGGTTTTCGCGACGGGAGGAATATATATGCGAAGGGGGGCAGCCAGAGGCGGAGCGGGGGCCCCAGGCGCCCCCCTGGCGAGGCCAGGGGTGGGGCCGCGCCGGGTGGCCGCCTGGGCCACCCCTGGCTCCCCTCTGGTCTTCCTTTGGTTCTTCGCGAAGCTTCCTGTACGCCGATTTTTCCTGTATTTTTCCTGGAATTTTTGGAGCACTTTTAATATGGGGGAAACCTGAAATAGAAAAACAGCAGAAAACAGGAACTGGCACTGTGGTGCACTGAGTTAATAGGTTAGTCCAAATATGATCAAAAGTGTATGGAAGTGCATAAATATCATAGCAATATCACACAAAAGAAGCATGGAGCAAGCAGAAATTATAGATACGTTTTGGACGTATCAACATCCCCAAGCTTAATTCCTGCTCGTCCTCGAGTAGGTAAATGATAAAAAGCATAATTTCTGTGGTGACATGCTACCAACCATATAAGAACTTTTAAATAAAGCAATCAAGGCATGTAATTCAATTCAAGTCATAACAAGCAAGAGTCTATATTAGCATTGTAACAAGCAACATAAGAACATAAAGGTGCAAGAGCTCTCGCTGTCCGTGACTCGAATGTCTCCAAATGGTGTTTGCGTGCAAGAAAGGGGATAGGGATATACGAGAGAGTAAAACATAGTTTTGTATTGTTGAGAACTTAATCTACTAAAGTTTCACACTTGGTCTTCTTTGGAATCTTATCTTGACTCATCCCCAGACCACCAGTCAGGTACAAGTCAAAATGATCCGCTCCCTTTCGATATTTTGAGCACTCATGCAATGGATGAGCGTAATCAAGAAAGTTAACACTTAGGATGGCAAAGAGAGAAAAATGATGAAGGGGGAAGACAAAAAAGGTGTGAAAGGCTCACATCAATGAGGACAATCATAGGCGAGAGAAAGCCAAATGATAGATATGATGTGAGGAGTAGGGATTGCCATGCAACGGATGCACATATGAGCTAAGGTAAGCTCTCCAATGGAACTAGTGGGGGTGCATCCAACTTGCTTGCTCAAGAAGACCTAGAGCTCTTTTGAGGAGGCTCATCATTGGAATATACAAGCCAAGTTCTATAGTGTGAAGGTCCCCACATAGCTATATGCATGAATGATAATCTCTATGGAGTACAAGGTATAAGATGGAGTACGAGTGTGGATCTCTCAAAAGGAATAGTAGTGTGCCCCCTTCTCTCTTTTTATTTCTTTTTCTCTTTTTTTCTCTTTTTTTTTATTTTTTTGTGGCCTCAATGGCTCTTTCTATTTAACTCTCATTTGCCCTCTTTGGGATCTTTTGATTTTGTCCTCTTTGGGATCTTTTCCTCAGTTTAGGGGCAACACTCTATGTATTACAAGAAGTATAGAAGATCTTTCACACTTTACAAAAGTACTCAACATAAAGAAAATGAAACTATCATGATGTATGTAAATGTATGCCTCTGCCAGTGTAGCAGGATATGCAATGATACTAGCGCGTCATGTAGCAATGATTAGGGCAAGGCCCAACTAGCATGCGGCTCATCGATCAAGCAAAAGCATGTATGACATGAAGATCAAGTCATGAGAAGATGGATGTTGCGTGGCAATGTATCTCGGAAAGGCTATGGAAATGCCTTGATAGGTAGGAATGGTGGCTGTTTTGAGGAAGGATATAAGGAGGCTTATGATGACAGAGCGTATCGTGCCAAGGATTTGGATGCACCGGCGAAGTATGCGCCAACTCTCGAGGTGAGAAAGGGCAATGCACGGTACCGAAGAGGCTATAAAAATATGGCTAGGTGGAAGTGTCAACTTTCGAATACTCACATTAGTCCGAAGAACTCATGCACTTATTATCGGTAACTCTCAATCTAATTAGGAGGTTCACAAAGAGACAAGTACCCCGAGGAGGAGTGTATGGGGGTTTGGTTATCCTTGCGCATCCTCGACTCATGGTACGTGACTGTACTCTAATATTTGATCCCTCCAAAGATTAGTGATCCATTTAGTAGCTAAAGTTCTCAACTATTTTGTAGGTTTTCGAAAATAAACACGGATTGCCCAAAATACGACATCTATCACTAATAGGCTAAAGCTCTTGACACCAAAAGTTCAGACATTACTCATGTCAATACCTCAAAACTATTGCAAGTTACTACTAAAATTAAATAGCAACCTCAGTTACCTACTTTAAGTTAAGACACACAACTCAGTGCAACATGCAAACTCTCTTAACAAGATAAACATGATAACTCAAGAGAGTTCAGCAACCAACTAAACAAAAGCTCTTTAAAAAGAAAAGCATGAAAACTAAGAGCTAAACATGACATCAACTATGGAAAGACAAAGAACACACAAAGCAAAGATAAGCATGAAAATCCTATATTGTGTTCTAGGTTGAAGTGGAGCGTGTTTCTCTCCCACACAAAGAAAGCTGGGTTCTAACTTGTTATGAACAGCAAGCAAAGCTAAAGAAAACTAAAAAGGAAACTAAGAGCAAGACGCTCCAAGCATAGCACATAACACATGAAGTGATAATTATAGTGGAACGAAAGACGAACTGATAATTGTTGATGAAGAAGGGGGTGCATGGGGGCATCCCCAAGCTTAGACGCTTGAGTCTTCTTGAATATTTCTTGGGGGTGCATGGGGGCATCCCCAAGCTTGAGCGTTTGACCCTCATGAATCTTCTTTTATCATCTTCCCTCGCACACTTGAAAAATCCCTTCATACATAACTCATCATAATCTGATTAGAGAGGTTAGTACCCACAATAAAATAATTTTTCTCTACTGGAAACAAAGATATTCTTGAAGGTCTACTGTTTCTCAAGATCGCCAAAAAGTTTTTGCAAAGAAAAAGCAAGCTTAAGGTCTGCAAAACGAAGAAAAGGCAAAACTGGGCAGAATCTGTGAAAAACAGACCAGCAGGTAGTAAATAATTTTTTTGGGTTACTTTTGCAACTCAAATCAAAAAACTCAGAACGGACGCTCAAAAGCCAATTGTATAGAGCATGCTGTCAAAAAAATTCAGATCAAAAAGATGATCTGGTGATTTTATTCGAATTTTTCTTTCCAAGGACAGAATCTGTTTTCTGGACAGCATGTCACAACTTTTGAACTTTCTTGCAATCAGAGGCTAAAATTGGCACAAAGCTGAAAAATAAAGATACAATGATGTTGCTACAGTAGTAACAAACATCAAGACCACTAAAAACTGAAATAACAAACTGAAAGCAAAGATAACAAGGGTTGTCTCCCTAGAGCTCTTTCTTTATAGCCATAAAGATAGGCTTAAGACTTTAATGATGCTCTCGTAGGAATAAGAGTTGAAGAACAAAAGAGAGCATCAAGAAGCAAATACCAAACACATTTAAGCCTAACATGCTTCCTATGCATAGGAATATTGCAATAGAATAATTCATTGAAGCACAAAGCAATAAGCATAGGAAGACAAAACAAGTGCAGCTTCAAAACCTTCAACATAAAGAGAGGGAACATGATATTATTGAAATATCTATAAGCATATGTTCCCTTCTCATAATAATTTTCAGTGGGATCACGAATAAACTCAACAATATAAGTATCACATAAAGCATTGTTACCATGATCCACATGCAAAAAGGTACTCTTACTCTCCACATAAGCATAATCTTTCTCGTTGGTAATAGTGGGAGTAGGACTATCATAAACAACTTGAACACTATAGATTAATTGTGTATTAGGAAGATGGTGTTCAACAAGGGAGTAATTCCCTCCATGATTATGACAAGTTTCATAAGGATAATTTCTCCTTATGTCATAGGTACCTTTATAATCACTATAGATTGGAGTTATAACATCATCATAGTAGAGAAGAGCATTATCATTGCTAGCAACTATATTTGTAAACATGTTGTCTTTATTCTTACTAGCAAAAGAATTATCAATTATCACATCACTAGTGGGTAAACGATTTGCAATCCTATCATCCCCAAGCTTAGAGCTTTCCATATCATCACTTTCAGAGTTGGTACCAAAAAGATTTTCAAGATCATAAGTAGCATTATCATCATTTTCCCAATCACAATAAGTAACATGCATATCATAATCAAAATCATCTTCAATAGTACCTACGGACGTATCATCAAGATGATAATTAAGGCAATAAACTTCACCTTCTTCTTTAAACTTACAACCGTTAGGATAAAAGTTGATGGGAGGAATATGCTCAGGCCAGGTTGATACCCATTCTTCTTCCTTCTTGCTCCTCTTCCTCCTCCTCTTCTTTTTCTTCTTCTTCACCTTAGGAGGGAGTGGTTGGAGATGAAGCTTCTCCACATATCCCGGTTTATCATTAGAAACAATAGGGGAAACTTGGGAGAAACTCTCCTTTTTATTAGCAGAAATATAAGAGACATTTTTATACTTTGGTAAAGTTCCCTCCTTTCTAATCTTACTTATGTAATCATTTTTATGGCAATTAACAACACAATAGAGATGGAAATTTTGCAAAGTGTTTTTTATTCCTATGGCATTAACATCTAGCCAAGAAGTCTTTTCTGATAACTCTTCACACATCAAAAATAACATAAGCTCATCATAAAGATCAGGGGTGATCATGTTATCACACAACTGGTTAACAGTTATGTTTTGAAAGTGCATGCATTTAAAATTAAAGTGACCCTCTATACAGCAAAGTTCACAAGTAAAAGGATAAAGGTCACACAATTCTCTAGCAATTTCATTTAAATCTTTGACCCAAGTGATTGTTCTTTCATGCTTACGTTGCTTACAATACTTCTCTTCTTTAATCATAGGCCTTTCACAAGGTCTATCTACTCCACAGAAATTAACATGCTTATATAAAACTTCATTTTTAGGAATTGGATCATGCATGTTGCAATCATCATGAACAATTTTATTTTCTTTGCAAATCTCTTTAAAAGGTTCATGATGCTTGATCCAATCCTCCTTAGGCATATTAAGATGTGAAGCAAAAGATTTGAGGAAATCAACAAGGAGTTGAGAATCAAGCCCAAACTTAGCACTAAACTTATTAAAACTTGTAGTTTCAACAAAGGACTTAACGCAATCATACTCATAAATTATACCTGACTCTTTACCTTTGTCGATCTCCCAATCTTCAGTGTTGCGTTGAATTCTTTCAAGGAGTTCCCATTTAGCATCAATCTTTTCGTTTGTGAAAGAACCCATAGAGGAAGCATCGAGCAAATCTTTGTCCTGTCGAGAGAGCCTCACATAGAAATTAGTAATAACCATATCTTTGGGGAGCCCATGGTTAGGACATTTTAGCATTAACGTTTTCAGTCTCCCCCAAGCTTGAGCTATGCTCTCTCCGTCATGAGGATAGACATTATAAACATAATTCCTATTCTCATGGACTTCATGAAGAGGATAAAACTTGGAGTAAAAGAGAGACTGGATCTCTTCCCAATCCAGCAGGTGAGAGTCATCTAGTAGCCTATACCATTCCAATGCTTTTCCTTTCAGTGACAAGGCAAATAATTTCCTCATGACTCCATCTCTTGTCAAACCTGAAATCTTAAACAAATCACAAAGTTCTGTAAGTTTCAACAAATGAATACTAGGATTGACTGTCCCATCATAACAATCATTCCTAATTATTTCAATTATCCCAAGTGGTATTTGGAACGGGATACATTCAGTAGGTGGAGGAGACTTCTCTACCACAGGTGTGGTAAAGCGGCCTTCCCCAAGCAGCGAACTAAGAGTGCGGTTTTCCATAAACATAACTAGTGAAACTAAAAACAAGAAATGAAAAGATTTAATTGCAAGATCTAAAGATATACCTTCAAACACCTACTTCCCCGGCAACGGCGCCAGAAATAGCTAGATGTCTACACACGCTTCTATTCTTGTAGACTATGTTGGGCCTCCAAGCGCAGAGGTTTGTAGGACAGCAACAATTTCCCTCAAGTGGATGACCTAAGGTTTATCGAACTCAGGGAAGTAGAGGTTGAAGATGGTCTCTCTCAAGCAACCCTGCAACTAAGATACAAGAAGTTTCTTGTGTCCCCAACACACCTAATACAACTAGGAGTTGTATAGGTGCACTAGTTCGGCGAAGAGATGGTAAAATATGGATGATAGGAGTGGCAAAGCAAAGTAATATAAATCTGTAATAAAAAGTGCAGCAAGCAAACAAGTGGTAAACGTGAGCACAAATGGTATTGCAATGGTGGAAACAAGGCCTAGGCTTCATACTTTCACTAGTGGCAACTTCCAACAACATTAACATAGTCTAATCACATGATATTTCCCATAAAACATGCAATGGAGACGCACTCGGAGGTCATTCCTTTGTGGTCAAGAGAGGACGAGAATTATGTAGGGATACAAAAGCACACCTCAAAGTTCGTAGTTCTCAATCTATGGATTTCCCAATGTCACCGCGGCCATCCAAAGAGAGTACCACAATCACCACAACATATCTTAAGGATAGTCAAAGACAAGCACCAAGAGACTCTCAATCTTCAATCAACACACAAAAGAGGAAATCACTCATGAAAATATTCTTCTAACCCATGTCCAATAGACCGCTGTCACCTTGGTCTCGGGTATTATACTAGAGAAAGACAAGTGAGTACATCAATCCAATACATAGAGGAAGGGGAAGTATCATGGGATCACCCTAGATTAACATAGCCTATGATCACAACGAATATCACATCATGGGAGAGAGAATTGACCACATAGCTACTGGTAGAAACCTCAGCCCCGATGAGGAACTACTCCCGCATCATGGAGGGAGGAAGCAACGTCGATGGAGATGAATCCGGGGGCACTTCCCCGTCCCGGCAGGATGCCAACACAGGAATTCTGGTCCCCCGAAACTTGGTGGCGATGGCGGCGGAGATCGGAATTGCTTGTGGAGAAAAGGGTTCTGGAATCAGGGTTTTCGCGACGGGAGGAATATATATGCGAAGGGGGGCAGCCAGAGGCGGAGCGGGGGCCCCAGGCGCCCCCTGGCGCAGCCAGGGGTGGGGCCGCGCCGGGTGGCCGCCTGGGCCACCCCTGGCTCCCCTCTGGTCCTCCTTTGGTTCTTCGCGAAGCTTCCTGTACGCTGATTTTTCCTGTATTTTTCCTGGAATTTTTGGAGCACTTTTAATATGGGGGAAACCTGAAATAGAAAAACAGCAGAAAACAGGAACTGGCACTGTGGTGCACTGAGTTAATAGGTTAGTCCAAATATGATCAAAAGTGTATGGAAGTGCATAAATATCATAGCAATATCACACAAAATAAGCATGGAGCAAGCAGAAATTATAGATACGTTTTGGACGTATCAGCTGCCCAGCCCCCGGATGTCATCAAGAGGGTCCGGACTACACTCCAACAGGATAGCTCGGCTCGTCAAGAGCTCGATTAGCAATTCGTCCTCCATCCCAGTCCCGATGAGGTAGTGGCATTCGTACCACGCGTACATAATTACGCACTCAAAATTCCATGGGCGCTGACGGAGGCACAACTAGCTTGTGATCCACAGTTCGGCTAGACCGATCCCGGACTCACATACACCTTCACCATTTCCTCTTCCCTTTTCAGGTTTTACACATGCCTCCTTCGAGGGCCTGATTGCTGGTCCTGTCCAAGGATAAGTACACCAGAACGGCACGAAGCATAGGCATACAGGAGAAGCCCTAGAGGCCAATTTAACAATTACTCTACCTATTTTCAGGAGTCACACGCAGCTTGCCTTCGGTGACGGCATGTTAAATAGCCGGTTGTTTATTGCACTATTTGTATCGATGCGCTTTAACGCATCAATCCAATTATAATGGAAACGGTTCATGGCCTAGGTTCGAGGGCCACATATATTACCTCTGCTCTTTTTATGTTCTCCTTTGCCATTAATTACTTACATTCTAGCACCCATACACTTTGGTACATTTCATATTTGCCAGGGGCTCCTTACCGCCCCATAATACGGCAACAAAGCCCAAACACTTCTTATAGATAAGTTCGGCACCCCGAATTTAGCATTATATCCATTGGCTCTGAATCATGTCTATGGTCAATAGTTGGGTTGCCCGACTCCTGTGCTTGCTACCCTACGTTCCGCTACATCGGCTAGGCTAGTAAAGGGAGAACTACTGTGATTGTGCCCTGGTTTACCCGGATGAGCACCTCAGTAGAGAAATCCGAAAACTGACTGTCATGATGCGGCAAGAGCCGGTCATCTGTTTGAGAGGTTGAAAATCGCTAGAGATTTTTTCCGCACTACGCGAAGGATCGGTACTTCCCGATCAGACGTTGACAGCACTCTAGTTCGTATACCAGGGGTTGCGCCCATGTTTTATTATAAAACTCCTATGGCTAAGTGAGGGCGTTTAAGCTGCATAGTCTGATTGCCTGGTTCGTTGCCCTAAACAACTCCTTCAAGGACTATATAATCGGGTAAAGATTGTTTAGATTCCATCCCGAACACCTCCGTACTACCTACGTGAGGGCAGAAGCCGACGACTGGCCAACCCTCAGATTCCATACAACACGGCCGCACATGAGGAAACAATTAAAGCATAACAAACATTATATTACAAACTGGCTTTGTTTTCATACAAGGCAAGGACAAAAAACGAATGTATTCATTCGAACATAATGTCCTGCCCGCACTGCGCTGCTGCAAGTCGAGACCCTTCTAGAACATCCGCAAAATATTTCTCAGGTGTGCGGTGCTCCTTGCCCTCTGGCGGCTCCCTGGCCACCTCGACGGCGTCCATCTTCGCCCACCACATCTTGCAACGGGCGAAGGCCATGCGGGCACCTTCAATGCAGACTGATTGCTTGACGATGTCTAGCCGCGGACAGGCTTCCACCACCCGCTTCACGAGGCCAAAATAACGGTTGGGTATAGCTTCGGCTAGCCACAGCCGGATTATTAAATCCTTTGTTGCAGGCCTCAGTCAGTCCACTCTTGACGGACTGAACCTTCTCGATCACCGTACCCATAAGGACACGGTGCTCGTCCACAATGGAAGTGCTTTGTAGCGCCTCCATCAGGTTATCCTGCACCCCTTGTTGGACAGGGGCCATCGGTGGAATTGGCAAACCCCCCATTCGAAGGAAGATGCACGCCGGATTCCAGGGCCGCATCGGTCCCCGGAATCGTATTCGGCTAAGGGCCGAACTTAATACATCCCTCCTTGCCAATCTCCATGGGGATCGGCTCCCCCATGTGTCCGGCAGCTCAGTAATATCCTCCTCCTTGACGGAGGAGGCCATCCACTTGCCTCCAGCTCCAGATCCGGACATGTTTGGAGTGCTTTCTCGAACAAGAAAAAGCTAAAGCTTGGGTGCTGGAGCTCAAGACGGAAGGGCGTGGGTGAAAAAAGGGAATCCTTATCCCCTTATAAAGGCCACAAATATCAAGCACCTCCCCACTCACCCTAAAAGGCTCTCCTATTTCCAAGGCCTGTGTAAACGGCACGGTTGGGTTACCCATACCCGCATTGATGAGAATCCCGCAATAAGGGGCACGATCTTTTCTTTGACAAGACGTGCCAATGGCAACCGCGTCTCGGGACGTGGAGCGGCGGACACAGAACGGTCCAGAATTATGGTCGGTTGGACGTGATGTCATTCGTCGGCAGATTGGACTTGTGTAAATTTATATTCTCTCTGCGGTTGTGTATGGTGTGTGTGATAGGTCTGGATACTATCATCATGGCCGAAGACTATCTTAGAGTTCAAAAAAAAGGGAACCCGCCTTGCAATGCCGAAGACAATCCGCGCGTCGGACTCCTCGTCATTGAAGCCAGGTTCAGGGGCTACCGAGGGAGTCCTGGACTAAGGGGTCCTCGGGCGTCCGGCCTGTTATCCATGGGCCGGACTGGTGGGCTATGAAGACATGAAGGTCGAAGACTGCACCCGTGTCCGGATTGGACTCTCCTTGGCATGGAAGGCAAGCTTGGCGGCCAACTATGAAGATTCCTTCTTATGTAACCGACTCTATGTAACCCTAGATCCCTCCGGTGTCTATATAAACCGGAGGGAGCTGTCCGGAGAAGACACACATTACCATAGTCATACAGGCTAGGCTTCTAGGGTTTAGCCATTACTATCTCGTGGTAGATCAACTCTTGTAATACTCATATTCATCAAGATCAATCAAGCAGGAAGTAGGGTATTACCTCCATAGAGAGGGCCCGAACTTGGGTAAACATCGTGTCCCCAGTCTCCTGTAACCATCGAACTTAGACGCACAGTTCGGGACACCCTACCCGAGATCCGCCGGTTTTGACACCGACACACCCCAAGGTAAAATTCAAGGACAACTAAAAGACTAAGCTTGGGGATGCCCCGGGAAGGCATCCCCTCTTTCGTCTTCGTCTATCGGTAACTTTACTTGAGACTATATTTTTATTCACCACATGATATGTGTTTTTCTTGGAGCGTCATGTATGAATTGAGTTTTTGCTATTTTAGTTTACCACAATCATCCTTGCTGGACACCCCTTTTGAGAGAGATACACATGAATCGGAATTTATTACAATACTCTATGTGCTTCACTTATATCTTTTGAGCTATATAGTTTTGCTCTAGTGCTTCACTTATATCTTGTTAGATCACGGTGGTGGTTTTATTTTATAGAAATTATTGATCTCTCATGCTTCACTTATATTATTTTGAGAGTCTTTTAGAACAACATGGTAATGTACTTTGGTTATAAAATTAGTCCTAATATGATAGGCATCCAAGATGGGTATAGTAAAACTTTCATATAAAGTGCATTGAATATTATGAGAAGTTTGATACTTGATGATTGTTTTGAGATATGAGGATGGTAATATTAGAGTCATGCTAGTAGAGTAGTTGTGAATTTGAGAAATACTTGTGTTGAGGTTTGCAAGTCCCGTAGCATGCACGTATGGTAACCGTTGTGTGACAAATTTGAAGCATGAGGTATTTCATTGAGTGTCATCCTTTGTGTGGAGGTCGGGATCGTGCGATGGTTAACTCCTATCAACCTTCCCCTAGGAGCATGCGTGTAGTACTTTGTTTTGATGACTTGTAGAATTTTGCAATAAGTATGTGAGTTCTTTATGACTAATGTTGAGTCCATGGATTATACGCACTCTCACCCTTCCACCATTGCTAGCCTCTCTAGTACCGCGCAATTTTCGCCGGTACCATACACCCACCATATACCTTCCTCAAAACAGTCACCATACCTACCTATCATGGCATTTCCATAGCCATTTCGAGATATATTGCCATGCAACTTTCCACCGTTCCGTTCATATGACACGCTTCATCATTGTCATATTGCCAAGCATGATCATGCTGTTGACATCGTATTTGTGGCTAGGCCACCATGCATAATTTTTCATACATGTCACTCATGATTCATTGGACATCCCGTTACACCTCTGAAGGCATTCATATAGAGTCATACTTTGTTCTAGTATCGAGTTGTAATACCGAGTTGTAAATCAATAGAAGTGTGATGATCATCATTATTAGAGCATTGTTCCAAAGAAAAAAAAAGAAAAAAAGAAAAAAAAGGAAAGGCCAAAGAAAAAAAAGAAAGGCAAAAAAAAGCAAAAAGAAAAAAAAAGAAAAGAAAGGAAAAGAAAAAGGGACAATGCTACTATCCTTTTCCACACTTGTGCTTCAAAGTAGCACCATGATCTTCATGATAGAGAGTCTCTTGTTTTGTCACTTTCATATACTACTGGGAATTTTCATTATAGAACTTGGCTTGTATATTCCAACGATGGGCTTCCTCAAATGTCCTAGGTCTTCGTGAGCAAGCAAGTTGGATGCACACCCACTTAGTTTCTTTTGTTGAGCTTTCATGCATTTATAGATGTGCATCCGTTGCATGGCAATCCCTACTCACTCACATTGATATCTATTGATGGGCATCTCCATAGCCCATTGATACGCCTAGTTGATGTGAGACCATCTTCCTCTTTTGTCTTCTCCACAACCACCACTCTATTCCACCTATAGTGCTATATCCATGGCTCACGCTCATATATTGCGGGAAAGTTGAAAAAGTTTGAAAAAATTTAAGTATGAAACAAATGCTTGGCTGAAACCGGGGTTGTGCATGATTTGAGTATTTTGTGTGACGAAGATTGAGCATAGCCAAACTATATTATTTTATACGGATGAACTTTCTTTGGCCATGTTATTTTGAGAAGACATGATTGCTTTGTTAGTATGCTTGAAGTATTATTATTCTTATGTCAATATAGACTTTTGTATTGAATCTTTCGGATCTGAACATTCATGCCACAATAAAAAAATTACATTGAGAATTATGTTGGGTAGCATTCCGCATCAAAAATTCTGTTCTTATCATTTACCTACTCGAGGACGAGCAGGAATTAATCTTGGGGATGCTTGATACGTCTCCAACATATCTATAATTTTTTATTGTTCCATGCTATTATATATATTCTGTTTTGGATGTTTAATGGGCTTTATTATACACTTTTATATTATTTTTGGGACTAACCTACTAACCCAAGGCCCAGTGCAAATTGCTGTTTTTTTGCCTATTTCAGTGTTTCACAGAAAAGCAATATCAAACGGAGTCCAAACGGAATGAAACCTTCGGGAGAGTTATTTTTGGAACAATATCAACACAGAAGACTTGAAGTACACGCCAGGAAGCGAGGGAGGCGGCCATGAGGGCAGACCCTCATGGGCCCCCTGTTGCTCCCCTGACGCCCCTCTTCCGCCTATATATACCTACGTACCTTGAAACTATCGAGGAGCACCACGAAACCCTAATTTCACCGCCGCAACCTTCTGTACCCGTGAGATCCCATCTTGGGGCCTGTTCCGGAGCTCCACCGGAGCGGGCATCGATCACAGAGGGCTTCTACATCAACACCATAGCCTCTCCGATGAGTTGTGAGTAGTTTACCACAGACCTTCGGGTCCGTAGTTATTAGCTAGATGGCTTCTTCTCTCTCTTTGGATTTCAATACAAAGTTCTCCTTGATCTTCGAGGAGATGTATTCGATGTGATCTTTTTTGCGGTGTGTTTGTCGAGATCCGATGAATTGTGGGTTTATGATCAAGATTATCTAAGAACAATATTGGATTATTTTCTGAAATCTTTTATGCATGATTTAAATGTCCTTGCAAGTCTCTTGAATTATCGGTTTGGTTTGGCCTACTAGATCTATAGTTCTTGCAATGGGAGAAGTGCTTGGCTTTGGGTTCAATCTTGTGGTGTCCTTTCCCAGTGACAGCAGGGACGGCAAGGCACGTATTGTATTGTTGCCATCGAGGATAAAAAGATGGGGTTTATATAATATTGCTTGAGTTTATCCCTCTACATCATGTCATCTTGCTTAAGGCGTTACTCTGTTCTTATGAACTTAATACTCTAGATGCATGCTGGATAGCGGTCGATGTGTGGAGTAATAGTAGTAGATGCAGAATCATTTCGGTCTACTTGTCACGGACGTGATGCCTATATACAATGATCATGCCTAGATATTCTCATAACTATGCGCTTTTCTATCAATTGCTCGACGGCAATTTGTTCACCCACCGTAGAAATCTGTTATCATGAGCGAAGCCACTAGTGAAACCTATGCCCCCCGGGTCTATCTTCATCATATTAATCTTCCATCAACTATTTATCTTTACTTTACTTTTTTTTTGCAATCTTTACTTTCAATCTCCATATCAAAAATACAAAAAATATTATATTATCATATCTATCAGATCTCACTCTCGTAAGTGACCGAGAAGGGATTGACAACCCCTTTTATCGCGTTGGCTGCGAGGTTCTTATTTATTTGTGCAGGTACGAGGGACTCGCGCGTGGTCTCCTACTGGATTGATACCTTGGTTCTCAAAAACTGAGGGAAATACTTACGCTACTATGCTGCATCACCCTTTCCTCTTCGAGGGAATACAACGCAAACTCGAGAAGTAGCACCCCCTCCATCATTGCCACGCGTCGACTTTTAGGTGGTATGCGACACACCACCTTCTTAGACGCGGGAACACCACCGTCCGCGCACGGTCTTCGTTAGGCTGTCGGGTTCTTCCTTGCCTAGTTCGAGCACCGCCGCTGCGCTTCTACCGGCGACCGACGTGGCCCCCACATGTTGCCTCTGGTTCCACCGCCTATTTCATCGTCCACCTCTTCGTCTTTGTTAAGCACCAGCTTATCGCCAGCGTCCCCGTCATCTTCCCCGACCACTTCCACTACTCTGACAACCGCGGTGGACATCAACACAATCTACCCCACGTCGATTGGCACCACAACCGTCACCGAGTCCTCCTCGGCTGGCCCCTCTGACATGGCGTATAGCTCGTGCAGGTCCTCGTCTACACATGCTCGGTGTTGGCAACACCGCCACGTGCCTTCGTCCACGACATGTCACCGGGCGTGCCAAGTCTGGTGCGGCACCTCGTCAACATCAACTTCATCTGTCTACGCATGCCTGGTGCAGGCAACACCGATGCGTGCCTTCGTCCATGACATGTCCTCGGGCTTGGCAAACCCGACGCGATGCCTCATCAACACCGACTGCTTTCAGGCGCACCACATCGCGCCATGACTAACTCGGCACCTCCTTGCGCATGCGGCTCCACGGTGATTACCTCGACACCGGCCACCCCGACACGACCTCGACCATGTCGTCTCTCGTACGGCTACCTTGACCACGGCTAGACCATCCTACGCTCTCGGCTACCTCGATAATGGCACAAAGGGTTACCGCCTTGCTTGAGCAACCTCGTCGGTTTCCACTCCAGCCACAACTTCCGCGATTCGACCATTACGACTGTGGGAGGGATGTTCATCGGCGGATTCTTCTCCAGTCTCACCGTTTGTGTCATTATCATTGCGACTGCGCGGGAGGGGGCGTGTTGAGTATCACGATTATTTAGGATGTATAGGATTAGGATTTATTTCTACCTTGTCTTGTACTCCAAGTTGATCATGTACTCCTACGTACACGCCCACAAGGCTCGGGCAATGCAGTCATCAATTCCACCAATCCCCCTCTCTATTCCTTCTACAAATGAGATGACCGAGCCGACTGATCCCTGGCGTCACCAATTGGAGAACCGTCGAGTTGGAGAAAGAACAACAACAATTTATTCTGACACGCCACGTCCTCTCCACTGAAGCGACACCTCCATGAAACACTAATCCTGCCCTAACTACACGTCAGATTTGAAATGTCAGGGTTGAGCTTTTCGCCTCTCAAATCGCCTCAAGAGCATTTGGGAGTGAAGTTGTTCAAGCCCTAGACTTGACACTGGTGGTCGCATTGTATCTCGACGGTGCTCATATGTGTAGGGTGTGTGTGCTTGTAGCGAAGCTAGCCCACTGGGCCAAGATGGAGCAGTGGTGAAAACTGTTCATATAATTATTGTATTATCATTTCTTCAATCTTACAACCCAGGGTGACCCAATCCCAGGGTGGGTCCTGGTCCACCCGGCCACCCTTGCTCCATCACTGATGTGTGCGTGCTTTCATATAATTGAGTGTATGATCGTTTAGGCTGGTCACAATGGGGTGGAACTTAGGAGTAACATCACATATTTCAATACAACGTTGCTTATGTGGCGCATATTTAATGAAGAGTGAGGTGCTTGTGGTAACTAGCTAAGTTACCGGAACATCACACACTTCAAGAAACAATGAGTCTATAAGCTAATAAATGCATCGTTGCATGACACTACCTACATGTTCCTACCCATTGTGGAGGTAGTAACATAGTCGGTATGTTACTACCTTATGTTCCTGCCCATTGGGACCAGCCTTATGTGAGCATCTACGGTTTTACTATGTTAAATAAAAAGGCACAACTTACCACATGCTCTTGTCGACATGTATTTAAAACTTGTATTCGTGACATGGTACATCGTTGCCATTATTGTGTGGACGATAGCAAATTGGAGGATAAATACATTTGGGTCAAGGTCAAGGAGCTACCGGCGAGACGGGTCTCCGGTCCAAAACTTTGACCAGGTTCATTGAAAGGAATCGGAGCCATGAAGTCTGCATACGCCATATGTGTATGTAGAGGCGGTAGGCTGAGGAAATAATGAAATGTATCGCTCTGGGGAAAGGGATGGATGCTTGGATCATGCGCATGCTGGATCGGGATGCTTCAGTCGGATGGCATATTCTAATCCCTGCGGCGGTAGGGCTGGACGCTTATTTAGCATGTGTTCGTCCCATGCTTTGACATACCCGTGGCAACGGTCGGTTGGTGCAATACTTCTAGCTAGTAAACACCGCCACGACTATCCGGGTCTGTGATGCTGGTCCGATGGCCGCAGCCACGGTACACGCGTAGATACGTACTCCCTCCGTAAACTAATATAAGAGCGTTTAGATCACTAAAATAGTGATCTAAACGCTCTTATATTAGTTTACAGAGGGAGTATCTCTAATTGGGAGAACTCAAGGTTTCATTTCGGACAAACGAAATTCTCAAATCATACAGAAGAGCTGCATGTATTTCATCAAAAAGAATGATGATACAACGCCCAAGCGCAAAAATGCTGCACCTACGGCCTACGGGCTGCTCCTCGAACGGGTGTCCATTTAAATGGGAGCGTTACTCATCGAAGACGGCACAACCGATACATCGTTAAAGATGGTGCACCCCACACGACACACACAACTCCACGATCTGACAGTACCAAGCAAGATGTGATGCAAACAACACCAGTACACCCAAGAACAACAAAGCCTCGATAGACAAATGCCTAAGACCTGCAAACAGAACCCTGGCAGCCCAAACACCAAACGCATAGGGCATCGACTCCATGGCAGGGTCGGCAACATCATCGAGAACAAGACCAAACACTACTCGAATCACCGGGACATCCTAAACCACCAGAACAAGGTGGTATCGACTCCACCGCAGGGTCGGCAGCATCATCGAGAACACAACCAAACATGATTTGAATCACCGGGACAACCTCAACCACCGGCACAAGGTGGGGGGCAAAACCGGTAGGTAGGCCCACGAGACCGGGCGAGCTTGCATGGCACGAACTTTAAAGCACCCCCCTCCCCCCATGGCTTTGGAGAAATGGTCGAATCCACCATTTTCAGTGAGCCAGACCCAAGGGAGAGCAAGGGAGCGCACATGATGGCTCTCCCGGTATTTCTTAATCTTCTTCATATGATCCCTTATAATATACACAACATTGTTGCGATTCAAGATAAGCTCTATATAAAAAGATGCACCTCGATGTTGTGATTTCATTCCCGTGATCATTTCTAATTTCATTGACTGTTAATCTTCAATTTCGTGTTTGTGTTGAGCTTTTTAGAATGAATTTTGTCAAATTCATCGCACAGGGTCGACCGTTTCAGATTTCCTTTGTCCACTAGTTTCATTTCGTTGTTCCACACAGTCATGTCGTGAGTTTTTTATTCGGACGCGCATAGACAAATATATCTATGTTTCATGTTTGAGGTTGGAGCTTATTTAGACCAATTTCATCAAACTCATCACACACAGACGGCCATTTAAATTTTTCTTTCACCACAAGCTTCATTTCTTTGTTCCTCGGAACTCTAATGTTGTAAGTTTTTTATTTCGGTGCTCATAGATGAAATTGTTACAAGTGTGGAGGTGTGAGATAAGTTCACCACGTGGACAAGTGGTGAGAGTAAGCATTAGTGCACACGTAACAAAAAAGTTGAACGTCGCATCCGGGGAAGCACAAAGCATGTAACCAAACGTGGTACTTGTGTTTGTGCTCTAATGGCGTCAAGGGCTTTGTAGGCAACCAAATGCGTTGCAGAACATGGCAAGAGCATGTATTTCCACAACCAGACTTAGTCGAACTAGGCTGAGGGAAAACGTGAAATATGAAATGTGAACCAACCAGGTACGAGTGAAGCATCGATGCTAGGACAATGGAACCTCTAGCGCGTGACACAACAAGTAAGCCACATAGCTAAGCCGGCCACCACCCAGCCAACCAGAGAACGAGAAGAAAGGGAGGGGATCAATCCAGTGGCGAGGACGGTTGCGAAGCTACGGCTGGGCCAACCTGTGCCCTGGCCCGCACATGGCATGCAAATTTCTGTAATATACACCTGTTATTGGGCCATGAAATAACAACCTAGTAGTAATTTCCTTCAGCTAAGCCCCACTGGCCCGCCCAACAATTTGGGTGAAGCTCCGTCACTGGGCGAGGAGGCATACAAACACGGTCCGGGGGGGGG
>LR738713.1:94969581-95006839 GCA_902687465.1 Secale cereale | reverse complement strand
AACGACCTAGTCGACCATCTCCGATCACCTCCAAGAGCAAAAGCTATAGAGAGCAAAATGCCCAATCTGGCGGCAAAGGCGCCTGATTTTGGTCGAGAAACGATCATGACAAAAGGGTATGCATGTCAACGCGTATTACAACGTATGCTCGAGTGAAATGTTTCACATCTTCATATAACAACACACCACGCCGAATCTTGATGGTGAGACGAACGGTGAATGCATCGTCGTTATATGCCTAGAATTATCACTTTCCTCGTCTCATACTCTGGTGTTTCTCACCAACCAGATCTTCGATTGAAACACCAAAGTATGTACCTTGAACTACAGAACCATCTTATAAGTACATATACTAAAGCGTAAAGCGGGAAGGATTCAATTTTTCTGATTTTTTTTAAAAAATCGCCGTCTATTGTTCATTTTCACGGCAACGTCAACATCAGTGAACAGTAATAGATATTTTGTTGCCACCTGCTGTTCATTTTCACATCAACATCAATGAACATTAATAACAAACAATGAACAGTATCAACCTTTCCTTTTTCCTTCTTATGTAATATGTTTTTACTTTTTTTTTTCACGCACGATACCAGTTTATGAACAGTACATCGAACAACAAAACAAGACATGAACCAGACTACTTTTTTAATCTTTTATTGTTCATTTACATCGACATCAGTAAACAGTATCCATTTGAACCGTGCATCCAAATAATATGATTTTTCCTTATTTTTTAGCTTTCATCGGAGAAAAAAAATACACACATTGTTACAAAAATTGTGATTTTTCTACACATCATTTCTCTTCTCCTCCTCCACCATCGTGTCCTTATATAGAGGGTTAAGATTTTTTTTACACGTCGTTTCTCTTCAATCCTCCTCCACCATCACGTCCTTATATATAGAGTGGTAGGATTTAGAATTTTCGTACACATCATATTGGCGTATCAACACCCAGCCGTCTCAGTCGCCGAGACACAAAACGGTAGGCCGGAACAATATATTTGAATGAACAGTAATTCACGGGAAAAATAAGTTCTTGGCCGATTACTGCCCATTTTTACACCACATCATCAGCGAATAGTTCACTAACAATTACCCGAACAAAAATGGAAACATTATCTGAATAAACCCAGAACTGCTAACCAAAATAATAAACCGAAACAATGACTCGAATAATCCGAAACAGAAAAAGCAGTGAAACGGAACGACACCTGAATAAACCGAAAATATTAACCCACCCAAACCATAAATCGAAACAGTAACCAAATTGTAATCCAGAACAATACACCTGAACTATAAACTTAAACAGTAACCGAATTGTAACCCGGAATAATACATCCGAATAAATTGGAGCAACATCTCCTAACCAAAACAATACCCCAAATAAATAGAAAAAGCAAACCCCAATAACACGGAATAGTAGAACCAGTGAAAATGGAACCACATCTGGAAAAACAAAAAATTTAAACCACCCGAACCATAAACAAAAATAGTAACCGAATTGTAATCTATAACAGTTCACCTAAGTAAACTGGAATAACATACGGAAAAATATTAATGGACCAACCGGTTTGCTTAATTTATTAAATAATTTAATGTTGGCTACGTGCCTACATATATCATGGGGTAAAAATATAATTCGTGGCCTGCTTTTCATTTTATTTTATCGCTTAATACATGTTTTTTTGCTTATTTCGGGAAAATACAGATGAAAACGGTTATGGGCACGGCGTGCGCCGCGCTTCTTCGCGCTAGTATTGAAGTATAGATACTCCCTTCGGCTCAAAATAAGTGTCTCAACTTTGTATTAACTATAGTATAAAATTGTAATAAGCTTAAAACACTTATTCTGGAACGGACGAAGTAGTAAAATACAAATATACTATTGCATTATTACACTTACAGAACCAATTAGCCCATTTCTGGGCATACGACAATTCAGCCGCCTTGTTCCATCGTGGTAGATCTGAAGAAAACATCACTCAATTATTGAGAAAGAAAAGGACGGGAAGGAACGCGCGGTGCACCGTTCCTGGACATCTTAAAATATCGCTAAGATAATAATTGAAAAGGTAACACGTACATATCCATGGGTCACTACACATTTATTCCTCTTATTACAGGGTCAAACCCCATGTAGAGAGTTTGTTGGCGCTCCATCATTTAATTGGTAAAGCACTATCGCTCGACAGTTGACATACACGCTTGGACCCATGCCGTCCTTGTTTGCCAACGGCCACTGCGGCGGACGCCCTGCAAAACTCAAAGACGGAGCGTGACACGGCCGGGCAAAGTCTATCGGCCGCACAACCGCAAAAAAAAAAAAGTCTATCGGCCGCACGATGTGCTCCTCCTCGCCGCTGGCTGTGCAAAGCTCGGCCGGCGTAGGCGACAGCAGGGCCACTTTCTCCCTTCTTCGTGGAGCTGCCGACGTAGGGCAGCAACTGCACGTCGAGGCGCGACGCTGTCCAGGGCGCTGTTGGGCGGCTCCGACTAGAACTTCAATGATGGTGATGGATGGTGAGGATGCGCGGACAGCTGCAAGTGGGCCCTTGGAGGTGCATGCTCGGTCGGGTGCAGACAAGCTTGTGGGGCGGCGCACATCTCGCGTCGGTGCCCAATGCCGGTCTGGATCGTCAGACGACGTGGTCTCGTGGCGGCCACCTCGCCCTCAGACGGCGGTTCATTAGTTTCTCGGCGTTCGGGCAGATGGTCGGTGTATTCGGCCATGCAGGTGGGGAGGTGCCAGCGCGGTCATTGCGGCGCAACATGATCTCCCTTATCATCAGATCTAGAGGGTTGAGCTCCCTGACACTCTCTTCTTTGTAGGTTTCGGTTGACGCTTAATGGATCTAGAGCAGACAAAAGTTGGTGGTGTAGGATTGGGTCGGAGGGAAACCTTGGTTGACTGGCTTGGCCCAACAGCTGCGATCTCTTCCGGCGTCGTTATCCTCTTTGGAGGCGAAGTCGAGGTCTCCCCTATCCGCCCCGACCCCCTCCCAAACGAAGTCTTAAATCCGCCTTGGATTGGGCGGCGCCGCCGCCATGCGCGTCGTTTCCTTCATGGAGGTGCCATCTTGGGAGGCTTGGGTTTTTGGGAGAGGGTTGTTGTGGGCAGTGGGCTCTAGGTGGCAAGGGCTCGAGTGGCGGTGGTGGTGTGAAGGTTGGTAGGTGGAGCGGTGTGGCATCTATCGCATTGACGACGGCGGGTCATGGCGGTATGGTGCAGCTGAGTCTCGGTAACGGATGCGTCTAGAGGGTTGAGCGCGGGATGGTGGTGTTGTTTGACGTCGTGGCAGCGTCGACGACTGGCCTGCCTGGCAGATCTCTTTTCTGGAGATGGGTCACCGGTTCGATGATGGTGGCAGCTTCTGAAGCATGTGCATGCATGTACACTTTGGATATGCTGCACCGGGTGCATGCTCCTCGTACGTCATGCCGGCGGATCAATGACGATCCCGATTGTATGCTTTTGTCGGACCTTTGTTGAATAGTTTAATAAAATGATTGTGGGCATCGATTTATGCAGAGGCGGAGGTTCAGCCTCCTTTTCAAAATTTATGCAGAGGCAGAGGTTCGGCCTCCTTTTCAAAAAAAGGAGGCAAATGATAATCCAACTAGACTTTATGGTCCTGCTAACCATATATTCGATCGCTCCGTGGTAAAATTTTCTTTACCATATTTTTTAGATGAAACAACACAAATTTTCTGGGGCAAAATGATCACATATGTTATTGTAAGTGCATCTACTACCCCTTAGTGATTTTGGTGTATTGAAGACTTATAGGTTAAGGGACTAATGTGTTTTTGAGTGTACACATGTCTTATAAATCTATGAGGAGTTTGATATTTACGAAGAAAGTCGACCCCTAAAAATGTATGTCTTCAGTTGAAGACTTTGGTTTTCTTGAAGACTTTGAAAGTGAGGAAATTGATGTGACCTTGAAGACTTGGATATTCATGCGAGGATTATGAAGCATGAAGACTTTTGTTTTCGTAGTTTCATTTTCTCCTTCTTGAGTCATAGGAAACACCGTACTGTTAAAGGGGGTTGAGGTAAAACTAAGGAAACATATTTCCAAGTGATGCTCAACACAAAGCCTACACTACCCAATCCTTTCGAGTGAAGCCATTGGAAATCCCATACGATTCGGTCAATTTCTTCAGTGACAGAGATGAAGTTCTTCTGGTCTCTGAGGAATTTGTTTTGACTGAGGAGTGAGGAATTCGCCAATGCGGATTGCCTACAAGTGAGGAACATGATAGCCCTGAGGAATTTGAGAGCTCAGTTTCCGACCGTAGTTGTGCTATGCACCAGCTGTCCCAAAATATCTTATCCACCTAACGGTCATATCATTTAAGGGCATTTATGCCTTATCATGTCAGTCTGCTCCCTAGGCTATAAATAGCCACCCCTACAACCACTAGCTCGTTGGCTGCTCCAAGAGAAACTGACACTTGTCACTAGAGCAACCCATCCTCTGAGGACCTTGAGCGTAAATCATCAAGTGAGGAAAAAACTCAAACCCAAACACCTAAAACCCCAAAGTGATTGAGCATCACTGAAGATAGTGTTCCTGTGTGGAGCCGACGCTTGTTACCTTTGAAGACTATGATCTTTCAGATGGTTAGGCGTCAATGGTCTAGATCATCCAAGAGGAATTGTGGATCGCCGAGTGACCAAGTTTGTGAAGGTTTGGAAGTCACCTGTGAAGACTTACCACGAGTGATTGGGCGAGGTCTGTGTGACCTTAGCTCAAGGGGAATACGGTGAGGACCTGGGATCTTGGACTGTGTATCCAGGACTGGGTGTCCGGGACTGTGTGTCCTCGGGTGTAAATACCTAGCTGCCCTAACCAGACATACAACTGTCACAATAGTTGGAACTGGTCAAACTAATCATTGTCTTCATCAAGCCTACTAGTTCTATTTCCTCAACTCTTCCATTTACTCATTCATGTGTTGATGAACTTGATATGTACTGTTTGAAGACTTTGACTGAAGACTTTCTCAATTTCCTCAACCCAATTTCTTCAGCCCTCGGTCCTCAGCCTGCTTATCCTGTTTACACGCTACTTGTACTATGTGCTTGTTTTTATTTCATCATGATGACCATGCTACTGTCTTGTTATGCTTGCCCTTGAGTATCTATTCCGCTGCTAAGTAGTTTGTTGCTTAGGAAATTTCTCAGCTAGAATTTCCTCAGTGACAAATTTGTAAAAATCGCCTATTCACCCCCCTTTAGTCGATATAACGCACTTTCAATTGGTATAAGAGCAAGGTACTCCCTTGTTCTGTGTGATTTTGGTTTAACCGCCTGGAGTTTTAGTTATGTCTACCGCAGGAATGAAGACTGTGTCATGCCCCATCTTTGACGGTCATGATTATCCCAAGTGGAAGGCCATGATGAAGAAGCGCCTCTTGGCGATGAACAGCGAGCTGTGGACCGTCACTGATATTGGTCTTGTCGATCTATGCAAGATGGCGAAGGCCGATTATATTCGCAAGTACACTCTACTCAACCTCACGACAAAGGACATCATTTGTTCCTGTCTGTCCCAAAATCGGTTTAGGAACGTTATGCATCTCAGCCATGCGAAGCTTATCTAGGACCGACTCTCTGAGGTGTATGAAGGTCCTCGAACTCGTCACGATCCATGGTTTGAGGATTTCAAGGAATTGCTCAAGGCGATAACTTTCGATCCGAAATCATCATCCTCTGCACCATGCCTTATGGCAAAAGGTGCCGAGGTAACTGAATGCTATCTATCTGAGTCTAGTGATGATGAATCTGGTGATGAATTTGGACCCAACTATACCAAACTTGCTTCCCTTCCCACTAAACAACAAATAGCTTTGGAGAAAGTTCATAATATGCTTAATGAGAGCGATGATATGTTGGGAGAAGAAATGGATCGCACTAAAACCTTGACTGATGATCTTAAGAGACTTCAGTTCAAGTTTGATAATCTATAGAGTCATCATAACAATCTCTTATCTGATCATGAGAAGCTTTCTTATGAATCCCTTCATAAAAAGCTATATCTTGATAAGCTAAGGGAGAGTTATGAAGATCTTCAGAAGGAACGTGATTCATTGCTTGCTCAACAGATCAGCTCTACTCAAGAGGAATTCATTCCACCATGTCTTAAATGCATTGAACGTGAAACTGCAAATTCTTCACCTAAAAGTTCAAATGCTTCTACTGTTACAAATTCCTCGACTGTTTCTGTGGTGACAATTTCCTCAACTGAGGAAAACACCGATGCTACTGACGAAAATGCAGGGTTGAAGGAATTGTATGTG
Organism: Secale cereale; assembly: GCA_902687465.1. Taxonomy (NCBI): domain Eukaryota; kingdom Viridiplantae; phylum Streptophyta; class Magnoliopsida; order Poales; family Poaceae; genus Secale; species Secale cereale. The sequence goes on along the minus strand of LR738713.1, from coordinate 95,000,531 downwards.
ACAGGCATGTACAAATGCCTCAAAGGTCACCAGACTCTTTGTGATGTGCTTAAAAAGCAGATTCTGAACAGGAACCCCAAGAAAGAGGGTATTGCCTTTGAGAGGAAACTCAATGTTGATGGGACCTACTGGAAACCTCAGCAGTATCCCAAAATCTCTTGGGTTGCTGCAAAAGGACCTCCCGTAGATCCATCTACCTTATCTGGATTTACTTGTGAATCTTCACATTCTTCTGATGAGTCATTTGACTCCAACTATAAACTGTTCAAAAATCAGAATGGTGAAGTATTTGCTAGTATGTTGGAACTAACTGCAGGAATGGTCCCCCTATGAAGAAAATCTGGGTCCCTAAGAGGCATCTTGAAAATCTTCAAGTGAATGTCCTCATGACACCACCTGTGAAGAACAGGAACCCAGATCAAATTCTTCATATGGATCAAAATCTTCATATGGATCCAAATCCTCATATGGACCAAATTCCTCAAGTGGATCAAATTCCTCATATGATCATCATCGTGCTAACACTTCTGTTTCGTAGGGAAAGAAGGATTATGAATATGTGCATTATTCTTCAAATCATTATGTTCATAAGTCCTCGAAGAATTTCTCTGCTTACTCATATTCATACTCTAATCCCTCTCGTGTGAAACAAATTGCACTGGCTTCAATGCCACCTTTCTCAATTGGTGCTCGCAGAATGATGAATTCTTTGCCACCCCTCCAGATGTGGGTGGCGAGGAAAAAGAACTAATCTCTTATGCAGGTTCAGGTCTCCAGATGAACTTAAACGTCTGGAAAATTTGCTGGAGACCTGAAAATGCTTGAAAGGACGCAAGCTAATCATGTAGAAATGATTCATTCATTTCTCACGTCCTCATTCTTCATATATTGCTCTTATTGATGAAATTCATTCTGATGAAATTGATGTCATATTCTTCACTATGAAGCATATGAGTTGTAAGATGCACTAATTCTTCGATAGGATGACTCCCTCAAAGCTATTGAGTGGGTCCTTGATATTGGATGTACAAATCACATGACCGGTGACAAGAACCTATTGATGGACTCTGCCTTATCTCCATCTCACCTGAAGCATATCACCTACGCCGACAAAGGAAAAAAGCAAGGTATTGGGTCTAGGTAAGGTTGCAATCTCAAAAGATCGACACATGGACAAAGTCATGCTTGTCGAGTCTCTTGGATTCAACCTCATGTCTGTCTCAATGCTTTGTGATCTTCATATGGTTGTTGTCTTTGGCAAATATCGTTGTGTTGTAGTCTTAGAATCTGACAATTCCAAAGTCTTCGAAGGCTTTAGGAGAGGAGACTTGTATATTGTTGATTTCTCTACAGGACCACAGCCTGCCACATGTCTACTAGCAAATGTCAGAAGGATGGCTATGGCATCGACGACTTGGTCATGCTGGCATGAGGAACTTGCACACGCTTGTGAAGAAGAAGCATATCCTTGGAATTGAGGGTGTCAAATTCCTCAAATATCATCTTTGTGGGGCTTGCGAAGCTGGAAAGATGACCAAATCCAAGCATCCCTCGAAGACTATCATGACTACCACTTGTCCTTTTTAATTGCTTCACATGGACCTCTTCGGCCCTACACATTACTCTGCATTCACAAATGCAGCATCTCTTTATGGCTTTGTCATTGTTTAAGACTATTCTCGTTATACATGGGTGCATATCATCATATTTAAGCATCAAGTGCAGGAAATTGCTATCACTTGAGCTTGCGTTGTTTTTCCCTTGAAGAGGAAAGGGTGATGCAACAAAGTAGCGTAAGTATTTCCCTCAGTTTTTGAGAACCAAGGTATCGATCCAGTAGGAGACTACACGCAAGTCCCTAGTACCTACGCAAACAATTAAGAACCTTGCAACCAACACGATAAAGGGGTTGTCAATCCCTTCACGGCCACTTGCAAAAGTGAGATCTGAAGGAGATAATAAGATAAATATTTTTGGTATTTTTGTTGTATAGATTGAAAAGTAAAGATTGCAAAATAAAATAATAATAAAGATAGCTAGTTGACGGAAAATTAATATGATGGAAAATAGACCCGGGGGCCATAGGTTTCACTAGAGGTTTCTCTGAAGATAGCAAATCTTACGGTGGGTGAACAAATTACTGTCGAGCAATTAATAGAAAAGTGCATAGTTATGAGAACATCTAGGCATGATCATGTATATAGGCATCACGTCCGTGACAAGTAGACCGAAATGATTCTGCATCTACTACTATTACTCCACACATCGACCGCTATCCAGAATGCATCTAGAGTATTAAGTTCATAAGAACAGAGTAACGCCTTAAGCAAGATGACATGATGTAGAGGGATAAACTCATGGAATATAACGTAAACCTCATCTTTTTATCCTCGATGGCAACAATACCATACGTGCCTTGCTGCCCCTGCTGTCACTGGAAAGGACACCGCAAGATTGAACCCAAGGCTAAGCACTTCTCCCATTGCAAGAAAGATCAATCTAGTAGGCCAAACCAAACTGATAATTCAAAGAGACTTGCAAAGATATTAAATCATGCATATAAGAATTCAGAGAATAACCAAATATTGTTCATATATAATCTTGATCATAAACCCACAATTCATCGGATCTCGACAAACACACCGCAAAAAGTATTACATCGAATAGATCTCCAAGAAGATCAAGGAGAACTTTGTATTGAGATCCAAAGAGAGAGAAGAAGCCATCTAGCTAATAACTATGGACCCGAAGGTGTGTGGTAAACTACTCACACATCATCGGAGAGGCTATGGTGTTGATGTAGAAGCCCTCCGTGATCGATTCCCCCTCCGGCGGAGCTCCGGAAAAGGCCCCAAGATGGGATCTCATGGGTACATAAGGTTGCGGCGGTGGAAATAGGGTTTCGTGGTGCTCTCGGATGTTTTCAGGGTATATGAGTATATATAGGAGGAAGGGGTACGTTGGTGGAGCTACGAGGGGCCCACAAGGGTGGGGAGGTGCGCCTACCCCCCTGGGCGCGCCCTCTTGCCTAGCGGCCGCCTCGTGGCTTCCCAGACATGTACTCCAAGTCTTCTGGATTGCGTTTGTTCCAAAAACGATCCTCACGAAGGTTTCATTCCGTTTGGACTCCGTTTGATATTCCTTTTCTGCGGAACACTGAAATAGGAAAAAAACAGCAATTTGCACTGGGCCTTGGATTAGTAGGTTAGTCCCAAAAATAATATAAAAGTGCATAATAAAGCCCATTAAACATCCAAAATAGATAATATAATAGGATGGAACAATCAAAGATTATAGATACGTTGGAGACGTATCAAGCATCCCCAAGCTTAATTCCTACTCGTCCTCAAGTAGGTAAATGATAAAAACAGAATTTTTGATGTGGAATTCTTCCCAACATAATTCTCAATGCAATTCTCTTTATTGTGGCATGAATGTTCGGATACGAAAGATTTAAAACAAAAGTTTAATATTGACATAAGAATAATAATACTTCAAGCATACTAACAAAGCAGTTATGTCTTCTCAAAATAACATGGCCAAAGAAAGTTCATCCATACAAAATCATATAGTTTGGCTATGCTCCATCTTCGTCACACAAAATACTCAAATCATGCAGAACCCTGGTTTTAGCCAAGCAATTGTTTCATACTTCAATTTTTTCAAACGTTTTCAACATTCACGCAATACATGAGCGTGAGCCATGGATATAGCACTATAGGTGGAATAGAGTGGTGGTTGTGGAGAAGACAAAAGGAGGAAGATGGTCTCACATCAACTAGGCGTATCAATGGGCTTGGAGATGCCCATTAATAGATATCAATGTGAGTGAGTAGGGATTGCCATGCAACGGATGCACTAGAGCTATAAATGTATGAAAGCTCAACAAAAGAAACTAAGTGGGTGTGCATCCAACTTGCTTGCTCACGAAGACCTAGGGCATTTGAGGAAGCCCATCGTTGGAATATACAGCCAAGTTCTATAATGAAAATTCCCACTAGTATATGAAAGTGAAAAACAAGAGAGTCTCTATCATGAAGATCATGGTGCTACTTTGAAGCACAAGTGTGGAAAAAGATAGTAGCATTGTCCCCCTTTTTTGGGCCTTCCTTTTTTTGGCCTTTCTCTTTTTTTGGCCTTTTTTCGGGACAATGCTCTAATAATGATGATCATCACACTTCTATTTATTTACAACTCAAAGATTACAACTCGATACAAGAACAAAATATGACTCTATATGTATGCCTCCGGCGGTGTACCGGGATGTGCAATGAATCAAGAGCGACATGTATGAAAAATTATGCATGGTGGCCTTGCCACAAATACGATGTCAACTACATGATCATGCAAGGCAATATGACAACAATGAAGCGTGTCATAATAAATGGAACGATGGAAAGTTGCATGGCAATATATCTTGGAATGACTATGGAAATGCCATAATAGGTAGGTATGGTGGCTGTTTTGAGGAAGATATACGGTGGGTGTATGGTACCGGCGAAAGTTGTGCGATACAAGAGAGGCTAGCAATGGTGGAAGGGTGAGAGTGCGTATAATCTATGGACTCAACATTAGTCATAAAGAACTCACATACTTATTGCAAAAATCTACAAGTCGTCAAAACAAAGTACTACACGCATGCTCCTAGGGGAAGGGTTGGTAGGAGTTAACCATCGCGCGATCCTGACCTCGACACAAAGGATGGCAGTCGAAGAAATACCTCATGCTTCAAATTTGTCACACAACGGTTACCATACGTGCATGCTACGGGACTTGCAAACCTCAACACAAGTATTTCTCAAATTCACAACTACTCTACTAGCATGACTCTAATATCACCATCCTCATATCTCGAAACAATCATCGAGCATCAAACTGAAGGAAATATGCCCTAGAGGCAATAATAAAGTTGTTATTTATATTTCCTTATATCATGATAAATGTTTATTATTCATGCTAGAATTGTATTAACCGAAAACTTAGTACATGTGTGAATACATAGACAAAACAGTATGTCCCTAGTATGCCTCTACTAGACTAGCTCATTGATCAAAGATGGTTATGTTTCCTAGCCATAGACATGAGTTGTCATTTGATCAACGGGATCACATCATTAGGAGAATGATGTGATGGACAAGACCCATCCGTTAGCATAGCACTATGATCGTTTAGTTTTACTGCTATTGCTTTCTTCATGACTTATACATGTTCCTATGACTATGAGATTATGCAACTCCCGAATACCGTAGGAACACCTTGTGTGCTATCAAACGTCACAACGTAACTGGGTGATCATAAAGATGCTCTACAGGTGTCTCCGAAAGTATTCGTGGTGTTGGCATAGATCAAGATTAGGATTTGTCACTCCGAGTGTCGGAGAGGTATCTCTGGGCCCTCTCGGTAACACACATCACAATAAGCCTTGCAAGCAAAAGACTAATGAGTTAGTCACGAGATGATGTGTTACGGAACGAGTAAAGAGACTTGCCGGTAATGAGATTGAACTAGGTATGGAGATACCGACGATCGAATCTCGGGCAAGTAACATACCGATGACAAAAGGAACAACGTATGTTGTTATGCGGTTTTGACCGATAAAAAGATCTTCGTAGAATATGTAGGAGCCAATATGAACATCCAGGTTCCGCTATTGGTTATTGACCGGAGATGAGTCTCGGTCATGTCTACATAGTTCTCGAACCCGTAGGGTCCGCACGCTTAACGTTTGATGACGATCGGTATTATGAGTTTATGAGTTTTGATGTACCGAAGGTAGTTCGGAGTCCCGGATGAGATCACGGACATGACGAGGAGTCTCGGAATGTCCGAGACATAAAGATTGATATATTGGACGACTATATTCGGGCACCGGAAGTGTTCCGGAAAAGTTTCGGATTTAACGGGATTGCCGGAGGGGGTTACCGGAACCCCCTACGAGGGGGGATGGTCCATAGTGGGCCTTAAGGGAAAGAGAGAGGCAGCCCATAGGGCTGGCCGGCGCCCCACCTAGGGTTCCTAGTTGGACTAGGATTGGGGGCGCCACCTCTCCCTTTTTCCTTTCCCTCTCTTCCTTCTTTTGGTGATTCCTACTAGGAATAGGATTGCAATCCTATTCCTAGTAGGATTGCACCCCTAGCCGCACCATAGAAGGGCTGGCCGGCCTCCCCTTGCTCCTTTATATACGGGGGCAGGGGGGCACCCAAAGACACACAAGTTGAATTGTTTTAGCCGTGTGCGGTGCCCCCCTCCACAGAAACACACCTCGGTCATACCGTCGCGGAGCTTAGGCGAAGCCCTGCGCCGATGAATACATCATATCCGTCACCACGCCGTCGTGCTGACAAAACTCTCCCGTGAAGCTCAACTGGATCAAGAGCTCGTGGGACGTCATCAAGCTGAACGTGTGCTGAACGCGGAGGTGCCATACGTTCGGTGCTTGATCGGTTGGATCGCGAAGAAGTTCGACAACATCAACCGCGTCACTTGACGCTTCCGCTCCCGGTCTACGAGGGTACGTAGACACACTCTCCCCTCTCGTTGCTATGCATCTAGTAGATAGATCTTGCGTGATCGTAGGAAAATTTTAAAATACTACATAACCCAACACAAACTTCTCATAGTATTAAATGCACTTTATGTGAAAAGTTTTATTATACCCATCTTGGATGCCTATCATATTAGGACTAATTTTATAGCCAAAGCAAATTACCATGATGTTCTAAAGGACTCTCAAAATAATATAAGTGAAGCATGAGAGATCAATACTTTCTATAAAATAAAACCACCACCATGCTCTAACAAGATATAAGTGAAGCACTAGAGCAAAATTATCTAGCACAAAAGATATAAGTAAAGCACATAGAGTATTCTAATAAATTCCGATTCATGTGTGTCTCTCTCAAAAGGTGTGTACAGCAAGGATGATTGTGGTAAACTAAAAAGCAAAGACTCAAATCATACAAGATGCTCCAAGCAAAACACATATCACGTGGTGAATAAAAATATAGTCCCAAGTAAAGTTACCGATAGACGAAGATGAAAGAGGGGATGCCTTCCCGGGGCATCCCCAAGCTTAGGATTTTGGTTGTCCTTGAATTTTACCTTGGGGTGCCTTGGGAATCCCCAAGCTTAGGCTCTTGCCACTCTTTATTCCATAGTCCATCAAATCCTTACCCAAAAACTTGAAAACTTCACAACACAAAACTCAACAGAAAATCTCATGAGCTCCGTTAGTATAAGAAAATAAACCACCACTTTAAGGTACTGTAATGAACTCATTCTTCATTTATATTGGTGCTAAATCTACTGTATTCCAACTTCTCTATGGTTCATACCCCCCGATACTGCTCATAGATTCATCAAAATAAGCAAACAACACACGAAAAACAGAATCTATCAGAAACAGAACCGTCTGTAGCAATCTGTAACTTTCGAATACTTTTGTAACTCTAAAAATTCTGAAACAAATTGGTGGAGGTGAGTAATTTTCCTATTAATCATCTGCAAAAATAATCAACTTAAAAGCACTCTCGAGTCAAAAATGGCAGCTATTTTCGTGAGCGCAAAAGTTTCTGTATTTTACAGCAAGATCGCAAAGACTTCACCCAAGTCTTCCCAAAGGTTCTACTTGGAACAAATACTAATTAAAACACAAAACCATATCTAACCAGAGGCTAGATGAGTATTTATTACTAAACAGGAACAAAAAGCAAAGAAAAAATAAAATTGGGTTGCCTCCCAACAAGCGCTATCGTTTAACGCCCCTAGCTAGGCACAAATCAAGAATAGATCTAGGTATTGCCATCTTTATTTTTTATTTTTTTAGCAGAGTCATGATCGAACCCGGGAGGTTCTTTGCATTTCCCTTCATATTCGGAAATTTTTAGATCTAAAGAATCCAACCGCTTATTGCAAAGGGTCATCAACATATTCATGCCGTGAAGATTTCCGCTAACACTCTTAAGCGGTTCAAGAGACTTTTTTAAAAATTTCGTTACTTCGCAAATCTTCTCAAAAACTTGTATCTCTCCCTGGGTATGATGTAGCCCCTTTTGTTGAGGTAGTGTTCCCACTATTCCCTCTATAATTTCATGCGCAATACTGGGATCAATTTCGATAAAATTTCCTTTGGCAACGCAATTCAAGAGTTGTCTATGGGACATATTTAGTCCAACATAAAAATTGTGAAGTAAAATTCTAAAATTTGCCTCTAAGGTGCAATTACGATAAGATTCCATCACCCTATACCAAGCATCTTTTAAGTTTTCTCCTTGTCTTTGTTTGAAGTGAAGAACTTCAAACTCGGGAGACAAAGGAGCAGATAAAGGTCAGGACATGACGGCGAAACAAACGATCTAACACGCGGACACGCAAGAAGCAAGCAGAGACGGACGAAAAAAGGCGAATAAACCGGCAAAGGTGAAGTAGGGGAGAGGAAAACGAGAGGCAAATGGCAAATAATGTAATGCAAGGGATAAGAGTTTGTGATGGGTACTTGGTATGTCTTGACTTGTGCGTAGATCTCCCCGGCAACGGCGCCAGAAATTGGCAAGTTGACGGGAGATCAAATCTTGACTTGACTTGGCGTAAGTCTCCCTGACAACGGCGCCAGAAATTCTTCTTGCTGCCTCTTGAGCTTGAGTTGTTTTTTCCTTGAAGAGGAAAGGGTGATGCAACAAAGTAGCGTAAGTATTTCCCTCAGTTTTTGAGAACCAAGGTATCACCCCAGTAGGAGACTACACACAAGTCCCTAGTTCCTCCACAAACAATTAAGAACCTTGCAACCAACGCGATAAAGGGGTTGTCAATCCCTTCACGACCACTTGCAAAAGTGAGATCTGATAGAGATAATAAGATAAATATTTTTGGTATTTTTGTTGTATAGATTGAAAAGTAAATTTGCAAAATAAAAGAATAATAAAGATAGCTAGTTGACGGAAAATCAATATGATGTAAAATAGACCCGGGGGCCATAGGTTTCACTAGTGGCTTCTATCAAGATAGCAAATCTTACAGTGGGTGAACAAATTATTGTCGAGCAATTGATAGAAAAGCACATGGTTATGAGAATATCTAGGCATGATCATGTATATAGGCATCACGTCGTGACAAGTAGACCGAAATGATTCTGCATCTAATACTATTACTCCACACATCGACCGCTATCCAGCATGCATCTAGAGTATTAAGTTCATAAGAACAGAGTAACGCCTTAAGCAAGATGACATGATGTAGAGGGATAAACTCATGCAATATGACATAAACCCAATCTTTTTATCCACGATGGAAACAATACAATACGTGCCTTACTGCCCCTACTGTCACTGGAAAAGGACACCGCAAGATTGAACCCAAAGCTAAGCACTTCTCCCATTGCAAGAAAGATCAATCTAGTAGGCCAAACCAAACTGATAATTCGAAGAGACTTGCAAAGATATTAAATCATGCATATAAGAATTCAGAGAAGAACCAAATATTGTTCATAGATAATCTTGATCATAAACCCACAATTCATCGGATCTCGACAAACACACCGCAAAAAGTATTAATCGAATAGATCTCCAAGAAGATCAAGGAGAACTTTGTATTGAGATCCAAAGAGAGAGAAGAAGCCATCTAGCTAATAACTATGGACCCGAAGGTGTGTGGTAAACTACTCACACATCATCGGAGAGGCTATGGTATTGATGTAGAAGCCCTCCATGATCGATTCCCCCTCTGGCGGAGCTTCGGAAAAGGCCCCAAGATGGGATCTCACGGGTATAGAAGGTTGCGGTGGTGGAAATAGGGTTTTGTGGTTCTCTCAGATGTTGTAAGGGTATATGAGTATATATAGGAGGAAGGGGTACGTCGGTGGAGCTACGAGGGGCCCACAAGGGTGGGGGGCACGCCTACCCCCCTAGGCGCGCCCTCCTGCCTCGCGGCCACCACATGGCATCCCAGACACGTACTCCAAGTCTTCTGGATTGCGTTTGTTCCAAAAATGATCCTCGCAAAGGTTTCATTCCGTTTGGACTCCGTTCAATATTCCTTTTCTGCGGAACACTGAAATAGGAAAAAATAGCAATTTGCACTGGGCCTTTGATTAGTAGGTTAGTCCCAAAAATAATATAAAAGTGCATAATAAAGCCCATTAAACATCCAAAACAGATAATATAATAGCATGAAACAATCAAAAATTATAGATGCGTTGGAGACGTATCAGAAATCTTCAAGCAATTTTCCTCAAGGGCCTCGATGAATTTCGTTGTGAAGTTCAAGCATATCCGGAGTGATAATGAGACCGAGTTCAAGAACACTGGTCTTGATGACTATCTTGATGAACTTGGTATTACTCATGAGCTATCAGCCCCTTACACTCCTCAGCAGAAAGGCATTGTGGAGCGCAAGAACAAGACTCTTGTTGAGATGGCTTGCACTATGTTTGATGAATACAAGACGCCTCTTCGGTTCTGGCCTGAGGCTATCAACAGTGCGTGCCACATCATCAACATGGTATATCTTCACAAACTCCTCAAGAAAACCTCATATGAACTCCTCACTGACAATAAACCCAATGTGACTTATCTCAAAGTCTTCGATGCTAAATGATGGGCTAGAGACCCTCATCACAATTCCAAATTTGCACCGAAAGCACATGAAGGTTTTATGCTTGGTTATGGAAAGGACTCGCACACCTACAGAATCTTCATCAATCATCTCCACAAGATTGCTGAGACTACATATGTGTGCTTAGATAAAACTAATGGCTCGCAAAGAGAGCACCTGCCTCCTATGTCGGGTGAAATACCTCCTGAGGAATCCATCAAGTTCAAAGCTACTGACGATATCATCCCCACTTAAGAATCAAGTGAAGAAGTCATTCCTAACAATGAATAAAATCATTCCGGTGCTCCTGAAGAAACTGCTACTGAACAAAAAGCTCAGCCGAATCAAAGTCGTCAACCAGCTCATCCTCGTGTCGCAAAAGAAGTGCAGATCGAGAAAATCATCGACGACATCAATGCACCAGGTCCTCTCACACGCTCAAGAGCTTCACACTTATCTAACTTTTGTGGGCACTTTGTTTTTGTCTCTATCATAGAGTCAACCAAAGTTGATGAGGCATTTCTGGAACCTGAGTGGATTCAAGCTATGTAAGAGGAATTGTATCAATTCGAGCTCAACCATGTGTGGGAACTCGTAAAGCGTCCAGATCCTCGGAAGCACAATATCATCGCCACCAAGTGGATATATCGAAACAAGCAAGATGAAAACGGCCTTGTGGTGAGGAATACGGCTCGTCTCGTAGCTCAAGGCTACACACAGGTTGAAGGAATTGACTTCGATGAAACTTTTGCTCATGTTGCTAGACTTGAAGCTATTCGTGTATTACTTGCTTATGCTAACCATCATAATATCATTTATATCAAATAATGTGAAAAGTACATTCCTCAATGGTAAGCTTGAGGAAGAAGTATATGTTGCTCAACCCCCAGGTTTTGAAGATCCTAAACATCCTGACAAAGTCTTCAAACTCAAAAAGTCCCTCTATGGCCTCAAGCAGGCCCCTCGAGTAGTATGATACTTTGAAGGAATTCCTCATGAAGGAAGGCTTAAAACCCGGTTCACTTGATCCAACTCTTTTCACTAAATCATATGATGATGAATTATTTGTGTGTCAAATCTATGTGGACGATATTATCTTTGGTTGTACTGATGAACGTTACAGTGACAAATTTGGCTACATGATGCGTGAAGAATATCAAATGTCCATGATGGGAGAACTGAAATTCTTCCCAGGCCTTCAAATTGTTCAACTACGCAATGTCATCTTCATATCTCAAGAGAAATGCCTCAAGGATGTTCTTAGGAAATTCGGCATGCAAGATTGCAAAGGCGTCAAAATCCCTATGCCCACAAATGGCCAACTGTGCACCGATGAAAATGGTAAAGACTTCGATCAAAAGGTATACCGCTCCATGATTGGCTCTTTATTGTATCTATGTGCATCTAGGCCAGATATTATGCTTAGTGTTTGCATGTGTGCCCGATTTCAAGCTACACCAAAGGAATCACACCATAAGACTGTGAAGCATATTCTTCGATATCTAGCTCACACTCCAACACTTGGATTATGGTATCCCAAGGGCTTTGATTTTGATCTCATTGTATATTCCGACTCTGACTATGCTGGTGATCGAGTGGATTGCAAGTCTACATCTGACACATGCTATTTCCTCGGACGATCCTTAGTATGTTGGTCCTCGAAGAAGAAGAACTGCGTATCACTCTTCACAGCTGAAGCTGAATACATTGCTGCTGGTTCATGTTGTGCTCAATTGCTGTGGATGAAGCAAGCCCTCAAGGACTATGGCGTCAACATGAAGAATGTGACACTATATTGTGACAATGAGAGTGCCATCAAGATTGCTCACAATCCTGTTCGGCACTCGAAGACAAAGCACATCCAGATCCGTCATCATTTTCTTCGTGATCATGTATTCAAGGGCAACATATCCATCTACCACATGAAGACTGAAGAACAGCTAGCAGATATCTTCACTAAGCCCTTGGATGAGAAGAGATTTTGCAAGTTGCGGTGTGAGCTAAATATCTTAGAATCTTCGAATGTTCTTTTAAAGGACACACATCCTAACACTTATGCAAAATTGATGACTTTGATGCGCAACACGCGAAGTAACATTTTTCGTCAATCAATGAAGACTAACCCTCTAAGTGCGAAGAAATTGATTCTCAGAGCCCTAGGACAATTGTATGCGGTGTCTGAAATCGTCATCCTTATACGGTGGGTCACGCCACCAACCAAAGTTGGAATTTGAGTTTTCAAATGTGCAAATTCTTCAAAAAAAATATCAAATTCCTCAATATTTGCAATTTCTTGAACTTTTTCTGGTGTTCTTCATTGGCTATATATATATACATACATACATACATACATATATATATTTTGAGTATTTATGTCCTCTACATCATTCACTTATTGCTAATTCTTTAAGTTGATTTTTCCTCTAAGTGAATGTGATCGGACCCTTCCCCCTCCATGCTTAACTCAATCCAGTCTATTCACAATTTCTCCATATGCGTTCTATTTGAAACTTGTTCAAAATCTTCACTGTGTCCTTGACTGCTGAAGAATTTGTGAACGCAACGTTCAAATTTTCGGCTTTTGCCGCTCAAAACCGTTCCGCATCCCACGATGGATTAAACAACTCTCCCACGATCTCCACTATCTTCACTCCTCAGAACGTGGGTAACACATGTCTCTAGGATAGCAAAGGGCGGGGGCACGTTCGTCCAATTTCTTCGGACAAGCAGTTTTTCATAGTGGCTATAAATACCTCTCCCCTTTCACAGTACCTCATTTACTTCGCTCGACCTCCATCTCGCTCGAGCTCTCAGATCTAGCGCGGCCGTTTCTCTCCATCGACGCCGGTGAGGAAGAGCTTCACTGCCGGGACCTCCACATCGTCGTACTCGCGCCGGCTGTGGAAATCTTCACTCCGCCACCGCCGTAGTTGTCTCCCTCTGCCAAGTTAGGGCGTGGGAGATCTGGACCGACGAGCTTCACCAAAGTTCATCCAGTTCGTCGTGTTCTTCACCAAGGGTAATTAAAATCTAATTTTACTACCCTTTCTTGATTCTCATGATTTTCACAATTTCTTCAAAAGGTGTTTATTCTTCAACTCCCCACTATCTAAACACCTAAATCTATCTGTTCTTAATTTGTTTCTCTAATTTGTGTTTTTCTTCATGATTCCTCAATTGTGTGGATTTTCTGATCTATACAACTCTGGAACCTAAAGCAAGAACACTTAGTGAAAGTCTTCAAGACTCCCATGGTCAAATTCCTCAAACTTGATACTTTTGAAAAATTTCTGAGAACGCATATGACCTCTCCAAATTATTCGCACCTATACTCTGTTCATAGATACAAATGTCTGCTGTTGAATCTCTAGGTTCTCATCAACTTAACTCATTTGCAGCATTCCTCGAAGAAAAGTTACATACTTCCTCAGAAACCTCAACTATTCAAAATCCTCAAGTGAGGAAAATGGCTGAAGGCAAGAGACCACAGAAGGGAGGAAAGAAAACTGAGACAAACACTGCGTTTGAAATCCCTGAAGACAGTTATGATGAATATTGCACACCAAATGAAGAAACTCATGGCAAAGAAAACAAAAATCAGCGCAAAGTGCGCATCCAGAGGATTGAGAGAAGATGGGCAAAGGAATGGAGGGAATACCGCTATGTTACTCCAAAGTACATGAAGAAATTCGCAGTAAACCCCCTTTCCACAAAACCTCCTTTGGCACCTGGCCAAGTTGCAGATCCCTCAAGCATCAGACGTGGTGAGGAATTTCCGAAGGAATGGGCAAAACGTCAAGCAAAGCCTCAATGGGAAGCCAGAGAAGCAGTGAAGAAATTCATTGAAGACTCTGCTGCTGTTGCCTCTGCTGCTGAAACCTCTGCCAGCAAGCCCAAGAAGGCCATGCTGAAGAAATCGGCCGTCAAGCCAACAGCAATGCCCTCAAGGACAAGTTCATCAAAGCCTTCCAGACACATTCCTCAGGCAACTTCCTCAAGGACCACCTCAGTTCCCTCTGTTGCTGCACAATCTTCAGCCGCTGCTGCAAAGTCCTCAACTCCTGTGCACCTTGCAATATGTCAATGGACCGCAGAGTTCTCAATTGCTTTAGGAGCCTCTGCAAGCTCATTAGCTCCACCAAAATCTTCGCCTGGTCCGGCCTGCTGAAAGTGAAGACCACTACTGGCCGTGGAAAGAGGCCAAGTCCTCATAAGAAAGTGGCCTTTCAAGTTCCATCTGATGACGATGAAGCTGATGATGAAGAACTTGCTGCAATAATCAGGGATAGACAGATGAAGGCCGCTAGATCCAAGGGCAGTTATGTGCCTCTCATGTTGGATGCTAAGAAGATCCTCGATTACATTGATCTTTGGCACAAGGATCCCAATACCCCTCTCCCTGACATGAATCTCACTCCTGGTCAAAGTCACATGTTTCCTACTTTCAATGGAGAAGAAAAATGGAAGTTTGAACAAGCCAGGAAGGCCAAGAAAGATCAGTACAGAAAGGAACGTCTTCTGAAGAAAAACATTGTGAACAAGTCTCCTGAGGATCTTGTGGAGCTACAATCTGAGATCAAAGACCTCAGTGATGAATTTGACAGATACCGTGCTGATTGGCCTTGAGCCAAAGTCAGATTCGTCAAGCTCTCCAAGTCACTCAAACTTGGTGGTGAAAGTTCGTCACAAGAAGCAATTCATCTTGATGAGGAAACTGAAAGCGCAGCTGACAATGTCACTGCTGAAGAAAATGAACGTGCTAGGACTGATGAAGAAATTACAGTGGCTGAAGAAACTGCGAGGCTAACTTCCAATGTTGCGCCTGAAGAACAACCTAGGGCTGCTGAAGAAACTGAAGCAGCGCCTGAAGAAACTGAGAATGCCAGGGCGACCACAACAGTCGTGCCTAAAGAAACTACCAATGTCATCTGCACCTCCTACAAAGTCTTCACCTATGAAGACTATCAAACTTCCTTCTGCATCAGAAGTGAAGAAGACAAAGGCTGCAGAGAAGGCAGCCGTGAAGAAAAGGAAAGCATCATCAACTACAGAATCCTCGGCTCCCAAGAAAGTGAGGACTTTGTCAAGCTCTGTCACGAATCCCATTGATGTTGTTCCGATTTCCATTGTGCCATCAAAGGAGATAGTTCCCTTTTGTGAGGATTATGAGATTCCTGATGACAATGATGAAGAAAATCCTTCTGCTGCTTCTTCAGAGTAGTTGGATCAAGAAATTGAAGTGGAAGCTATCCCTTCAACTCCTCTAGTATCATCGCCCATGCCTCAGTTCACTGCTGAAGAGGCCGACGTTGAGGAAATGGACGAAGATGAGGATGTGGACATTGGATCTACAACACATGTGCTCAATGATGATTATTGGGAGATGACTCATCCAAATTCCCCGTTGACCACACCACTGCAGCAAGTTCCTCAGTCCCGTTCTCAAACTGAAGAAATTCACACGGACTCTGTAGAACTTCACATTCCACTTCTGTCCTTGCCAGAAAAAGCTCCAGCTGCATCAGCTGAAGAAAAAGAACAGCCAGTAGCTGCTGAAGAACCTGGAGCTCAAATTCCTCAGACAACAGCTCCAGAAGTTATAACTCAAGAGGCTGCAAAATCATCACCTTCAAATCTTCAGCCCAAGCAGAAGAACCCTCATGCTACAAAGCAAAAATTCAAGGCTGATGATTTCTTCGCTGAACACATATTCTTCACTGAATTCAATCCCTATGACTCAGCAAGACTTCGTCGCAAGCGTTTCTGGACTGCCACTCAAATGAACTTCTATTCCTCACTGCTTTTCGACAAGGACAAGGTTTTTGAGTATCGTCAAATTCCTCATGTTGACATGGAGTCCATACCTTGCTTTGAGCCAGTGCTGAATTTGCTGCATGAAGCTGGGCTTGTAAGCTTCTGTTCTTATATATGGGATTGGAATTAAGAGCTAATTCTTCAATTCTATGCAACCTTGCACCTGACTGGTAGTTCTGATGACATCAATTCATGGGTGCTTGACTGGATGACTGACAACACTCACTATAAAGCTCCGGCCTCTGAATTGCTTCATGCCGTACCTGTTGACCCTCCTGCTGAGGGCGCAAGATTGATGTATGAGGAACCCGAACTTCCAAATCATCTGATGCAAGTGCTGATGAAGCCTTTGAAGGCTAGTCAATCTCCAAGAACAACCTTCCTTGTGAAGGATTTTCTATATGTGCCAAGGACAATATATCGCATTCTCACCAAAACACTCAGTCTAATTAAAGGCCACAACTCTGAAGAAGAAGAAGAAGAAGAAGACATTGTTGGCATCATGAAGAATCTGATGTTCAATATCATGCATGGGATTCCCATCAACTATCATGATTTCTTGATGAGGACTTTGCCGAATGTTGCACTGCCACCTTTTGAGTTGAAGCCTTATGCTCCCTGGATTATGAGAACAAGGTCTTCAATTGCATACAAGGCTGACTTTTAGAATCACCTCATCTATTTGCCTCTGGTTGAAGTCCTCAAACGGACCATTTCCTCAGTTGACGGAAAGGGCAAAGCTGCTATCATTGATGAAGGTACTCGTCCTTTGGATGGACAAATTCGCAAAGCTGCATCCTACTCTACCAATGATGATTCTACAACCCAAGACACTGCCGCCAATGCTTCAAAGCACATTCCTCAAGCAACTGCTCCGCGAGTGATGGCTGACCGTGAACTTCATCAGAAGGTTGATCGAAATCACAAGTGGGTCAAGCGCCAGTTTGCTGCAATTCTTCAGAACATGACTATCACACAGAACAGTGTGGAGAAGAATCACTACTATGCACATGAAATCTTCAACCGCACTTGGGCTATTCTTTCACATCACTTCAATGCTGAAGAACTCAAGGAGATGGAATTCCAACAGGACTTTGACTGGTCTCAGCCACCTTTGAAGAAAATCAAGAAGGTCAAAGTTCCTTAGCTGGTCACAAGCTCATTTTCTTCATCGCATGCGACGGATGAAGCTGAAGACTTGGATGACACGATGGCGGGCCCTACATCAACGGACGACCCCAACAACGCTGGCGCTCCTCCATGAACTTCATGATGATATTCTTCAGGGGCGTTAGTCCTCATTTTTCGTCCCTTTTGGTCATTTGATGACAAAGGGGAAAAAAGTTGAGTTAGTCTTCAAGCGGGTCTCTATTATGGGCTATATTTTCATTAAGTTACAACTCTCGTTCTTCTGAGGTGTTTGTTCTTATGAGTTGTAAACTTAAGTCCGATGGTGGTCTGACACTTTCTGAACTGCTTTCTGCATGCCTATTTCCTCAATACCTTAATGCACGCATGCTGAATTTTGGCAGACACCATATTTCATCATGCATTTCAAATTCTTCATGTTATATGTTAAATGCATGTATGAATTACAAGATATAGGGGGAGATCTCCATGATATTACTCTACAATGTGCATTTGCTAACTCAAGCAAAATCCTCAAAAGTGCACATCTTAAGGGGGAGTTCTTCTATATCTTGTAGTCAAATTCCTCAATATCAGTTGTTACACTTCATATGTTTATCCCCGTTGAAAACTTAACCTATTTGTCATCAATCACCAAAAAGGGGGAGATTGTAAGTGCACTAGTGCCCTTTAGTGATTTTGGTGTATTGAAGACTTATAGGTTAAGGGACTAATGTGTTTTTGAGTGTACACATGTCTTATAAGTCTATGAGGAGTTTGATATTTACGAAGAAAGTCGACCCCTAAAAATGTATGTCTTCAGTTTAAGACTTCAGTTTTCTTGAAGACTTTGAAAGTGAGGAAATTGGTGTGACCTTGAAGACTTGGATATTCATGCGAAAATTATGAAGCATGAAGACTTTTGTTTTCGTAGTTTTATTTTCTCTTTCTTGAGTCATAGGAAACATTGTACTGTTAAAGGGGGTCGAGGTAAAACTAAGGAAACATATTTCCAAGCGATGCTCAACTCAAGGCCTACACTACCCAATCCTTTAGAGTGAAGCCATTGGAAATATCATACAGTTCAGCCAATTCCTTCAGTGACAGAGACGAAGTTCTTCTGGTCTCTGAGGAATTTGTTCTGACTGAGTAGTTAGGAATTATCTAGTGAGGATTGCCTACATGTGAGGATCATGATAGCCATGAGGAATTTGAGAGCTCAATTTCCGACCGTTGTTGTGCTATGCGCCAGCTATCCCAAAATATCTTATCCACCTAATGGTCATATCATTTAAGGGCATTTATGTCTTATCATGTCGGGCTGCTCCCTAAGCTATAAATAGCGACCCCCTACAACCACTAGCTCGTTGGCTGCTCTGAGAGAAACTGACACTTGTCATTAGAGCAACCCATCCTCCGAGGACTTTGAGATTAAATCATCAAGTGAGGAAAACCCCCAAACCCAAACACCTAAAACCCCAAAGTGATTGAGCATCACTGAAAAGAGTGTTCCTGTGTGGAGCCGATGCTTGTTACCTTTGAAGACTATGATCTTCCAGATGGTTAGGCGTCAATGGTGTAGATCTTCGAAGAGGAATTGTGGATCGCCGAGTGACCAAGTCTGTGAAGGAGGAAGTCACCTGTAAAGACGTACCATGAGTGATTAGGCGAGGTATGTGTGACCTTAGCTCAAGGGGAATATGGTGAGGACTTGGAGTCTTGGACTGTGTGTCCAGGACTAGGTGTTTGGGACTGTGTGTCCTCAGGTTTAAATACCTAGCCGCCCTAACCAGACGTACAACTGTCACAGCAGTTGGAACTGGTCAAACAAATCATTGTCTTCATCAAGCCTACTGGTTCTATTTCCTCAACTCTTCCATTTACTCATTCATTTGTTGATGAACTTGATATGTACTGTTTGAAGACTTTCACCGAAGACTTTCTCAATTTCCTCAACCCAACTTCTTCAGTGCTATTTTCATTTCATCATGATGACCATGCTACTGTCTTGTTATGCTTGCACTTGAGTATCTATTCTGCTGCTAAGTAGTTCGTTGCTTAGGAAATTTCTCACTTAGAATTTGCTAAGTGATAAATTTGTAAAAGTCGCCTATTCACCCCCTTTAGTCGATATAACGCACTTTAAATTGGTATCAGAGCAAGGTACTCCCTTGTTCTGTGTGATTTTGGTTTAACTGCCTGGAGTTTTAGTTATGTCTACCGCAGGAATGAAGACTGTGTCATGCCCCATCTTTGTTGGTCATGATTACCCAAGTGGAAGGCCATGATGAAGAAGCGTCTCTTGGCGATGAACAACGAGTTGTGGACCGTCACTGATATTGGTCTTACCTATCTATGCAAGATGGCGGAGGGTGATGATATCCGCAAGTACACTCTACTCAACCTGACGGCAAAGGACATCATTTATTCCTGTGTGTCCCAAAATCAGTTTAGGAACGTTATGCATCTCAACCATGCGAAGCTTATGTGGGACCGACTCTCTTAGGTGTATGAAGGTCATCGAATTCGTCACGATACATGGTTTGAGGATTTCAAGGAATCGCTCAAGGCGATGACTTTCGATCCGGAATCATCATCCTCTACACCATGCCTTATGACAAAAGGTTCCAAGGTAACTGAATGCTATCTATCTTATTCTAGTGATGATGAATCTTGGTGATGAATTTGGACCCAGCTATACCAAACTTGCCTCCCTTGCCAGTAAACAACAAAGAGCTTTGGAGAAAGTTCATAATATGCTTAATGAGAGTGATGATATGTTGGAAGAAGAAATGGATCGCACTAAAGCCTTGACCGATGATCTTAATAGACTTCAGTTCAAGTTTGATAATCTTCAGAGTCATCATATCACTCTCTTATCTGATCATGAGAAGCTTTCTTATGAATCTCTTCAAAGAAAGCTAGATCTTGATATGCTAAGGGAGAGTTATGAAGATCTTCAGAAGGAACGCGATTCATTGCTTGCTCAACAGATCAGCTCTGCTCAAGAGAAATTCATTCCACCATGTCTTAAATGCATTGAACATGAAACTGTAAATGCTTCACCTGAAAGTTCAAATGCTTCTACTATTACAAATTCCTCAACTGTTTCTATGGTGACAATTTCCTCAACTGAGGAAAACACCGATGCTACTAACAAAAATGCAGGGTTTAAGGAATTGTATGTGATAGGCATGTACAAAAGCCTCAAAGGTCATTAGACTCTTTGTGATGTGCTTAAAAAGCAGATTCTGAACAGGAACCCTAGCAAAGAGGGTATTGCCTTTGAGAGGAAACTCAATGTTGATGGGACCTACTGGAAACCTGAGGAGTATCCCAAAACCTCATGGGTTGCTGCAGAAGGACCTCCCGTAGATCCATCTACCTTATCTGGCTTTACTTGTGAATCTTCACATTCTTTTGATGAGTCATTTGACTCCTACTATAAACTATTCAAAAATCGGAATGCTAAAGTATTTGCTAGATATGTTGGAACTAACTGCAGGAATGCTCCCCCTATGAAGAAAATTTGGGTCCCTAAGAGGCATCTTGAACATCTTCAAGTGAATGTCCTCATGACACCACCTGTGAAGAACAGGAACCCCAGATCAAAATCTTCATATGGATCAAAATCTTCATACGGATCTAAATCCTCATACGGACCAAATTCCTCAAGTGGATCAAATTCCTCATATGATCATCATCGTGCTAACACTTCTGTTTTGCAGGGAAAGAAGGATTATGAATATGTGCATTATTATTCTAATAGTTATGTTCATAAGTCCTCAAAGAATTTCTCTGCTTACTCATATTCATACTCTAACCCCTCTCCTGTGAAACGAAGTGCACTAGCTTCAATGCCACCTTTCTCAATTGGTGCTCGCAGAATGATGAATTGTTTGCCACCCCTCCATATGTGGGTGGTGAAGAAAATGAACTAATCTCTTATGCAGGGTCAGCTCTCCAGACGAACTTAAACGTCTGAAGAATTTGCTGGAGACCTGAAAATGCTTGAAAGGACGCAAGCTAATCATGGAGAAATGATTCATTCGTTTCTCATGGCCTCATTCTTCATATATTGCTCTTATTGATGAAATTCATTCTAATGAAATTGATGTCATATTCTGCACTATGAAGCATATGAGTTGTAAGATGCACTAATTCTTCTACAGGATGACTCCCTCAAAGCTACTGAGTGGGTCCTCGATAGTGGATGTACAAATCACATGACCGGTGACAAGAACCTATTAATGGACTCTGCCTTACCTCCATCTCACCCGAAGCATATCACCTACGTTGACAAAGTAAAAAAGCAAGGTATTGGGTCTAGGTAAGGTTGCAATCTCAAAAGATCGACACATGGACAAAGTCATGCTTGTCGAGTCTCTTGGATTCAACCTCATGTCTGTCTCAATGCTTTGTGATCTTGATATGGTTGTTGTCTTTGGCAATTATCGCTGTGTTGTAGTCTTAGAATCCCATGAGCATCTTGCTTGTTCTTAAAGACCCATTTGGTTCCAATGACATTATGGTTCTCCTTCGTCCTTGGCAACAACCACCACACCTTGTTGCGCTCGAAGTAATGGAGTTCTTCATGCATGGCGTTGAGCCAATCGGGGTCTTCGAGCGCCTCATAGACCTTTTGGGGTTCAACACAAGAGACAAACGCATGATGAGCACAATAGTTTGCTAATTGTCTACGAGTTTTTACCCCCTTTGTAATGCTCCCAAGGATTTTCTCCTTGTGATGCTCTCTAGCAGCGAGCCTGGAAGGAACTTTGGCGGCACGACGCTCCAATTGCTCCTCGAGTGTGAGTTGAGGTGCAGTAACTTGATCATCATGAGCGTCGTCTTGAGATTGTTCTTGATCTTGAGCTTGCTCTTGATCTTGAACTTGCTCGGGAGAAGGAACTTGGCCTTGTGCATCACTTGGTGGATCAACACCATCTTGTGGTTGATCTTGCACTTGGCCTTGTTCATTAGGTTGAGGGCCTTCACTTTGTTCTTCGGAAGCGTGTGGGTCTTGGGTTGGTGATGGTCCACTTGAGTGGAACATTGTCCTTCTCCTTCGGCCACAAGGGGTTCCTCAATGGGTAGGATATGACCAATACCCATTCTTCTTATGGCTTGGGGAGGAATTTCATCACCTACATCACAAGTACCACTTTGCTCCACTTGGGAGCCGTTATTATCATCAAACTCCACGTTACATGTCTCCTCAATGAGTCCGGTGGACTTGTTGAGGACACGGTAAGCATGAGAGTTTGTAGCATAACCAACAAATATTCCCTCATGAGCTCTAGCCTCAAATTTAGACAAATGAACACCTTTCTTCAGTATGAAGCACTTTCACCCGAACACCCGGAAGTACTTGAGGTTGGGCTTGTTACCGGTAAGAATCTCATATGGAGTCTTGTTCAATCCTTTGCAGAGATAGAGCTGATTGGATGCATGACAAGTAGTCTTGATGGCTTCGGCCCAAAAGTTGTACGGAGACTTGAATTCCGCCATCATGGTCCTTGTCGCGTCCATCAATGTCCGGTTCTTCCTCTCCGCGACACCATTTTGTTGAGGAGTATAGGGTGCGGCATATTGATGCTTGATCCCCTCATCACTAAGGAACTCATCCAAGGTGTAGTTCTTGAACTCGGTGCCATTGTCACTTCGAATCATCATGATGTTTGCATCATGTTTACGTTGAGATTCATTTGCAAAGTAGATGACGGTTTGTTGGGTCTCACTCTTCTTCTTGAAGAAATATACCCAAGTGTATCTTGAATAATCATCCACAATCACCAAGCAATACTTTCTACCCCCAAGACTATCAAAGGATGAAGGCCCAAAGAGATCCATGTGAAGGAGCTCTAAAGACCTCGTCTAGTAGATGATAGTCGTGGGAGGGTGAGCCTTCTCATGTAGCTTTCCTTCGATACAAGCACTTCAAGCACGATCTTTGGCAAAACTAACATTTGTTAGTCCACAGACATGGTCCCCCTTGAGAAGACTTTACAAAGATCTCACATTGAAGTGGGCTAAACGGCGATGCCAAAGCCATCCCACGTCAACTTTAGCCATTAGGCATGTCGCGGTCTTAGTGGGTCACTTCGAGAAGTTGACCACATAAAGACCGTTCTCGACATGCCCAACAAAGGCTACTTTAAGAGTCTTGCTCCACAAGAGGGCCACAGAATCAATATCAAAGAAATTAGAAAAACCCATTTAGTTGACGAACGGAAAGTAAATTGTATGCAAGGGACTCAACAAGCATGACTTTCTCGATTGTGAGATCATGAGAAACGACTACCTTGCCAAGACCCAATACCTTAGAAGATGAAGCATCACCCCATTCGACATTGGTGGGCATAGATGAAACTTTGTGCACGTCTATGATTTGTGGCTCCACTATCGAGCAACCATGATCCCCACCAGAAGCAAACTCCTATAAGAGATCAATGCTTGGGTTTAGATACACATTTTGTAACGGGTCCTTTGATGTTAGTAACAAGGGTCTTAGGAACCCAAATAGACCATTCAATGTACTCATAAGGAGAACCAACAAATTTAGCATAAACATGTCCATCACTAGCACGGCATAACACATGAGACGCGTTAAAGTCGCCGGCTTTGTTGGAAGGAGTGGCGCTGTCCTTCTTGACTCCACTACCCTTCACATTGTTCTTCTTCTCCTTAGGAGAACCCTCTCCCTCCTTCACAAAGGATTGCTTGAGAGGAGGAGGTTGCTTGGTCTTGTCATTCTTCTTCTTCTTCTTGGGCTTGGGTGCAAACCCAATCCCCACCTTGGCAACAACTTCCTTTTGATTGCTCAAAAGGTCGTTGAGGTTCTTCTCACCTTGTATGCAAGACACAAGGCCTTTCTCAAGTTGCTTCTTTAACTTGGCATTCTCTTCAACAAGATGCACATGATCACAACATGGGTTAGTAGCATTTGCATTATCAATTAAAACCATGTGAGGAAAATTGGCTTTCTCCTTGGTGAGAAAAACTTGTAGTTGATCATGAGACTCTTTGAAGCTAGCATGAACACTCTTCAAGACCTTGTGAGCCTTGTCAAGTGTATCAAACTCCTACTTGAGTCGAGCATGGTCAACCACAAGTTTTGCCTTTTCGGAATTGAGCACACGAGAGACAACTAAAGCATGATCAAGATCTTTCTTTAATTTAGCATGATCATCGTTGTGTGATGCTACTTCTTGAGCTTGTGTTGTATTCCCTCGAAGAGGAAAGGGTGATGCAGCACAGTAGCATAAGTATTTCCCTCAGTTTTTGATAACTAAGGTATCAATCCAGTAGGAGACCACGCGCGAGTCCCTCGCACATGCACAAACAAATAAGAACTTCGCAGCCAACGCGATAAGGGGTTGTCAATCCCTTTACGGTCACTTACGAAAGTGAGATCTGATAGATAGGATAGTATGATTTTTTGGTATTTTTGATATAAGAACAGAAAGTAAATAAAGCAAATAAGCAACAGCAGCAGAAATTAAAGTAAAGTAATATGATAAAGATAGACCCGGGGGCCATAGGTTTCACTAGTGGCTTCTCTCATGAAAGCATAATTCTACGGCGGGTGAACAAATTATTGTCGAGCAATTGATAGAAAAGTGCATAGTTATGAGAATATCTAGGCATGATCATTATATATAGGCACCACGTCCGTGACAAGTAGACCGAAACGATTCTGCATCTACTACTATTACTCCACACATCGACCGCTATCCAGCATGCATCTAGAGTATTAAGTTCATAAGAGCAGAGTAATGCTTTAAGAAATATGACATGATGTAGAGGCATAAACTCAAGCAATATGATATAAACCCCATTTTTTATCCTCGATGACAACAATACAATACGTGCCTTGATGCCCCTGCTGTCACTGGGAAAGGACACCGCAAGATTGAACCCAAAGCCAAACACTTCTCCCATTGCAAGAACTATAGATCTAGTAGGCGAAACCAAACCAATAATTTGAAGAGACTTGCAAGGATATTATAATCATACATAAAAGATTTCAGAAAAGAATCAAATATTGTTCATAGATAATCTTGATAATAAACCCACAATTCATTGGATCTCGACAAACACACCGCAAAAAGATTACATCGAATAGATCGCCTTGAAGATCGAGGAGAACTTTGTATTGAGATCTAAAAAGAGAGAAGAAGCCATCTAGATAATAACTATGGACCCGAAGGTCTATGGTAAACTACTCACAACTCATTGGTGAGGCTATGGCGTTGATGTAGAAGCATTCCGTGGTAGACCCCCTCCGGCGGAGCTCCGGGACTGGCCCCAAGATGGGATCTCATGGGAACAGAAGGTTGCGGCGGTGGAATAGGGTTTTATCTGTTGCCTCGATGTTTTCAGGGTATATGGATATATATATATAGGAGGAAGGAGGGCTTCGGGAGAGCCAGACGGGGCCCACGAGGGTGGGGGGGGGCATGCCCAGGGGGAGGGGGTGCACCCTGGACCCTCGTGGCCACCTCCTTCGTTCCCTCGTGTGTACTCCAAGTCTTCTGGGTAGATACGGTTCCAAAAATAACTCTCCTGAAGGTTTCATTCCGGTTGGACTTCGTTTGATATCCCTTTTCCGCGAAACGCTGAAATAGGCAAAAAAACAGCAATTTGCACTAGGCCTTGGGTTAGTAGGTTAGTCCCAAAAATAATATAAAAGTGTATAATAAAGCCCATTAAACATCCAAAACAGAATATATAATAGCATGGAACAATCAAAAATTATATATACGTTGGAACGTATCATGTGACTCCTCAAGAGCCAAACAAAGACCACGCTCTTCCTCAAGCGCATTAGAGAGATACGATATCTCATCGGCATAGTCTCGACTATGACCCTCCATCTTAGAGATGGTCTCTTCGTGAGCCTCGATTATGTCATTGGCTTCACCAAGTTGTTCCAAAAAAGCAACGAAGTGCTTCTTGGGTTTACCTTTGAGATTACACATAAAAGACTCAAATTCATTTTCCTCCTTCTCCGCCCCTCACTTTCATCAATGCAATCCTTCAATGAAGGATTAGAAGTGATGGTAGAATTGATGTTGGGGGTTACCTTGTTGGTTGCTTTAGCCATGAGGCACTTGGCAGTGATGTTCTCATTTGGTGAGTCGAATAGGAATGATCGTGGAGTTGTTGCAATTGCAATGGTGGCCATGGTAACCATCTCGTCATCATCTTCTTCATCTTCATCATCATCATATTCTTGTTGTGCCCCCAATCCTTTGGGCTTCTTGGTGAAGTTGTTCTTGTTGGGGAACGACTTGGCCTTGTCTTTTCGGATAAGCTTGCCTCCATTGTCTTCCCTTTTCTCATATGGGCAATCCACAACAAAATGACTCACATTGTCGCAGTTGTAGCAAGTCCTCACTCGTTGCTTGCCCTTGAAACCACTTGAATTGTTCTTGTTGAAGTTGAGCCTTGAATTCTTCTTGTTGCCCCAAAATTTCCGTGAAGCAAGAGCCATGTGCTCATGATATTCATATTTGGTGTCTTCGGGGCAACACTCCTCTTCATCTTCTTCTTCCACACAAGCCTTGGCCTTCAAAGCAAGATTGGGCTTCTTTGATCATTGAGCATGCAACATCACATTGTCGGCGGTCTTGTCCATGATCCTCATTGCAAAAAACTCATCCAACACTTCACTTGAGGACAAGGTGTGGAAGTCCAGCCTTAGGCGGATGACGGAAGAGATGACCTTGTGATAGGGTATCGTGGCCTTGAGAAACTTGCGCTTGATCCAATTGTCATTCGTATCTTTGCTCCCATGATCTCGGAGTGAGACCGCAAGGGTATTTAATCTCCAATAAAGTTCACGTGGTTCTTCATCTTCGATCATGGCAAACTCATCGGCTTCATCTTGCACAACTTCATAGTTTGAGCGTTGAATGCTTGCGCTTCCCTTGTACAAGGAAACAACATGCTCCCATGCTTCCTTGGCCACAGAGAAGGGTCGGAGATGTGTAATATCTTCGGGAGGAATGGCTTTTTGAAGAATTCAAAGAACGTACTCGTTGAATTGATGATCCACGGCTTCTCTTGGAGTTAAGTTGTATGGATCATGCGGGTAGAAGCCTTGCTCAATGATTCTCCGAAGATTAGTAGAACAATGATTTAAATGACGTTTAAAGCGAAATGTCCAAGTAGCAAAACCTGCATTTTTCACATACTTAGGGGGAGGACCAACGGAATTTAGATGCGGGGAGGGAACGGGTCCTCCATAATTAATGGGTGGTTCAACATGGGCAAAGATGCCACTCCCGGTCTTAGACACGGTAACTTGATCACTACTAGCTTCTCCCTTCTCGGGAAGAGCATTCGTCACCTTGTTAGTGGGACGAGCCACTTCCAACGGTGTGGTGGATAGTTTAAGACCATCAAGAAATTCTTTGAACATGCACTTGACCTCGGTCGCTGTCAGGGATATAACTATTAGGTATAAACCGCCCAGGAAGGGGCCGGTTTATGCCCATAAGGAGTATTTCTACTAAAGCCTAGCAAGGCATAGAGCATGGCGCATTATTATAAAAGACTAGAGATCCAGGGCCCAAGATGTGTTAGGGCCCATAAGTGTAAACCGCCATACGGCGTGTAACTTGTATTGTAAGATAGGAAAGATAGAGACCGAGCTAGTCACGTTTATGAGCTGGCCTCAGGATTCTGTAAAACGGACCGGGCGTCATCATGTGTATATAAAGGGACGACCCGGCGACGGTTCCAGGACAGAGAACAAAAACTCGAGACACATGCAAAGCGGATTCGCTCCCTGGTCATCGAAACCCTAGCAACACTACACCAAACTAGACGTAGGCTTTTACCTTCATCGAAGGGGCCGAACTAGTATAAAATCCCTTGCGTCCTTGTCCGCTTTAACCCCTTTAAGCTAACCCGTAGCAATGGCTCCACGACTAAGTCCTTTTGCTAGGACATCTGCCGTGACAAAACCACGACAGTTGGCGCCCACCGTGGGGCTATCGCACAATGGTTTCGAGTTCTTGAAGGGCAGCTTCGAAGGACTCAAGGGCTACGCAGTGGGCCGGATGTAATGCCCAGGATGGGACTATACCTCCTACGTGTCGAGGCACGACTTAAAGGTATAAGCCCATCCTAGAATGATCTCAAGTTTGGTATCTTTGCACGACTCATGTAAAAGAGGGATTAAATTGCAAAAGGAGATAGTTGGCTTACACTCGCCACTTCACACAATACATTACATAAGCAAGACATCATTCAAAACATCACAACCCGACTACGGGCGAAGATCCAAAAGAAAGATACCAAAACAACATAAAGCCACAGGTCAGGATCGAATCCTAGTAGAAACCACCACGAGGACTCAGCAATCCCATAACCATGGGTATCAAGACTAGCAAAGCTTTGTGGGTAGGAAGAGGTAAAGTGGTGAGGTTGCAGCAGTGGCTAAGCATAATATGGTGGCTAGCTTACGACTACAAGAATAAGATGAGAAGCTACGCAAACGGTCGCAAAAGTAGTGATCGCTAAAGATCCTAACTACATATGAGTCAAACATAACCCCACCGCGTTCTCTTCTCAAAGTGAAAAGAGACAGTCACGGTTACTCACACAGTTGTGTATTTTACTTCGGATCCTCTGTCAAGTTTTTTACAACCGGACATTAACAAATTCCAATCTGCCACATAACCGCGGGCACGGCTTTCAAAAGATCATAACCCTGCAGGGGTGTTCCAACTTAGCCCATCACAAGCTCTCATGATTAGCTGAAGTGATAAATATAATATCATCACCCCTTATCTTAGGGAAAATCCGATCAGGCTCGGCATCCCGGTAGCACAAGTCATTTCGACAATGGTAAAACAAGTCCAGCAAGACCTCCCGGTGTGTCGACACCCTAACAGTAGCCGCGCGTATCTCGTCTCAGGACACTACCGGATGGGCGATTCTACAGGTATACCAGATACCTCAGGTTTCCCCAAGGCGGCCCCGCAGACTCCCCGTTTGGGACCAACACCATCAGCACTGGCCCCCCCTGCTATGTAGAATTAAGAATCCTCGGGTAGCGCTAACTCCCTATGAAATTTTAATTAATTAAGTTGTTATTATGAGCAAATTAAAACCAATGTTGGGCCTTGCTGGAGGAGTTTTATTCAAAGTCGAACTGTCAAGGGGTTCCCATTTCACCCATCGTGTAAGGAACGCAAAATCAAGGAACATAATGCCGGTTTATCGGCGCCTAAGGTGGCATGAGTGGAACAAAACACCGAGCAAAAGGCCAAGCCTTCCACCCATGCCTAGTATATAGGTGTGTTAATAATAATTATAGATATTGTGATATATCCAACAACAAGTTCCCTCCGGGAACAGACTTCATCTTCACCTGCAACTAACAACGCTATAAGAGGGACTGAGCAAGCGAGGCTGAGCAAGCGGGTAACATAGGCAAACAGTGGTTTTGCTAGGAAGGTGTCAAGGTTAGAGGTTTCATGGCAACAAGGAGAGGCTTACATAAAAGATGGGTAGCGCGACATGTAACGATAGCATCGAGACAACTAAGCATGGCAATGGTAGTAAAGGTATCCAAGGGTATGATCATCTTGCCTGGGATTCCACAAGGGAGAAGAACGGATCCATGAAGTAGACGGAGCAACAAGTCGAGCGAAAACCTCACAACTCCGGAAGGAAACCGAAGCTAACAAGAGAAGCAACCGGAAAGAAGAAAACAACGCGGTAAACACACAAGCATAAACATGGCATACGATGCACATCCAAGTATGATGCATGTCCGGTTTAAATATGCATGGCATGGCAAAGTGCACAAACAACACTACAAGTTAAGTGGAGCTCAATATGCAACGAGTTGCATATTGACAAAACACCACATTTAATTATTTAGTTGACTCTCATTTATTTACAAGACAAGATTAAATGTGTGTTAACATGGCAAGAGGTGAAGCATAATAAAACTACACTAACTAGACAATTTAAAAGAGGCCGGAGAATAACAACAACATATCCGGAAAATCCTCATGAGCATGTTTAGTAATTATTAAGCAAACAACAATTCAACATTAAAGGTTGTTAACATGATGCGGATGACATGATCAAGTTTATGCAATTATTAAAAGGTTGACTTAAAAGAGATAAGAAGTATTGTCACCGTGGTGGAAGAAAAAGGGTGCCACGGCAACAATTCCGAAAATGATGCCACGACAACATATCGGTTCCGGTAACTCGTTGAGAGTCCGGGAAAAAGAAAGAATCGACGTGAGCAAGTCGAACAAGATGAAAGGTGGGGCGATCACGTCACCGGGTTCCCACGAGTCGGTGACGAGGCAACCGAGGAACATGACAACGGACGAAACGGACACGATGCACACACGGGAAACATTTCATACAACACAAGCATCACA
>LR738713.1:94958255-94969571 GCA_902687465.1 Secale cereale | reverse complement strand
GGGTCACGTCTCGGGTTATACCTTCGAAACACTCGTTTCGGGACGGTTCGAGATTGTAGAGGAAGGAGTCGTTCTCGTGAGTCGTAGAGGAAGTAGTGGTTCACGT
Source organism: Secale cereale (assembly GCA_902687465.1). Classification (NCBI taxonomy): domain Eukaryota; kingdom Viridiplantae; phylum Streptophyta; class Magnoliopsida; order Poales; family Poaceae; genus Secale; species Secale cereale. The sequence goes on along the minus strand of LR738713.1, from coordinate 94,969,465 downwards.
TTCCGAAGAGGAAGTAGTGGTTCACGAGGCGGTAGTTGTACTCGGGCGACGGTAGCGGAAGTAGACGTTCTCGTAGATGTACATGTCGAGGGTAGTGGTACTTGGTGTCGGCGACGGTAGTCGAACTTGACGGATCCGAGCTCTTCGAGGGTCGTCGTGGTACTTGCCGCATCGACGTGTAGGGGTACTTGGTCGGGTCGCCGTGTACTCGTTCATGTAGTCGTACACGGAGCTCGTAGCCGTAGAGGTACACGTGGCGACAGTAGACGTACGGGCGACGATAGACGTTCAGGTCCAAAAGAAGATAAACTTGCAGTTTCCAGGGTGCTTGAGATAACAATATCAGCAACAAAAAAAAGGAAAAGGCTGCGGGTTGCTCGGGACGACGCCTCTTGTCCACCCGCTCGGAGCAGAGGCGAGACGAGGCCTGGCAGCAGCAAGAACGTCCATGGCAAAGGAGGCAGCAGGGGGCGACGCAGACGCTGCTCTACTGCGGCCTCGGCGAGGAGGCTTGACCTCGGGCCGGCGCTGGGAAGGTGCCGGGCGCTGTGGAGGAGGAGAGCCACGGCGAGCTGGAGTCGCGCAGAGGCGGGGCGGCCTGTGCGCGCGTCGGGCGCGGAAGCCACGGGCCGATGGCGAGGCCTTGGCAAGCCTCGGGGCGGTCCAGTGGCGCTGCTGGAGAAGAGCTCCCTGGTGACGACGGCGGCCGCTGGAGGAAGCAAGGCAGAGGCCTGGACGCACGGGGCGACGGCTTGGAGGCAGGGCGGCTCGAGCGCCTGCGCACAGGTGAGGACGGGAGGCGGCGCCGACGGGGACTCCGAGGGCACGAAGGAGGACGAGTCCGGTCCATCACAAGGCGGCTGGAGGGGAAGCAGAGCGGCGAGGCGCTGGTGAAGAGATGGAGCTGGGGCGCTGGCTTCTGGCCGCGGCGCTGGGGCCAGGCGAGGCCTTGCTGCTGACGAGGCTAGAGGACCGGAGGGAGGTACAGCGGAGGGGGGGGCCTGAGGTCGCGGCCGGGACGCGTAGCCAGCTCGCGGGGCGCCAGGGAAACGGGCAGAGGGAGAGGAGCGATGGGAGGAGGAGGTCGATGCGGGGATGGGGCGAAGGGGTGAGGGAGATCGAGGGAAACTGGCGGCGGCTCGGGAAAACAGGGAGGAGCGATCGGTGAGGGACGAACGATGCGCTAGGGTTAGCGCTAGCTCGGCCTGGAGTCGGGCCTTGGGCCGGCTGGGGGGGCTGAGGCCCAGAGGGAGGAGGAGAAGACGGGCCAGGAGGCCTGGCTGGAGGAGTTTCTTCCTTTTTAAATTGCTGCTGTTTTTCCAAACAAAAACAGAAAACCGCAAAGGAGAAATAAAGGAAGGAGGTGTTAGAAAAAGAGTTAGGGCAAGGGTTAAATTTTCCCGGGCTCATAAAAATAAGCATGATCCAAGAAAATTATAAGTGGCATGAAAGAAAGATGTAAATTCAAACACATTTGAATTTTAATTCAAATGGGTTTGAACTGAGACTTGATTATAGAAGTGTCCAAAAATGTTAAGGTTTTTGGAGGAACCTCGATAATTGAGAAAAGATATGCTGGCAAGGTTTTAAGGAGTAACTCGAAGTAGGAAAAGCATGGGGAAATTATGCACGTGTGTTGCGGGTAATTCCAAACAATGGAATATTATTATATAGCTCCCTAAATATTGAGAGACTTTTATATGTTATAAAGAGAAGACATTCTTCCCTCGATTTAAATGGACCGAAGGCCCACACGGATTATTTAGGTTGAGATGCAAAATAAAAATGACATGATGGCATGATGACATGATGCAATGCAAAAATAAATAACACAATCACAAAAGAAACACAAGGGGGATCCCTGAACATCTGGAATCTTCTGGGACGTCGGTCTCGGGCGTCACAACTCTCCCACACTAACAGAGGATCTCGACCCGAGATCCTAGAGATAGCACCGGGTAAAAACGGAAGAGGAAGAGGTAAAACAAAGTTGCTTCTGTGACAGACGAGTGAAACCAAAGAACCTTGAGAGGTTAAACAAGTTGAAAGAAAGAATGCAACGGAGATGAACGAAGTTAAGAGCACTCCGGTAAGCAGGAGGAACAAGGAACATTAAGAGAGCCTTGTAGGTTGAAAGACATGAAACAAGAGCTCACGGACGAAAAGAATATGAAACCGCAATGGTATAGCCAAGGAATAAGAATGACAGAATTCGGACAGCACTCCGACTGAAATTCAAAGGAATTTAACAAGAACTTTCCAAGTTGGGATGATACTTGATGAAATCAACAAAACACAGCCTCCGGAACAATTAAAGAATGGCACAAGGGGGTAAGAAAGATTCAGACAGCACTCCGGTTGAAAAGATAGGCAAAACTTGATAAGACGAGGAAACTTGAATGAAGAATACAACACTCCGGTTAAATAGACAAGCAAGGGAGAATATGATCTTGATAAAAAAACGAGATGATGGTCAAAAGAGCAATATTACAATGCCTCCGGAATGAAAGAATAGAATATAAGATCGTTGGGAAGAAAGAACGGAGAAGAAAATGACAACTTCTCTCAAAATTAAATTTGAAAGAGCATCCTTACGAAGAAGGGTTGAATAGAGTTGTTGGGAAATCAACAACGAAATGAATAAGCTTGGTGTGGGCTTATGTAAAACATCTGAAAATTATGAGGTGACAACCAACCACTAACTTAAACAATTGATTGGATAGAGATCAACAAGTAGACGATAAACTTATTCCACCGGAAGGATAAATGAAGAACTTGGGTCATTTATAAGCACCATAAATAGCAACAATTCTCAGGGAAAGCTTTTAGGTGAAATACAACCCAAGATAACTCCAACGAATAATTGAAGGGGTTGAAAGGATCTCCTGAACAAAGAAAATGATGGGTTTAAATATCTCATTCTTGATAACTCGTGAATCATGAAACATGAAGGAATTGTCAAGAATGACATAACACCATCGGAAAAGATACGGTAGAAAGAATTGCACTAGGAAAGCAAGATGAAGAATGCTTGAGCTCCAACAAGAATCTTGATGAAAACTTCGAGGATGAATTAAAACATGATGAACCACCATGAGAACTCCGGTAACAAAAGGGATGAGAAGTGAAAGACGAAAAGAATAAAATTCAAGGCCTGCGATGAATTAGATGGAGCTTTGGAATGATATAATAGAAATAACATGGAGCTCCGGAAAGAAGATTAAAAACTTAGAACCAAGGATATGATATGATGAACAAGCTCCAGATAAAAGAATTAAATCACCTTGAAGGAATAAGAATAAGATTTATGTCGTGCATCTCCTTCACCAATTTAAATTGATGACAACCAAAGGATTTGGCATACTACTTATTCTCGTTGCAAAGAATTAAAGAGAGATCTAGCACAAGCTTGAGAAAAGTCTTCAATGAAGCACCGGTAGGATTATGAAAAGAACAAATGAATTAAAATGATAACAACGGAAGGATAACTTGAAAAGAACCACCGTAAAAATATGAAGACGAACGAAGAGACATCAATGAAGAATATTTGGAGGACGAGGTTGAAAACTGAGAACGAAGAAATATTCTGAAATGATGGCCTTCGGAGGATCACAAGAAAAGAGTTCATGAAACGCTCTGAAGGGGCATGAAAACAATTCCCACAATCGAAACAATTATGAGGATGGCATGAAGCTAGAACCACAACTCATCAAGAGAACGGTTCAAAATTTAAGAGAAACTCTTCTCCGGTCTCCAAATGTTGAGAGTGAAGACGAGAAATGCCATGAAGAATTTCGAGATACTCCGGACGAATGACAAGAGGAAGGTGGAGCTAAAGATGGAAGTAATTGAAAACAAGCTTGGAGAAGGCATGTGACTGATGGGAATCATACTTACGTCACACTTTGAAAAGAATTTTAGAATAACTCTGGAAAAAGAAGAGTCGGGTAAGATCCTGGGAAAAGACCTGTGGGTTAGGGCCCACTCAAAGAAATCATCATTGAGAAAGATTGCTTAAGAGATAATGCACCGGTTGAATTAAATGGCTTGAATAAGATAACAAACTCAAAATAGCTTGAACGGATTAAGAATGGAATTATGAGTCTTCAGAGATACCTTCGACACTCCGGATAAGAATAGCAAGAGGAGAATGATTAATTGGTGCACCGGAATAAGAAAACATTGTGAAAAAAGGAAAAAGGATAAGATCAACACCGAAATCTTGAATTACATCCACCGACAGAATTAGAGAACAAAAGAATGATGAACTTGGAGTTTCCTGAGCATCTTCACGATAATCACCGGATAAGAACATTGAAGGAAAAGAAAGAAGAAACCTCTCATGAATAAAATGGATACTTCATCTGAGAATTCTTGCTCCGAGAAGAAAAAGGGTGGGAGGGTGGGGAAAACAAAGACAACTTGAGACGAAGAAAATGGACACCGGTTGAAAAGAATTTAACATGAAGATCTCGATGGTCAAGAAGGATTAGCACTCCCATAGAAATATGAGAACACCGATTAGGAAAGGTATGGAAGCAACACTTGACATCGAAGCAACTCAAATACCAGAATCAAAACAAAAACAAAGGACAGATGTGTAGCAGCCTAATCTTCACAATATCATCCGAACAGAGAATTGGACGAATGAATTCCGCAGGTACATCAACTTGACGAGAAGCCAATTGGGAGAACAAAAGATAAATAAAAAGGAACAAGGATCAGATAGAACAAATACAAGATAGAAGCTTCGTTCGACATCTTCGTGCTGAAAGCTCATGGAACATGTTACAAAAGGGTTTTGCAATCCCCGGATCAGCATAGCCAAGGACCCTTTAAGATGCAACTCCCGATCAGAACAAGTCCCTAAAACCACTTCACTCAATGTAGAACCCCGAACTTCATATCGTGCATCCGTTGGAAGAATGCCTAGAACTACTAGATGAACCCACCTATAGATTTCCGAAAGTTTCCAGTTATGCAATCAGGTGTTGGGGATACACGGGAAGCACCGCGCAATCAACTCTAAACCTACATCCAGGTGTATCCATCCTTCAACACATAACCAGTCTTTCTCGGAAACTGTTTACCTCGGACCTTCGAAACGCATCCACTATACAAGCTATGGCAATACTCTCAAGCTACCTCCCCAGTACTGGGTGATGTCGGGGTTATCTTGCCACTAACCGCGTAGGAGAGTTTTCGATGTGAGCCGTCTTAAGTATTCTAGTACTGCCGCGATGGATTTGTGACGACAACACCTCGGAGCTCAACTCCCCGGGACACTGCCACAACCCCTAATGACAGGAGGCATCGAGAACAATGTTCTCGTCACAAAGACATCAAAACAATCCAAACAATACTCGCGAGATCCTAAAAATTTTGGTGCAATTTTTGAAAGTAGAAGAGGCAAGAGTAATCGTCAGGAGTCCTCACCAGAATGAAATAGAAGAGGAGCAAACAGAAATCCTACTCTCCGATATATATATAGGACTCAAAACATTTTCAAGTGTGTGCCTAGACTCAACCGTCAACGATTCGATCAATCAATGGGGGCTTCTAGGTCGGAGAAGGCTCGGATACCAACTTGTAATGCCCAGGATGGGACTATACCTCCTACGTGTCGAGGCACGACTTAAAGGTATAAGCCCATCCTAGAATGATCTCAATTTTGGTATCTTTGCACGACTCATGTAAAAGAGGGATTAAATTGCAAAAGGAGATAGTTGGCTTACACTCGCCACTTCACACAATACATTACATAAGCAAGATATCATTCAAAACATCACAACCCGACTACGGGCGAAGATCCAAAAGAAAGATACCAAAACAACATAAAGCCACAGGTCAGGATCGAATCCTAGTAGAAACCACTACTGATCGTCGAAACGTCACAAGCATACGGCCACACTCTTCATCGAGCTCCCAGAGAAGAACTTGAACCAGCTCCTGCTTCATACTCGGTTGAACCTGCATCTGGTGTTGTAGTATCTGTGAGCCACGAGGACTCAGCAATCCCATAACCATGGGTATCAAGACTAGCAAAGCTTTGTGGGTAGGAAGAGGTAAAGTGGTGAGATTGCAGCAGCGGCTAAGCATAATATGGTGGCTAGCTTACGACTACAAGAATAAGATGAGAAGCTACACAAATGGTCGCAAAAGTAGTGATCGCTAAAGATCCTAACTACATACGAGTCAAACATAACCCCACCGTGTTCTCTTCTCAAAGTGAAAAGAGACAGTCACGGTTAGTCACACAGTTGTGTGTTTTACTTCGGATCCTCTGTCAAGTTTTTTACAACCGGACATTAACAAATTCCAATCTGCCACATAACCGCGGGCACGACTTTCGAAAGATCATAACCCTGCAGGGGTGTTCCAACTTAGCCCATCACAAGCTCTCACGATTGCTGAAGTGATAAATATAATATCATCACCCCTTATCTTAGGGGAAATCCGATTAGGCTCGGCATCCCGGTAGCACAAGTCATTTCGACAATGGTAAAACAAGTCCAGCAAGACCTCCCGGTGTGTCGACACCCTGATAGTAGCCGCGCGTATCTCGTCTCAGGACACTACCGGATGGGCGATTCTACAGGTATACCAGATACCTCAGGTTTCCCCAAGGCGGCCCCGCAGACTCCCCGTTTGGGACCAACACCATCAGCACTGCCCCCCCCCCTGCTATGTAGAATTAAGAATCCTCGGGTAGCGCTAACTCCCTATGCAATTTTAATTAATTAAGTTGTTATTATGAGCAAATTAAAACCAATGTTGGGCCTTGCTGGAGGAGTTTTATTCAAAGTCGAACTGTCAAGGGGTCCCCATTTCACCCATCGTGTAAGGAACGCAAAATCAAGGAACATAATGCCGGTTTATCGGCGCCTAAGGTGGCATGAGTGGAACAAAACACCGAGAAAAAGGCCAAGCCTTCCACCCATGCCCAGTATATAGGTGTGTTAATAATAATTATAGATATTGTGATATATCCAACAACAAGTTCCTCCGGGAACAGACTTCATCTTCACCTGCAACTAACAACGCTATAAGAGGGACTGAGCAAGCGAGGCTGAGCAAGCGGGTAACATAGCCAAACAGTGGTTTTGCTAGGAAGGTGTCAAGGTTAGAGGTTTCATGGCAACAAGGAGAGGCTGACATAAAAGATGGGTAGCGCGACATGTAACGATAGCATCGAGACAACTAAGCATGGCAATGGTAGTAAAGGTATCCAAGGGTATGATCATCTTGCCTGGGATTCCACAAGGGAGAAGAACGGATCCATGAAGTAGACGGAGCAACAAGTCGAGCGAAAACCTCACAACTCCGGAAGGAAACCGAAGCTAACAAGAGAAGCAACCGGAAAGAAGAAAACAACGCGGTAAACACACAAGCATAAACATGGCATACGATGCACATCCAAGTATGATGCATGTCCGGTTTAAATATGCATGGCATGGCAAAGTGCACAAACAACACTACAAGTTAAGTGGAGCTCAATATGCAACGAGTTGCATATTGACAAAACACCACATTTAATTATTTAGTTGACTCTCATTTATTTACAAGACAAGATTAAATGTGTGTTAACATGGCAAGAGGTGAAGCATAATAAAACTACACTAACTAGACAATTTAAAAGAGGCCGGAGAAGAACAACAACATATCCGGAAAATCCTCATGAGCATGTTTAGTAATTATTAAGCAAACAACAATTCAACATTAAAGGTTGTTAACATGATGCGGATGACATGATCAAGTTTATGCAATTATTAAAAGGTTGACTTAAAAGAGATAAGAAGTATTGTCACCGTGGTGGAAGAAAAAGGGTGCCACGGCAACAATTCCGAAAATGATGCCACGACAACATATCGGTTCCGGTAACTCGTTGAGAGTCCGGGCAAAAGAAAGAATCGACGTGAGCAAGTCGAACAAGATGAAAGGTGGGGCGATCCCGTCACCGGGTTCCCACGAGTCGGTGACGAGGCAACCGAGGAACATGACAACGGACGAAACGGACACGATGCACACACGGGAAACATTTCATACAACACAAGCATCACACGGGTCACGTCTCGGTTATACCTTCGAAACACTCGTTTCGGGACGGTTCGAGATCGTAGAGGAAGGAGTCATTCTCGTGAGTCGTAGAGGAAGTAGTGGTTCATGTTTCCGAAGAGGAAGTAGTGGTTCACGAGGCGGTAGTTGTACTCGGGCGACGGTAGCGGAAGTAGACGTTCTCGTAGATGTACATGTCGAGGGTAGTGGTACTTGGTGTCGGCGACGGTAGTCGAACTTGACGGATCCGAGCTCTTCGAGGGTCGTCGTGGTACTTGCCGCATCGACGTGTAGGGGTACTTGGTCGGGTCGCCATGTACTCGTTCATGTAGTCGTACACGGAGCTCGTAGCCGTAGAGGTACACGTGGCGACGGTAGACGTACGGGCGACGATAGACGTTCAGGTCCAAAAGAAGATAAACTTGCTGTTTCCAGGGTGCTTGAGATAACAATATCAGCGACAAAACAACAACAAAAAAGGAAAAGGATGCGGGTTGCTCGGGACGACGCCTCTTGTCCACCCGCTCGGAGCAGAGGCGAGACGAGGCCTGGCAGCAGCAAGAACGTCCATGGCAAAGGAGGCAGCAGGGGGCGACGCAGACGCTGCTCTACCGCGGCCTCGGCGAGGAGGCTTGACCTCGGGCCGGCGCTGGGAAGGTGCCAGGCGCTGCGGAGGAGGAGAGCAACGGCGAGCTGGAGTCACGCAGAGGCGGGGCGGCCTGTGCGCGCGTCGGGCGCGGAAGCCACGGGGCGATGGCGAGGCCCTGGCTGGCCTCGGGGCGGTCCAGTGGCGCTGCTGGAGAAGAGCTCCCTGGTGACGACGGCGGCCGCTGGAGGAAGCAAGGCAGAGGCCTGGACGCACGGGGCGACGGCTTGGAGGCAGGGCGGCTCGAGCGCCTGCGCACAGGTGAGGACGGGAGGCGGCGCCGACGGGGACTCCGAGGGCACGAAGGAGGACGAGTCCGGTCCATCACAAGGCGGCTGGAGGGGAAGCAGAGCGGCGAGGCGCTGGCGAAGAGATGGAGCTGGGGCGCTGGCTTCTGGCCGCGGCGCTGGGGCCAGGCGAGGCCTTGCTGCTGACGAGGCTGGAGGACCGGAGGGAGGTCCAGCGGAGGGGGGGGGCCTGAGGTCGCGGCCGGGACGCGCAGCCAGCTCGCGGGGCGCCAGGGAAACGGGCAGAGGGCGAGGAGCGATGGGAGGAGGAGGTCGATGCGGGGATGGGGCGAAGGGGTGAGGGAGATCGAGGGAAACTGGCGGCGGCTCGGGAAAACAGGGAGGAGCGATCGGTGAGGGACGAACGATGCGCTAGGGTTAGCGCTAGCTCGGCCTGGAGTCGGGCCTTGGGCCGGCTGGGGGGCTGAGGCCCAGAGGGAGGAGGAGAAGACGGGCCAGGAGGCCTGGCTGGAGGAGTTTCTTCCTTTTTAAATTGCTGCTGTTTTTCCAAACAAAAACAGAAAACCGCAAAGGAGAAATAAAGGAAGGAGGTGTTAGAAAAAGAGTTAGGGCAAGGGTTAAATTTTCCCGGGCTCATAAAAATAAGCATGATCCAAGAAAATTATAAGTGGCATGAAAGAAGGATGTAAATTCAAACACATTTGAATTTTAATTCAAATGGGTTTGAACTGAGACTTGATTATAGAAGTGTCCAAAAATGTTAAGGTTTTTGGAGGAACCTCGATAATTGAGAAAAGAAATGTTGGCAAGGTTTTAAGGAGTAACTCGAAGTAGGAAAAGCATGGGGAAATTATGCACGTGTGTTGCGGGTAATTCCAAACAATGGAATATTATTATATAGCTCCCTAAATATTGAGAGACTTTTATATGTTATAAAGAGAAGACATTCTTCCCTCGATTTAAATGGACCGAAGGCCCACACGGATTATTTAGGTTGAGATGCAAAATAAAAATGACATGATGGCATGATGACATGATGCAATGCAAAAATAAATAACACAATCACAAAAGAAACACAAGGGGGATCCCTGAACATCTGGAATCTTCTGGGACGTCGGTCTCGGGCGTCACACCGGATGACTAAGAGTCATCGTGGCAAGATCCACATCGACGATGCAGGCTGGGGTCCCGAGGCTGAGTCAATCGAGTACGGGTATCGGGTCCCCTTTGGCGGCATCCACGTCTTCATTGGCAAGATCGGCGAACTGGGCCCTGAGCCGGACATCTGCTCCAACATCGTCGAGTTGGCTCAGCGTGCGAGACCTACCCGGATTAGGCCAGCCATGAAGCATGTCTTCGTGCGAGCGGTTCACGGGGCACAAGCCGAGGATGGATCAGAATCTGGTGGCAAGATCGTCGTTTATTCCGGCGACGAATCATCCACTAGAGAAATCGAGTCTTTATATCTGTTGCAGGACGGCCGGTCTGGGGAATGTTCCGATGGTGACAGTATTCCAGACACCCTTGATCCGCCTAGCTGGGTCGCCGTCTTCATGGCCGGATCACAATCTGTGCAACAATCTTCAACTGTGACGGCGTTAACGTCCGACCTGGCGGCGGCAGCGGCAGCTGGGGCAGGAGGCCCGGTTCAGCCACCGGCTCAAGTTCTGACCGCTTTAGTTGATACTTTGATAGCGCTGCTAACCGCGGAGGTAAGCTAGGCCGAGAAGGTACAACACGACGCGGAAGTTGCTAAGGTGAGGGGCCAAATAGATCAAGCTAAGTTGGACCTGGCTGCTGAGAATACTAGGATGATCGCAAGGCAGGCCGAGCTAGATGCTCAGGCCTATCGGCTCCTGTTGGATCAGACTGCATCAAACGATGTAATGAGGAGAAGACGCCATTCTCGGCTGCTGCCGGTTTACGAAGCATGGAACCTCTTCAGTACGCCAGAGCGGGAACTAGCAACCACCCCGGGGTAAACCAGGGAGAGGTGCCTATCACAGGGGCATCAGTCCAACCACAGGCCGCGGATCCAGCCCGTCGGGTCATTCCATCATAGCATGCGCCAATGCCTCCGGGTCACTACTCTAACCCTTTGGATAAGATAGTTGCGGCCACTTCATGATTGGCAGCCCTTCCCATTGAAGGGGGATCCCCTATAGCGGTGGAGGCGCGGCGAGCTAGGGAGTTTTTCTAGAGACGGCTTTAACTCAGCAGCAGGCTTATTCTCACAGCCACGAGAGGATTCATTCCACCCC
>LR738713.1:94941349-94957852 GCA_902687465.1 Secale cereale | reverse complement strand
CCCCCCCCGCCCAATCCGGAGTTACAGTAGGCACCTGGAAGAACCAGCCGTGTCAAGTAGTGCGTGGAATCGTAACCCGCCGCGGCGGGATAATCCGGCGGGGGGAGGTGTAAATGCTCAAGATGTGGTGGATCAGGCAGACAGCGCCAAGAGGCCGAATTAGCAGCACAGTATGAAGCCCGTCAGCCTACGTCGGATCGTCCATCTACCACGGTCGAGCCAGGGGTTACTTCCAGCTCCTTGGGAGTGCCGTGTCTCACCCCCACTTTACGCAATGTACGATTGCCTAAGGGCTTCAAGGGAACGCGTAAGGTGCCCAACTATACTGCAGATTTATCCCCTGAAGCTTGGGTTGAAAGCTACGAGATGGCAATGGAGATTATGGATGTGGACGATGCGGCGTGTGCGAAGTACTTCACCATGATGCTGGAGGGCACGGCTCGTACCTTAAAAAGCTTACCACAAAACTCCATTGGATCATGGGCCGAGTTACGACGCCGATTTATCAATAACTTCAAGGATACATGTAAGCAGCCCATGTCCATTGTAGAATTGGCGGCTTGCATTCAAGGGGAGAACGAATCAACAAGTCATTGGGTGCGCCGGGTGTCAGAGATCCTGCACTCCTCAGACCGCATCAATCCGGACACATCAGTGGTGACATTGGAAGGTAACTGCCGGTTTGAGTGTCTGAAGCTGAAGTTAGGACGGCTAAAGCGCCACTGTAATGACATGGGAACACTCATGGGGGCCCTGGTGAAGTATGAAGATTCGTATAGTGCCAAATATCCAGAGTCTGACGATGAGAAGTCAGGAAAAGGTAAAAAGAATGATAAAGTGCCGCAGTCTAATCCGGCGAATCAGGGATACAGCGGTAAGCGTAAAGCGGATAGCAGTTCGGATTTCGTAGCTAATACCAATGTACAGGAGGATGGCCAGCGCCGTAAAGGTAGACCGCCCCCATGGGGCGGAGGACAAAACATTAATCTGGAACGCCAGATGAACATGCATTGCCCCAGGCACGACACGAAGGAAAAGCCAGCCACACACCTCTGGAAGGACTGCTTTATTATGAGGGAGTTCATAAACCGGTTCCAATATGATCACGGATCGTCCGGTGGTTCAGGCCCTGGTTTTCACGGGCCGGGTTATCAAGGTGGTGGTTCCGGTCCAGGGTTCCAAGGTAACCAGGGCGGCCACAGCAATCAGAACGGGCATAACCAGCAAAACGGCCAGGGTGGTTATAATAATCAGAGCAATCATCAGCAACAACAACAATCAGGTTATCAGAGCAACCCAAAACAACTGAGTAGCGGGTAATATTACGTATTCACCACAAGCTTATGTAAACGTGATCAGAAGGTTTATAAAAGGGCGGTGCACTCTGTTGAACCGGCGGTGCCTCGTTATTTACGCTGGTCGGAACAACCCATTGTGTGGAGTCGAGAGGATCATCCGCCCCGGGTTGATAATCTGGGTCAGCTGGCTCTGGTGGTTGCGCCTCAGGTTGGGGGTTATAAATTCACTAAGGTGCTCATGGACGGAGGAAGCAGCATCAATATTCTGTATTATGAGACCTTTCGTCGCATGGGGTTGACGGACAAGAAGCTAAGACAGTCCAACACTATTTTTCACGGCGTGGTACCAGGTAAATCGGCGTATCCGGTCGGTAAGTTAGACCTGGAGGTCACTTTTGGAGATTAGCATGACTCAAGGTCAGAAACTTTGACCTTTGAAGTGGTAAAGATCAAGAGCCCGTATCACGCCTTGTTCGGGCGGCCGGTTTATGCTAAGTTCATGGCAAGGCCCTGTTATGTTTATCTGCAGCTCAAGATGCCAGGTCACAAAGGAACTATTACGTTCCATGGGAGCCGTAAGATTGCTTTGGAGTGCGAAGAAGATGATGCAGCCTATGCTAAGGCGGTTTGTGCAACCGAGGAATTGAAATTTTACAAGGATAATGTTGATCCGGCAGACATGTCTCCGTTGAAGAAGCCAACTACAAAGCATGATCCGGCCTTGAAATTCAAATCAGCTGATGAGACCAAGCAGGTTGACTTTGTTCCTGGCGATTCATCCAATCAGTTTACCATCAGTGCTAACCTGGATCCGAAATAGGAAAGCGTCTCATCGAGTTCATCCGTGAGAATCGGGACATCTTTGCATGGAAACCTTCTGACATGCCGGGTGTACCGAGGAAACTCGCTGAGCACACTCTTAATATTGATGCCAAGTTTAAACCGGTTAAATAGTTTCTCCGCCGCTTCAATGAAGAGAGACGCGAGACTATTGGTGAAGAGGTGGCTAGGCTCTTGACGGATGGTTTTATAGTGGAGGTGTTTCATCCTGAGTGGTTGGCTAATCCGGTGCTGGTGCTTAAAAAGAATGACACTTGGCGAATGTATGTTGATTACACAGATCTGAACAAGACTTGCCCAGCTGATCCTTTTGCCCTCCCCCGTATTGATCAAATCATTGATGCTACGGCCGGTTGTGAGCGCTTAAGTTTTTTGGATGCATATTCCGGTTATCATCAGATCAAGATGGCAGTTAAGGACCAGGAGAAAACAGCCTTTATAACTCCCTTTGGAGCCTTCTGCTATGTATCCATGCCTTTTGGGGTCAAGAGTGCCCAGGCGACCTATCAGCGTTCTGTGCAGAATTGCCTTCATAAACAAATTGGGCGGAACGTTCATGCATATGTGGATGACATTGTAGTAAAATCCAGGAAGGAAGAGACGTTGATGGCTGACTTGAAAGAAACTTTTGATAACCTTCGGGTTTATAAGATGATGCTTAATTCGGCCAAGTGCATTTTTGGTGTACCAGCAGGCAAGCTCCTAGGATTCTTGGGGTCAAACAGGGGAATTGAAGCTAATCCGGAGAAGATCAAGGCTATTATTTCCTTGGCTAAATCAGCGTGCATTAACGACGTCCAGCGCTTGGCGGGCCGCATTGCGGCACTGAGCCGGTTTACTATATCAGCGAGGTGCTCATTGAATTGAAGTAGAGATACCCGCATTGGCAGAAACTGGTATACGGAGTCTTCATGGCAAACTGGAAGCTAAAGCAGTATTTCCAAGGCCACCCCAATCACTGTGGTCAGTTCTGCCCCTCTAGGAGATATAATCCAGAACAAAGAAGCAACTGGTCGGGTTGCCAAGTGGGCCATTGAACTTAGTCCTCACGGGCTTAAATATGTGCCTCGCACTGCAATCAAATCTCAAGCACTGGTGGACTTCATCAATGATTGGACGGAGCTGCAAGCACCGGAGGAAAAAACGGATCACACGTACTGGACTATTCACTTTGATGGATCCAGGCAATTGGAGGGCTCGAGGGCTGGAGTCGTATTAACTTCCCCACGAGGTGACAAGTTTTGTTATGTCCTCCGTTTAATGTTCCCTTATACTAACAATACAGCTGAGTATGAAGCTCCCCTCCATGGTCTGCGAATGGCTAAGGAGATGAATTTAAGCCGGGTTAAATGTTTTGGTGATTCAGGCCTGGTGGCACAACAAGTATCTGGTACTTGGGACTCCAAGGACCCACTTATAGCGGCGTGTCGTCGAGAGGTGGACGCTATCGCTGGGCACTTCGAGGGTAATCAGGTGGACCATGTGGACCGGCGAAAGAATGAAGCGGCCGACGCATTAAGCCGTCTGGGTTCCCAGCGTAAACGGTTCCACCTAATGTCTTCCTGGACGTATTACATAATCCATTGGTGAGATTACCTTCAGAAGAGGATTTTCCTGTTCCTAACCCGGAGGCTCAATTGGTGGCGGCGCTTCATGCTATTCCGGATTGGACAGTCCCGTATCTGGCGTATATGAACCGAGGTGAGTTACCAGGGGATGAAGTCTTGGCCAGGCAGATAATCCAGCGGTCCAAATCAATGATTATTGTCAGTGGAGAGCTGCATCATTGCAGCGTATTCGGGGCGTTTCAACGTTGCGTATCATCGTAAGAAGGCCGTGAGATTCTTCGAGAGATTCAGGAAGGAGATTGTGGTCACCACGCCGGTTCAAAGTCTTTAGTGGCTAAAGCTTTTCGTCATGGGTTCTATTCGCTGACGGCTCATGCTGATCCAGAGGACCTGGTCAAAAAGTGTGATGCTTGCCAGAAATTCTCACGGCGTGCTCATATATCAGCTCAAGAATTGAGGATGATTCCAATTACTTGGCCATTCGCGACTTGGGGGCTAGACATGGTTGGGCCCTTTAAGAGATCTCCAGATAAGAAGACCCACCTTTTGGTGGCGGTGGATAAGTTTACCAAGTGGGTCGAGGCAGAGCCAGTCAGCAAGTGTGATGCAGCGACGACGGTTCAGTTCATCAAGAAGGTGATTTTCCGGTTTGGCTTTCCACACAGTATTATAACTGATAATGGTACCAATTTATCCAAGGGGGCTATGGAGGAATTCTGTCAACGAGAGCACATCCGGCTTGACGTATCATCAGTGGCTCACCTCCAGTCCAATGGTCAAGCTGAGAGAGCCAATCAAGAGATCTTGAGAGGCATCAAGCCCCGGCTCATGGTCCCTTTGCAGAAGACGCGGGGTTGTTGGGTGGAGTAATTACCCTCTGTGTTATGGAGCATCAACACCACACCTAACAGGTCTACGGGTTACACGCCTTTCTTCATGGTATACGGAGCTGAAGCGGTCCTCCCTAGTGACATCCATCATGATTCGCCTCGGGTGGCGGCTTACTTTGAAGCTGATAACGAGAAGGCGCGGCAAGGCGCGTTGGACCGACTGGATGAGGAGCGTGACATTGCAGCAGCCCGATCGGTGATTTATCAGCAGGATCTGCGTCAATACCACAGTCGCCGAGTTAAAACCAGAACTTTTCAAGAAGGCGATCTAGTGCTCCGGCTCATCCAAGACCAGACAGATATGCACAAGCTAACCCCGCCTTGGGAAGGACCCTATGTGATCAGCAAAAATCTACACAATGGATCATACTACCTCGTCGACGTTCGAGAACACAAGGACTCACGCACCGCGGAGGAGGAGACCCATCGGCCGTGGAACATCGCTCATCTTTGGCCTTACTACACCTGAGCCATAGGCTCCGCTTTATGTACATATATTCGCAATGTATATATTATGATCAATATAATAAACCGGCATCCCCGTTAAAGCGGGGTATCTGCTGCTTTTTCATAAGAGTTTGTCACATGGAGGCTTCTGTGTGTAAAAACAGAGTTCCTATGGCCCTCTTAGACCGGCTATCAAGCCAATATCATCATAAGAGCACAGCTCTGGTTACTTCGGTAATCCGGCTATCAAGCCAACATGATGGTAAGGGGCAAAAGAGAGTTTGATGCATAGCACAACTCAAACATAGGCGCCCAATGAGCACAGCTCACAATGTTACTTGGGGGCTCCTGTCGCACATCGGCAACTAAATTTTAAGGCCCTTGTAATAGGCTATCAAGCCACGGCTTGGAAGCCTAGTGTATACACCTAAAACCCCGGGTTAACCTGCCTGCATCAAGTAAGTCACTCCGCCCAGGTAAACCTGGTATGACCCGTCGAATGATTGACAAGTCAATCTTATAACAGACCCTGAACTTGTCAACGTTAAAATGACGATTGGTTAAGGATTGAGGACCACCTTAACAGGCTTTGTGAAATGGTTCAACTCAGTGGCCTGGCAGCCCATGAAAAGCCTCGAATTTGGAGCCTGGCAGCTCGTAAAAAGCCTTGACTACAAGTTTTTATTTGCTTTGCTTACTGAATTTTTACTTCTCAAAGAGATTGTTAATCCGATATCTATTGATTCAGTAGAGTGGTTGACTACAAGTTGCCACCATTAATAAACCAGCGTTCATAGAACCTAGTCTGGTTTGAGTAAAAATCGCCAGTACAATTTACAGCTAAACCGATGTTTATTACAACCCAGTATGGGTTCATCATGAACCGGCAAAATATTGTAGGAGTCATCGATACTCACAAATTGGGATCATCGCCCTTACTGCAAAATATTGGTTAAGCCAATGACACATTTTTCTATCACAGGTATGATATGTGTTTCATATTTTAAATACAACTCAAGTTATAAACCTAGATCATGTATTTGGGCATTATGACCCGTCCAGCAATAAAACGCTAGGACCCTTCAAATTTTGTCTTATGCAGAAATAGGTGGAATAAAACTATTAAGCGTCATAAGCAGGAATATTATGAAGTTACAAGATTGAGCAATGATATGCAAAGGGAATACGCATGAGGACATAACCAAATGTTTCAGCTACCCTATTACAAGGCGTTTTACAGCCCAAAAGAATATATGTTCCTTGCCAAGTACTGTGACACAATAAATGTTAAATCGGCACCGGTTCATGGCTCCGCGTCGGCTCGGTTAGATGGTTGTGGATCATCCTGCGCCGTCTCTTCTTCATTTTCATCCAGCAGCTGGAAGTCAGTGGTTGCCCAATTGATCTTTGTCAGAGCCTGGAAAATAGCTTCATCGCTTATGAGCTCGGACGGTTCAACATCAGGGGCATAGGTGTGCTTACGGATGGGTGGGATGAGATCCTCCACTTCATGGACCGGCGCATTGACCCGACGATTGTCAGCGTCATAACTCACCTTATAGCGGGACAGATCAGCTTCATCAGCTAATTTGATGGCCAAAGGCCGCATTTCTCTTGTCAGAGCCCGCAGATCTTCATTGGTGAATTCTGATCCGTCCTCCTTCATGCTTCGATAGCCGTTTATCACATCGGCTGGATCAAGATCAGGTACCCATGCCTTTGCCCGCGTTAATGCGGTTAAGGCACCCGCCCTGGCAGCTGATTTCTTGAGTTCTCGAAACCGGGCGGGTAGCACTGATAACTTCTCCAACGTTTCCTTGATCAACTTCGGAGCCGGTTTATTATAAGTGGCAGCACAAATAATCCTTTGAGCGCCAGTATACAGCTGCTCTATAAGAGTATTAGCAGCTTTCAATTTTTTCTGCATGTCAGTACCAAGATGAGCAGTATGCTTTCCTGCATCAATGAAACTAGGGTTAAACCGGAAGATTGTAGAGATATCATTTCAGAATTTTGACAAGATTACTTACCAAAGACAGCAGTAGTCATGGCATCTATCTGCCGCTTTAAACCAGATAGCTCCTCTGACATTGGATTAAGGGCGGCCTCTCCATCAACTGCCATTTTCTCCAAAGCGGTTCTTTCTGCATCCCAATCCACCCGTTCCTTCTAGAAGTATTTCTTCAATTTTTTCATGCTGGCTAAAGCAAGGGCCAGCTCTTCCTTGGTCTTGGAAGCGGCAGTTTGCTAGAACTTCAGGTTGTCTTGGAGCTCAACCGCTTGAGATTCTTTCTGATTCAGATCAGCCTGCAAAGAGAAGCATACATCATACATTGGTAAAGCATATTGGAAGTCCCAAGCACATAACAAGATATATATACTTGGCACTTGGGGGCTAATGCATATTTGCAGTTATCAGGCATCTTTAATAAAGTCCCAAGCACATAACAAGTTATACACTTAGCACTTGGGGGCTAATGCGTTATTGTTCAAAGAGGGTTACAAAATAGAAGTCCCGGTTCATCCTGAAGAGATAAACCGGCCCTTGGGGACTACACGTAAAAAAACTACATATTGGGCATTCTGAAGTCCCGGTTCATCCTGAAGAGATAAACCGGCCCTTGGGGGCTACGGTGGACTTGAGTCAAGCTATTGGGCTTAAGAAGGGGTAAGATTAAAGGAAATTAAGCAAAAGTTTACCTCATAACGTTCCTTCATCAGATTCAATAAACCGGCTTCATAATCACGGCTGGTATGCAACCGGTTCAGATATCCGGAATGAAGATCCGGGGCGCTGAGTTGAGCATAGCTCCACAAATCGACATTCCATTTGCCTTTGTCTTTCCCAGAGACTTCTTCTTTAGCAGTATGCTTGGTTAACGCAACGGTTTCACCAGGGGCAGTATAGCCAAAACCAGTAATTTGGACATCTTCTGTTGAAGCGGCAGCAGCTTTGGTAGGGCTGGCCGCAGTATTACTGGCCCGGACTGGGCTAGTCGGATTATCGCCAAGGTCCATTGGTGCAGCTTCTTGTTCAGTACGGATTTCATGATCCATTGGAGGAGGATCATCATGCAAGACATCAACATTCTCTTCGGCTGGCTCGGAATTATTTTCCGGTTCAGGGTTTGTATTATCACCTGCCGGTTTATTCAGTTTAGCCTTCTTGCTAGGCTTTGGCTTGCTGCGAAATTTAAAAGTGAAGATAGTCAGTGGATTAAAAGGAAAGGATTAACAGAAAAATAAAAACTTACCCAGGAACAGTTTTGAGAGGAGGAAGCTGTGTAGCTGTTGACTCACCGGATGATGAACGAGGAGTATCCTGATAATTTGAATCAGACGGATTAAGAGGCTGGCGAATATGACCCGCTTTGGGATAAAGAGCATCTGGAGTATGTAAAACCTATGATCGACGTCTCCGGGCTGGTGTTTGTGGTAAACCGGTGGATTCGATAACTTGACCACTGTGCCGCGTTGTGCGGCGAGCTTCATGTTGTTGTTTCTTCAAAATAAAGTTTGTGTCCAAGTAAGCGAAAGGGTGAGAAAATTGTACTTTCCGGCTTGCTCGACGAATTTCTGGTGTTGGCAGAGGATCTGAACCGGAGGAAAGGGTAATTACCTCGACGTCATCAGCCTTGTTGCCTTCAGCATTTCCCTGAGTACAATCATTGTCAATAAGATGCAAAAAAAGGGAGCCAAGGGAGTCAAGTGATACCTCTGAGGCTGGTTCATCGTCATCAAGATTGGATTCAGATGCTTCAGTGGTTTTCTTCTTAACAGTTTTCTTAAAAGCCTTGGTTTTTTGGTGAGCTGTCTTTACCGGTTTATCCTGGGTTTTCCTCTTACAGAACGGATCATTACCCTGATAAAGATTGTGAGGTCATTCAGAAAGGATACTAAAGACAGATTGAAATAAAACAAACTATGTAAAGAAGATTTACCGATGGCGGTTTATTGAACTCGCAGAAAGGGGCCAGTCCAGTTTTGCTGCAAGCGTCCATCGGTTCATTCAATATCTTTTTGACAGACTCATTGACTTCATTCTCTGACAGTATAGCTTCAGTATGGCATAGAGGATCCTTGGGATTTCCGGTATATTCACACATCAAACCAGAACGCCGGCTTAGCGGTAGAATACTCCAAGAAATCCAACAGCGAACAAAGTCAATGCCTGTCAAGCCATTTGCGGTGAAGGCCAGGAGCTTTGAAAGCTACGGGGCGTATTGGGCTCGCTTCTGGGCACTTAGCCGTTGTGGGAAAGGATGATTTTATCAGGAAGACGATGAGGATAATAACCCGGCAGAGGATTTTCGTCATCTGGAGACGTGTCTAAACAGTAAAACCAGGTCTAGTTCCAATCTTTAGGATGGCTGTGACGTTGGGCGTGAGGAAAGTTGACATCTTTTCTCTTTTGGATGGACATTCCGCCAAGTTCAGTGTTGGTCCATCCGAAAATTCTGTGCGACGGTTTAAATGGAAGAAATCCCTAAACAGTTGAACTGAAGGTTCCTCTTACAAATAAGCTTCACAGAATACTTGGAAGTTGTAGATGTTGGACACATAATTCAGTCCAATATCTTGAGGATGGGGCTGAAAGCTAGCCAGCACGTCACGAAAGAATTTTGATCCGGGTGGACTGAATCCTCGAGATAGATGATCAAGAAATACGATAACCTCTCCATCTTTGGGCTCTGGGGGACATTCCGGTACAGGGACTCTCCAACGGAGGACATCCTTCTTGCCTAAAGCGCCAATTTCAGCCCGATTATGCAGTTCCTCTTCGGTAACCCGAGACTGGACCCAGTTGCAGTAAGTAAATTGCTTGGCTTGCTTTGCCATTTTGAAGGAAAAAAGCTGAAAATATAGTGAAGGGCTGATTTATGATTTATGCAATGATAAACCGGAAGCGTTTCAAGGGTAACTACAGATGGCGGTTTAAGCGGGGCCTAATGATATCTACCGGTTTATGATTTTTTCTAAAGTTAAACCACCGGGGAGAAGATGAAAGGTGCGGATCTAAACTTATGGAAAAACAGGTTTCGCAAAATCAGCAACAGAATTACAGATCTACGGCATGTCAGAAATTCAGAAATATTCAGGATTAATATTGATGAGACACTGCAGCAGTTCAAATGGATCTAGATAAGGGGATTACTTTAAGGAGTATAAGCATTTAATTGAGCGGAGTTATTAATACAGTCGCAGGCAAAGACATCAGATCTACACTAGTTATCGGAGCCATGACGAAGAACAACGAAGAATAGCGCCCTAACCATGACGAACTCACAGCAGAAACCATAATGAGATCTATATAAGATATAAGGAAGGAACTTACCGGAGCTGACGGGTGCGGAGGCGTGCTGGCGAGTTTCTGGTACGAACAGGTCGATGCAGCGGCCTGAGTTGACGAATATGCAAAGGTCGACGACGGCGGCGGTACTTGAGCACGGGCGAGCGTGAGGAAGAAGAAGAAGCGAAGAGACGAGGGAAAAAAAGAAATGACTCCTCGCCCTATTTATAAGCTGAAAGGTTAAACGGCAGGCGCGGGAATCAAGGAGCCCGAAAGGTAGATATGGGACGACACTGTCGCCTCGATCTTTGGAGATTTTAATAAGAAAAGAATAAAATAGGTACAAGCATTAAATGAACAGATGATGTCACGTCGGTTCAATGTGATCCAGGAAGATGACGTCATGGAGGTTTACGAAATATTTGAAGCCATGGAGGACCAAGTTTCTACAAGGCATTTAAGATTGACATGAACAGGTTCAAATCAATCTGGGGCCTAATGTCAGGGATATAACTATTAGGTATAAACCGCCCAGGAAGGGGCCGGTTTATGCCCATAAGGAGTATTTCTACTGAAGCCCAGCAAGGCATAGAGCATGGCGCTTTATTATAAAAGACTAGAGATCCAGGGCCCAAGAGGTGTTAGGGCCCGTAAGTGTAAACCGCCATACGGCGTGTAACTTGTATTGTAAGATAGGAAAGATAGAGATCGAGCCGGGCACGTTTATGAGCCGGCCTCGGGATTCTGTAAAATGGACCGGGCGTCATCGTGTGTAGATAAAGGGACGACCCGGCGACGGTTCAAGGACAGAGAACAACAACTGGAGACACAGGCAAAGAGGATTCGCTCCCTGGTCATCGAAACCCTAGCAATACTACACCAAACTAGATGTAGGCTTTTACCTTCATCGAAGGGGCCGAACTAGTATAAAATCCCTTGCGTCCTTGTCCGCTTTAACCCCTTTAAGCTAACCCGTAGCGATGGCTCCATGACTAAGTCCTTTTGCTAGGACATCTGTCGTGAAAAAACCACGACATTCGCCATTGAGGTTTTCAATGTGTCCAAAGCCGCAACGAACTCCTCACAAGAGACCGAGGGTCCCCCATCAGAAGTAGACAAGGACGGATTCCCACCGGGGTGCTCCTCGGTCTCAACTACGTTGTCACCCATACTCTTTGGATGGTAGAGTCCTTAATAAAGAGACAAGGCTCTGATACCAATTGAAAGGATCGATATGGTTGACTAGAGGGGGGTGAATAGGCAACTAACAATTTTTAGCTTTTCTTAACCAAATTAAACTTAACATCAAGATAGGTTGTCTAGATGTGCAACTAGGTGGGCAACCTATATGATGCAACAATAACAAGCACACAAGCAAGCAGGCTATACACCACAACAAAAGCTTGCACAAGTAAAGGTAAGAGATAACCACAAGTGGAGCCGGTGGAGACGAGGATGTGTTACCGAAGTTCCTTCCCTTTGAGAGGTAGTACGTCTCCGTTGGAGCGGTGTGGAGGAACAATGCTCCCCAAGATGCCACTAGGGCCACCGTATTCTCCTCATGCCCTCACACAATGCGAGGTGCCTTGATTCCACTAGTGGCGCCCTTGAAGGCGGCGACCGAACCTTTACAAACAAGGTTGGGGCTATCTCCACAACTTAATTGGAGGCTCCCAACAACACCACGAAGCTTCACCACAATGGACTATGGCTCCGAGGTGACCTCAACCGTCTAGGATGCTCAAACACCCAAGAGTAACAAGATCTGCAAGGGATTAGTGGGGGGAATCAAATTTCTCTTGGTGGAAGTGTAGATCGATGCCTTCTCAACCAATCCCTAGGAAATCAACAAGTTTGATTGGCTAGGGAGAGAGATCGGGCGAAATTGGAGATTTGAGCAACAATGGAGCTTAGGGAGGGAAGAGGTAGTCAACTTGGGGAAGAAGACCCCCCTTATATAGCATGAGGAAATATACAACCGTTATCCACCAACTCAGCCTGCGACATGCGGTACTATCACACCAGACTTGCGGTACTATCGCAAGGCAGTGCGGTACTACCGCTCGTGCGACAGGAGCCAGATGCGGCCCTGTTGCATATAGCAATGAACGGTAGTACTGCCGGAGCGGTACAACCGCGCACCTTGCGGTACTACCGCAATGTAGGGCTCACCCTGGGCTGCTAGAGGCACAGATTAATAAAATTACATTCGTGGCTACTTCCGCTGAGTTTCGATCGATGCAAAAACCCGGCACGGTACTAACGGTCACTTGGAGCGGTACTACCGCATAGGCCACGGCCCTAGGGCAGAGGCCACGGTACTACCGGAATGTGCGATACTACCACAGCCACAGGCGGTACTACCATGGGTCTCTGCGGTACTACCGCTCCCTTGAGCGGTACTACCGCATGCCACAGAACGGTAGTAGTAGGAAGCCTCTGTCTTCGCAACGACAATGAAAACGGCTGGTGCTCCAAAGAAGCGAGGGAAAGGTGGTGCAAAGGGATAGATGTGTACGTGTTGATTCCACCCTAACCTTTCCGAAGCGGTCCCCCTCTTAATAGTACGGCTTTCCTATGACTCAATTCCACTGAAAAGAAACAAAAGGAAACGTCGTCTTCGATAGAATCTGAGGGGTAATGAATCATCTTGTGCCTAGACATGTGATATATGAAAAGCTCAATGCACACGATTAGTCCACAAATGCATAATATAGTCAGATCATGTGGTGTTTTCCTCTCTCTACCATGTGATGAATTGAGTTTTCCCTTTGATATTTCTTTGGATTGAATACTTTTATGGATTTGAGAACACTTGATATATGTCTTGCAATTGAATACTCGTGGTGACAATGGGGTATCATATTGATTCACTTCATATATGTTTTTCCACTCAACTTGCGGATTCCCGCGGTGACATTGGGGTAATCTATGCATAGGGGTTCATGCACGTTCTTGTCTTTGTTTCTCCGGTAGAAATCTTGGGGCACTCTTTAAAGTTCTATGTGTTGGACTGAGTATTATGAATCTGAAATTGTTTGATGCATATCGTATAATTAACTCACGGATACTCGTGCTGACATTGGAGTATCTAGGTGACATTAGAGTTGGTTGATGTGTGTCATATGGTGTTATTTTAGTACGAACTCTTGATTAGATCGATCGAAAAGAATATCTTGTGTTATTTTAGTACAAACTCTAGGATAGATCAAACAGATAGAATAGCTTTGAGGTGGGTTCGTACCCTACAAACAATTTCTTCGTATGTTCTCCGCTAGATAAGAACTTTGGAATGATTCTTCATTGCATGTTAGGGATGGTTATGTGATCCAATTATATTAGCATTGTTGAGAGATTGCACTAGCGAAAGTACGGACCCTCGGCCTTATTTTCAAGCATTTCAATACCGTTTGTGCTCACTTTGTCACTTGCTACCTTGCTGTTTTATTGTCACTATTACAAAAATCAATATCTACTAATCATATTACACTCGTATCATCATCTCTTCGCCAAACTAGTGCACCTATACAATTTGCCATTGTATTGGGTGTGTTGGGGACACAAGAGACTTTTTAATATTTGGTTGCAGGTTTGTTTGAGAGAGACCATATTCATCCTACACCTCCCACGGATTGATAAACCTTAGGTCATCCACTTGAGGGAAATTTGCTATTGTCCTACAAAACTTTATGCTTGGAGGCTCAGCACGAGTCTACAAGTACAAGTTGTGTAGTAGACATCAAGCTCTTTTCTGGCGCCGTTGCCGGGGAGGTGAGTGCTTGAAGGTATATCTTTAGATCTTGCAATCGAGTCTTTTAGTTTCTTGTTTTATCACTAGTTTGGTTTTGTAAAAGAAAACTAAAAAATAAATGGAATTGAGGTTGCATCATATTATTGATCATATTTATAATATCTTTCTTGAAAATGATGGATCAGAAAATTGTGCTCAATTGTTAGAAGAAGAAATCAATAAAATGTTTGGGACAAAATATTTGAATGATGAGCATGATTGTAATGTTGTTAGTATGAATTCTTTGAATATGCATGATGCTAATGATATGCAAAGCCATAAGCTTGGGGATGCTATATTTGATGAATATGATATTTTTAGTCCCCCAAGTTTTGATGAGAAAATTTGTTATGATGATTGCATGCCTCCTATTTATGATGATTATATTGATGAAAGTGGATTTGGAGAGGTCATGACTTTATTTAGTGATGAATCCACTACTTTGGAGGATGTTTCAATTGACTATGATAACAAAGTTGCTATCTATGATGATTATGGTGATGACATGTATGCTATATTGAATAATTATAACCATGAAACTTGTCATATTGACTTTAATTTTCAATCTCATGATAGTTATTTTGTTGAGTTTGCTCCCACCACTATTCATGAGAATAAATTTGCTTATGTGGAGAGTAGCAAAATTTCTATGCTTCTGCATCATGAAAAGAATGATTTATGTGATGGATATATTGTTGAATTCATTCATGATGCTACTACAAATTACTATGAGAGAAGAACATATGCTTGTAGGTATTGCAATAATATCAAGTTTCCTCTCTATGTGTTGAAAATCTTGAAGTTTTGCTTGTTTTGCCTTCCTGTGCTAGTTGATTCTTGGTCCCATAATTTGTTAGCTCACAAAATCCCTATGCATAGGAATTGGGTTAGGCTTAAATGTGCTTTCCATGTTATTCATGATGCTCTCTTGCACGTTTCAATTCATATCTTTTATGTTAGCATCATTGGAACCATCATGCCTAGCTAAAAGGCATTAAAGAAAAGCGCTTGTTGAGCGGCAACCCAACACTTATACCCACTGTTTTTGTGTGTTCACATGGTTAAGCTACTGTAGTAATCATGTTTTACATGTTTTGTTTCAATAAAGTGCCAAGCAAAGCTTTAGGATCATGTTGGGTGATAGTAGATTTGATCTTGCTGAAAAATAGAAACTTTTGCGCTCACGAAAAAAAATTCTAATTTTTTACATAAGAGTGTTTTTGGGTTGATTCTTTTTGCAGAAGATTGGTATACAAATTGCCTATGTTTTCCTATTTGTTCAGAATTCTTAGAGTTGAATAAGTATGGTGGTTGTCCAGATCATTACAGACTGTTCTGTTTTTGACAGATTCTGTTTTCAATGCATAGTTTGCTTGTTTTCTAGTTTCTATGGCTTATATTGGTCAATATAAATTGTAGAAATGATATGGTACAGTAGGCATTGTGTGAGAACAATTATGAATCTTCTCTTTGACAGTACCCAAAGTGAATGATTTGTTTTATCATACTAACCCATCTCACCAAGTTTTGTTAAGTTTTGTGTGATTGAAGTTTTCAAGTTTTGGGTGAGATGTCGATATGAGGAGAATAAGGAGTGACAATACCCTAAGCTTGGGGATGCCCAAGGCACCCCCAAGGTAATATTCAAGGAAGATCCAAGCAACTAAGCTTGGGGGTGCCCCGGAAGGCATCCCCTCTTTCGTCTCCAACATTATCGGTAACCTCACTTGAAGCTATATTTTTATTCGTCACATGATTTGAGTTTTGCTTGGAGCGTAATTTTCTTTTGTTAGGATTTGCTTGCTGGTATTTAGAATCATGTGTTTTATCTTTTATTTCAATAAAAGTGTCAAGGGTAGCATTTACCATGCTTATTCTGCAAGTCTATATGTTGCTGTTTGAAATGGAAAGTTTGTCGCTGTTGTAAAAATTCCCGAGAAAAGTCACAATGTGATAAAAGTTTGAAACCTTTTTCACAGCAAGATATGATTAATTTCCTAGAGCATGTTAAAATTTCAAAGAAAAAATTGAGTTAGGGAAGTATGAATCCTCTTGCATTCTTTACAGATTGTACGGTTTTGATAGATTGTTGTTATGTTTGCATATGTTTACGTGTTTAATGATTCTATTTGAGGATAGGAGTATTAAATATGCAGAGGAATTTAGTATGCAATGTTGAATAATAATTTTAGTGATTTGATACATTAGAGAATGATAAGGTTTTTGCATTGGTTTATACTAACTTACCTCACGAGTTCTTGTTCAGTTTTGTGTGGATGAAATTTTTGAGATTTAGGAAACCGTGATATGAGAGGAATTAAGGAGACACAAAAGCTCAAGCTTTGGGATGTCCAAGGCACCCCAAGATAATATTTCAAGA
>LR738713.1:94896064-94941219 GCA_902687465.1 Secale cereale | reverse complement strand
TTCCCAAGCATCTAAGCATGGGGATGCCCCGATAGGCATCCCACCTTTCTTCCTCGACAATTATCGGTTAGTATCGGTTGATCCTAAGTTTTTGCTTCTTCACATGAGATGTGCTATTCTTGAAATATAATTTTATTTTGTTTTATTTCTATTTTAATAAAATACTTAGATGCAAATGTTTTTAAATAATATAGAGCCCCCAAATAGTTGCCAGGGAGGCTAAGTAAGCGGTACTCACATCCCGTCAACAAACCTCTTTTCTGGCGTCGTTGCTCTAGTGCTTAACTTATATCTTTTTGAGCACGGTGTGCTTTAGTATTTTTGAAGAAATTCTATCTTGCTTCACTTAAATTAATTTTAGCGAAATAAATATTATGCTCATGATCTTCATTTATATCTTTTTGGAGTAGCTTGTCATTTCCTCTTGTGCTTCACTTACATCCTATGAGTAAATTCTTGAATAAATTGAATGTCATGAATTTGAAATCATATCATGCCTAGAGGTAGCTTCACATTGGGTTTAGAAAGTTAAATATTTTTTAGGCTTGCCAATCACAATATTGGGCATACAAGCAATTCACGAATAATTAGTATGAGGAAGAGAACTTTCACATGCAAATACACTATCTTGGAAATCTTTTGTGATTGTGAGCCCCCATGAAAATATTATATGCCAAAATTGTTGATGTTGGAAAAGGAAGACAACGTAATGGTTTATGTTTGTTCATATTCACATAGAAGTTATATCGTCATAGATCCTTCAACATGTGGTGCTTGCCCCTATCTTTGCTAGCCAAAAATTATGCACCAAGTAGAGATACTACTTGTGCATCAAAAAACCCTTAAATCCAAATCTTATCTTCAAGAGTCCACCATTCCTACCTAAGGATTGAGCAAGATCCTTCAAGTAAGTTGTCATCCGTGCAAAAAAGCAATAAAAATTCCTTCTAAAAGTGTTAAATCATTTAGTGTAAGAGAAAATTGAGCGTTGTACGAACTTGTGATGGCAAAGAATAAAAGTGACAGACTGCATAATAACGGTTGCTATCATAAGGGGCAATATAACATGACGTTCTTTTGCACTAAGGGATTGAGCATACAAAAAATTAAGCGCATGACAACCTCTGCTTCCCTTTGTGAAGGGCCTATCTTCTACTTTTTAGTATTTACTTTTATGCAAAGAGTCAAAGTTTTTCTCTCTATTCCTTTTTATTTTCCTCCTTTGGCAAGCACCATGTGGTGAGGAAAGGTCTAGGCACATATGTCCAGCTGAATATGGGTAGCATGAGTTATTATTGTTGACATCACCCAAAGGTGAATACGTTGGGAGGCGAAATTACAAGCCCCTGTCTTTCTATGTGTCCGCTTAGAATATTTTGCTCATGTGTATGTGGTGAGTGTTAGCAATCATAGAAGACTATATGATGGTTGAGTATGTGGAGCTCTTACTTAAACTCTGTTGAATTAGCTGAATTACAATTGCTTGGTGACTGAGAACATAGGTTGTTGAGTTTCAAGAGAATTCATTGTTTGAACCTTAACATGTGAATTGGTTGCTACTTTAACATGAGAAGTTTTATAGGAAAGAATTGTTGTTATGATGCTAGGAAAAGTGATTGAAATTGTCATTGATGAAACTTGTGCACTTTGCTAGCATTCACACTTCATAAATTATTTCTTTTATCATTTACCAACTCGAGGACAAGTAGGAATTAAGCTTGGGGATGCTGATACGTCTCCAACGTATATATAATTTAAGAAGTATTCATGCTATTTTATTATCATTCTTGGATATTTTACAATCATTTTATAGCAACTTTATATCATTTTTTGGGACTAACCAATTGACCCAGTGACCAGTGCTAGTTGCTGTTTTTTGCTTGTTTTTACATCG
This sequence comes from Secale cereale, assembly GCA_902687465.1. Lineage (NCBI taxonomy): Eukaryota > Viridiplantae > Streptophyta > Magnoliopsida > Poales > Poaceae > Secale > Secale cereale. The sequence continues at coordinate 94,939,325 of LR738713.1, read as the reverse complement.
CAGGAAATCAATATCAAACGGAGTCCAAACACTTCAAAACTTTTTGGAGATTTTTTATGGGCCAGAACACCTAGGATGGGCCAGAGCTGCACCTGGGGGTGTCCTGAGGGGGGCGCAACCCACCAGGGCGTGCCAAGCCCCCTGGCGCGCCCAGGTGGCTTGTGCCTACCTCGGTGGCCTCCCGCACCCCCTCTTTACCTTATAAATTCCCAAATATTCTGAAAACCCTTGGGGTAGACCTAGATCAAAAGTCCCTCCGCCGCAAGGATCTGTAGTCCATGAGATCCAATCTAGAGGCCTTTCCGGCACTCCGCCAGAGGGGGAAATCATCACCGGTGGCCATCTTCGTCATATCGGTGGCCACCATGATGAGGAGGGAGTAGTCCACCCTCAGGGCTGAGGGTTTGTACCAGTAACTATGTGTTTAATCTCTCTCTCTCTCTCTCGTGTTCTTGAGATGCACAATCTTAATGTATCACGGGCATCGTTAATATAGTCAGATCATATGGTGTTTTCCCCTCTCTATCTTGTGATGAATTGAGTTTTCCCTTTGAGATTTCTTTGGATTGAATACTTTTATGGATTTGAGAACACTTGATATATGTCTTGCAATTGAATACTCATGGTGACAATGGGGTATCATATTGATTCACTTGATATATGTTTTGGCACTCAACTTGCGGATTCCCGCGGTGACATTGGGGTAATCTATGCATAGGGGTGATGCACGTTCTTGTCTTTGTTTCTCAGGTAGAAATCTTGGGGCACTCTTTGAAGTTCTTTGTGTTGGATTGAGTATTATGAATCTGAAATTGTTTGATGCATATCGTATAATTAACTCACGGATACTCGTGCTGACATTGGAGTATCTAGGTGACATTAGAGTTGGTTGATGTGTGTCATATGGTGTTATTTTAGTACGAACTCTTGATTAGATCGATCGAAAAGAATATCTTGTGTTATTTTAGTACAAACTCTAGGATAGATCAAACAGATAGAATAGCTTTGAGGTGGGTTCGTACCCTACAAACAATTTCTTCTTATGTTCTTTGCTAGATAAGAACTTTGGAATGATTCTTCATTGCATGTTAGGGATGGTTATGTGATCCAATTATATTAGCATTGTTGAGAGTTTGCACTAGCGAAAGTACGGACCCTCGGCCTTATTTTCAAGCATTTCAATACCGTTTGTGCTCACTTTGTCACTTGCTACCTTGCTGTTTTATTGTCACTATTACAAAAATCAATATCTACTAATCATATTACACTCGTATCATCATCTCTTCGCCAAACTAGTGCACCTATACAATTTGCCATTGTATTGGGTGTGTTGGGGACACAAGAGACTTTTTAATATTTGGTTGCAGGTTTGTTTGAGAGAGACCATATTCATCCTACACCTCCCACGGATTGATAAACCTTAGGTCATCCACTTGAGGGAAATTTGCTATTGTCCTACAAAACTTTACGCTTGGAGGCTCAGCACGAGTCTACAAGTACAAGTTGTGTAGTAGACATCAAGCTCTTTTCTGGCGCCGTTGCCGGGGAGGTGAGTGCTTGAAGGTATATCTTTAGATCTTGCAATCGAGTCTTTTAGTTTCTTGTTTTATCACTTTTTTGGTTTTGTAAAAGAAAACTAAAAAATAAATGGAATTGAGGTTGCATCATATTATTGATCATATTTATAATATCTTTCTTGAAAATGATGGATCAGAAAATTGTGCTCAATTGTTAGAAGAAGAAATCAATAAAATGTTTGGGACAAAATATTTGAATGATGAGCATGATTGTAATGTTGTTAGTATGAATTCTTTGAATATCCATGATGCTAATGATATGCAAAGCCATAAGCTTGGGGATGCTATATTTGATGAATATGATATTTTTAGTCCCCCAAGTTTTGATGAGAAAATTTGTTATGATGATTGCATGCCTCCTATTTATGATGATTATATTGATGAAAGTGGATTTGGAGAGGTCATGACTTTATTTAGTGATGAATCCACTACTTTGGAGGATGTTTCAATTGACTATGATAACAAAGTTGCTATCTATGATGATTATGGTGATGACATGTATGCTATATTGAATAATTATAACCATGAAACTTGTCATATTGACTTTAATTTTCAATCTCATGATAGTTATTTTGTTGAGTTTGCTCCCACCACTATTCATGAGAATAAATTTGCTTATGTGGAGAGTAGCAAAATTTCTATGCTTCTGCATCATGAAAAGAATGATTTATGTGATGGATATATTGTTGAATTCATTCATGATGCTACTACAAATTACTATGAGAGAAGAACATATGCTTGTAGGTATTGCAATAATATCAAGTTTCCTCTCTATGTGTTGAAAATCTTGAAGTTTTGCTTGTTTTGCCTTCCTGTGCTAGTTGATTCTTGGTCCCATAATTTGTTAGCTCACAAAATCCCTATGCATAGGAATTGGGTTAGGCTTAAATGTGCTTTCCATGTTATTCATGATGCTCTCTTGCACGTTTCAATTCATATCTTTTATGTTAGCATCATTGGAACCATCATGCCTAGCTAAAAGGCATTAAAGAAAAGCGCTTGTTGAGCGGCAACCCAACACTTATACCCACTGTTTTTGTGTGTTCACATGGTTAAGCTACTGTAGTAATCATGTTTTACATGTTTTGTTTCAATAAAGTGCCAAGCAAAGCTTTAGGATCATGTTGGGTGATAGTAGATTTGATCTTGCTGAAAAATAGAAACTTTTGCGCTCACGAAAAAAAATTCTAATTTTTTACATAAGAGTGTTTTTGGGTTGATTCTTTTTGCAGAAGATTGGTATACAAATTGCCTATGTTTTCCTATTTGTTCAGAATTCTTAGAGTTGAATAAGTATGGTGGTTGTCCAGATCATTACAGACTGTTCTGTTTTTGACAGATTCTGTTTTCAATGCATAGTTTGCTTGTTTTCTAGTTTCTATGGCTTATATTGGTCAATATAAATTGTAGAAATGATATGGTACAGTAGGCATTGTGTGAGAACAATTATGAATCTTCTCTTTGACAGTACCCAAAGTGAATGATTTGTTTTATCATACTAACCCATCTCACCAAGTTTTGTTAAGTTTTGTGTGATTGAAGTTTTCAAGTTTTGGGTGAGATGTCGATATGAGGAGAATAAGGAGTGACAATACCCTAAGCTTGGGGATGCCCAAGGCACCCCCAAGGTAATATTCAAGGAAGATCCAAGCAACTAAGCTTGGGGGTGCCCCGGAAGGCATCCCCTCTTTCGTCTCCAACATTATCGGTAACCTCACTTGAAGCTATATTTTTATTCGTCACATGATTTGAGTTTTGCTTGGAGCGTAATTTTCTTTTGTTAGGATTTGCTTGCTGGTATTTAGAATCATGTGTTTTATCTTTTATTTCAATAAAAGTGTCAAGGGTAGCATTTACCATGCTTATTCTGCAAGTCTATATGTTGCTGTTTGAAATGGAAAGTTTGTCGCTGTTGTAAAAATTCCCGAGAAAAGTCACAATGTGATAAAAGTTTGAAACCTTTTTCACAGCAAGATATGATTAATTTCCTAGAGCATGTTAAAATTTCAAAGAAAAAATTGAGTTAGGGAAGTATGAATCATCTTGCATTCTTTACAGATTGTACGGTTTTGACAGATTGTTGTTATGTTTGCATATGTTTACGTGTTTAATGATTCTATTTGAGGATAGGAGTATTAAATATGCAGAGGAATTTAGTATGCAATGTTGAATAATAATTTTAGTGATTTGATACATTAGAGAATGATAAGGTTTTTGCATTGGTTTATACTAACTTACCTCACGAGTTCTTGTTCAGTTTTGTGTGGATGAAATTTTTGAGATTTAGGAAACCGTGATATGAGAGGAATTAAGGAGACACAAAAGCTCAAGCTTTGGGATGTCCAAGGCACCCCAAGATAATATTTCAAGAATTCCCAAGCATCTAAGCATGGGGATGCCCCGATAGGCATCCCACCTTTCTTCCTCGACAATTATCGGTTAGTATCGGTTGATCCTAAGTTTTTGCTTCTTCACATGAGATGTGCTATTCTTGAAATATCATTTTATTTTGTTTTATTTCTATTTTAATAAAATACTTAGATGCAAATGTTTTTAAATAATATAGAGCCCCCAAATAGTTGCCAGGGAGGCTAAGTAAGCGGTACTCACATCCCGTCAACAAACCTCTTTTCTGGCGTCGTTGCTCTAGTGCTTAACTTATATCTTTTTGAGCACGGTGTGCTTTAGTATTTTTGAAGAAATTCTATCTTGCTTCACTTAAATTAATTTTAGAGAAATAAATATTATGCTCATGATCTTCATTTATATCTTTCTGGAGTAGCTTGTCATTTCCTCTTGTGCTTCACTTACATCCTATGAGTAAATTCTTGAATAAATTGAATGTCATGAATTTGAAATCATATCATGCCTAGAGGTAGCTTCACATTGGGTTTAGAAACTTAAATATATTTTAGGCTTGCCAATCACAATATTGGGCATACAAGCAATTCACGAATAATTAGTATGAGGAAGAGAACTTTCACATGCAAATACACTATCTTGGAAATCTTTTGTGATTGTGAGCCCCCATGAAAATATTATATGCCAAAATTGTTGATGTTGGAAAAGGAAGACAACGTAATGGTTTATGTTTGTTCATATTCACAAAGAAGTTATATCGTCATAGATCCTTCAACATGTGGTGCTTGCCCCTATCTTTGCTAGCCAAAAATTATGCACCAAGTAGAGATACTACTTGTGCATCAAAAAACCCTTAAATCCAAATCTTATCTTCAAGAGTCCACCATTCCTACCTAAGGATTGAGCAAGATCCTTCAAGTAAGTTGCCATCCGTGCAAAAAAGCAATAAAAATTCCTTCTAAAAGTGTTAAATCATTTAGTGTAAGAGAAAATTGAGCGTTGTACGAACTTGTGATGGCAAAGAATAAAAGTGACAGACTGCATAATAACGGTTGCTATCATAAGGGGCAATATAACATGACGTTCTTTTGCACTAAGGGATTGAGCATACAAAAAAATAAGCGCATGACAACCTCTGCTTCCCTTTGTGAAGGGCCTATCTTCTACTTTTTAGTATTTACTTTTATGCAAAGAGTCAAAGTTTTTCTCTCTATTCCTTTTTATTTTCCTCCTTTGGCAAGCACCATGTGGTGAGGAAAGGTCTAGGCACACATGTCCAGCTGAATATGGGTAGCATGAGTTATTATTGTTGACATCACCCAAAGGTGAATACGTTGGGAGGCGAAATTACAAGCCCCTGTCTTTCTATGTGTCCGCTTGGAATATGTTGATGTGTGTCATATGGTGTTATTTTAGTACGAACTCTTGATTAGATCGATCGGAAAGAATAGCTTGTGTTATTCTGGTACGAACTCTAGGATAGATTGAATGGAAAGAATAGCTTTGAGGTCGTTTCGTACCCTACACACAATTTCTTCTTATGTTCTCCATTTGATAAGAACTTGTCGGTGTACTAAGATAGGGGTACCTTAGTACCCCAACTTGCGCACGGGCAGTAGCAGCTTCCCGCGGCAGGGTCTACCACGTGCTTGCCGGAAACCTCTCTGATCCTTATTAAGCCATTCAAAAACAAAGTATGCAAGACAGAAGATCATGGCCCCGGCAAGTAAAGCTTGCCGGGAAGGCCATCCCAGGCTCAAGACTACCATCTTAACGCAAGACCCTGGCAAGAGGAGCTTGCCAGGAAGACCAGAAGATTGCCTCTCAGAGGACACGCCTCGGCGCACTCTGCGCCCCGGCAAGACCCGGGGAGCGACAAGCTTCCCGGCCCGACAAGACCAAGACCCCGGCAAGATGCTTGCCGGGGGAGACCTGCACTGTGTGCCCGCGCTCCAGCTCATCGGCCCACGCGTCGCCCTGGGACCCTTCCAGGGACGCGTGGCGGATGGTTGTGCAGCCTGGGGGACACGGTGGCACTCCACGGTGACTAAGCTACCGCCGTGGCGAACGGAGACGCAAGGGCGGGCGCTTTTGAGGTCGACGGCGACGGGCATTTAATGCTCTTGTCCCCCACTGTCAAAGTAGGTGATGACCACTGTTCATCCACTGTTCGTCCACTGTTCCCGCACTGTTACAACTACCACCAAAGTTACATTTTTACCCCTCTCTTCTACATTGACACCTGTCGGTGACCCCTTGAGCTATAAAAGGAGGCCCATGCACAACGTAGAAAGGGTTCGGAACCTAGACATCACTCTTGCTCGGTGTAGCTAGTTCTTCAAGCTCCCGAGCTCCAACACTCAATACAATTCAGGCAGGAGTAGGGTTTTACGCGTCCATCGCGGCCCGAACCTGGGTAAACTGCCCGCGTGTGCTCTACGATCTGCTCTTTGTGCTTCCTCCGCTCCCTTACCGCAACGAACAAGGGGCTCCGGTCCCATAGGTGCTCGCGGTGGACAGTTTCCCCCGACAGAACTTTGGGGTGATTCTTCATCGCACGTTAGGGATGGTTATGTGATCCAATTATATTAGCATTGTTGAGAGATTGCACTAGCGAAAGTACGGACCCTGGGCCTTATTTTCAAGCTTTTAAATACTGTTTGTGCTCACTTTTGTCACTTGCTGCCTTGCTGTTTTTTATTGTCACTATTACAAAAATCAATATCTACTAATCATATTACACTTGTATCATCATCTCTTTGCCGAACTAGTTCACCTATACAATTTGCCATTGTATTGGGTGTGTTGGGAACACAAGAGACTTTTTATTATTTGGTTGCAGGGTTGTTTGAGAGAGACCATCTTTATCCTACACCTCCCACGGATTGATAAACCTTAGGTCATCCACTTGAAGGAAATTTGCTACTGTCCTTCCAAACTCTGCGCTTGGAGGCCAAGCACGAGTCTACAAGAACAAGCTATGTAGTAGACAGCAAGCTCTTTTCTGGCGCCGTTGCCGGTGAGGTGAGTGCTTGAAGGTATATCTTTAGATCTTGCAATCGAATCTTTTAGTTTCTTGTTTTATCACTAGTTTGGTTTTGTAAAAGAAAACTAAAAAATAAATGGAATTGAGGTTGCATCATATTATTGATCATATTTATAATATCTTTGTTGAAAATGATGGATCGGAAAATTGTGTTCAATTGTTAGAAGAAGAAATCAATAAAATGTTTGGCACAAAATATTTGAATGATGAGCATGATTGCAATGTTGTTAGTATGAATTCTTTGAATATCCATGATGTTAATGATATGCAAGGCCATAAGCTTGGGGATGCTATATTTAATGAATATGATATTTTTAGTCCCCCAAGTTTTGATGAGAAAATTTATTATGATGATTGCATGCCTCCTATTTATGATGATTATATTGATGAAAGTGGATTTGGAGAGGTCATGACTTTATTTAGTGATGAATCCACTACTTTGGAGGATGTTTCAATTGAGTATGATAACAAAGTTGCTATCTATGATGATTATGGTGATGACAGGTATGCTATATTGAATAATTATAACCATGAAACTTGTCATCTTGACTTTAATTTTCAATCTCATGATAGTTATTTTGTTGAGTTTGCTCCCACCACTATTCATGAGAATAAATTTGCTTATGTGGGGAGTAGCAAAATTTCTATGCTTCTGCATCATGAAAAGAATGATTTATGTGATGGATATATTGTAGAATTCATTCATGATGCTACTGAAAATTACTATGAGAGAGGAACATATGCTTCTAGGTATTGCAATAATATCAAGTTTCCTCTCTATGTGTTGAAAATCTTGAAGTTTTGCTTGTTTTGCCTTCCTATGCTAGTTGATTCTTGGTCCCATAATTTGTTTGATCACAAAATCCATATGCATAGGAAGTGGGTTAGGCTTAAATGTGCTTGCCATGTTATTCATGATGCTCTCTTCCACGTTTCAATTCATATCTTTTATGTTAGCATCATTGAAACCATCATGCCTAGCTAAAAGGCATTAAAGAAAAGCGCTTGTTGGGCGACAACCCAACACTTATACCTACTGTTTTTGTGTGTTCACATGGTTAAACTACTATAGTAATCATTTTTTACATGTTCTGTTTCAATAAAGTGCCAAGCATAGCTTTAGGATCATGTTGGGTGATAGTAGATTTGATCTTGCCGAAAAATAGAAACTTTTGCTCTCACGATTTTCTTTTTACATAAGAGTGTTTTTGAGTTGATTATTTTTGCAGAAGATTGGTATAAAAATTGCCTACATTTTCCTATTTTTTTCATAATTGTTAGAGTTAAATAAGTATGGTGGTTGTCCAGATCATTACATATTGTTATGTTTTTGACAGATTCTGTTTTCAATGCATAGTTTGCTTGTTTTCTAGTTTCTATGGCTTATATTGGTCAATATAAATTGTAGAAATGATATGGTACAGTAGGCATTGTCTGAGAACAATTACGAATCTTGTCTTTGATAGTACCCAAAGTGAATGATTTGTTTTATCATACTAACCCATCTCACGAAGTTTTGTTAAGTTTTGTGTGATCGAAGTTTTCAAGTTTTGGGTGAGATATCGATATGAGGAGAATAAGGAGTGACAATAACCTAAGCTTGGGGATGCCCAAGGCACCCCCAAGTTAATATTCAAGGAAGATCCAAGCAACTAAGCTTGGGGATGCCCCGGAAGGCATCCCCTCTTTCGTCTCCAACATTATCGGTAACCTACTTGAAGCTATATTTTTATTCGTCACATGATATGAGTTTTGCTTGGAGCGTCATTTTCTTTTGTTAGGATTTGCTTGAAGGTATTTAGAAGAATGTTTTTATCTTTTATTTCAATAAAAGTGTCAAGGGTAGCATTTACCATGCTTATTCTGCAAGTCTATATGTTGCCGTTTGAAACGGAAAGTTTGCGTTGTTTTAAAAAAAGGAGAAAAGTCAGAATGTGATAAAAGTTTTAAACCTTTTGCACAGCAAGCTATGATAAATTTCCTACAACATTTTAAAATTTAAAAAAAATTAAGTTAGGGAAGTATGAATCCTCTTGCATTCTTTACAGACTGTGCTGTATTGACAGATTGTTGTTATGTTTGCATATGTTTGCGTGTTTAATGATTCTATTTGAGGATATAAGTATTAAATATGCAGAGGGAATTTAGTATGCAATTTTGAATAATAATTTTAGTGATTTGATACAGTAGAGAATGATAAGGTTTTTGCATTGGTTTATACTAACTTATCTCACGAGTTCTTGTTCAGTTTGTGTGGATGAAATTTTTGAGATTTAGGAAACCGTGATATGAGAGGAATTAAGGAGACACAAAAGCTCAAGGTTTGGGATGTCCAATGCACCCCAAGATAATTTTTCAAGAAGTCTCAAGCATCTAAGCTTGGGGATGCCTCGATAGGCATCCCACCTTTCTTCCTCGACAATTATCGGTTAGTATCGGTTGATCCTAAGTTTTTGCTTCTTCACATGAGATGTACTATTCTTGAAATATCATTTTATTTTGTTTGATTTCTATTTTAATAAAATACTTAGATGCAAAAGTTTTCAAATAATATAGAGCCCCCAAATAGTTGCCAGGGATGCTAAGTAAGCAGTATTCACATCCCGTCAACAAAGCTCTTTTCTGGCGCCGTTGCTCTAGTGCTTAACTTATATCTTTTTTAGCACGGTGTGCTTTAGTATTATTTAAGAAATTCTATCTTGCTTCACTTAAATTAATTTTAGAGAAATAAATATTATGCTCATGATCTTCATTTATATCTTTTTGGAGTAGCTTGTCATTTACTCTTGTGCTTCACTTATATCCTATGAGTAAATTCTTGAATAAATTGAATGTCATGAATTTGAAATCATATCATGCCTAGAGGTAGCTTCACATTGGGTTTAGAAAGTTAAATCTTTTTTAGGCTTGCCAATCACAATATTGGTCATACAAGTAATTCACGAATAATTAGTATGAGGAAGAGAACTTTCACATGCAAATACACTATCTTGGAAATCTTTTGTGATTGTGAGCCCCCGTCAAAATATTATATGCCAAAATTGTTGACGTTGGAAAAGGAAGACAATGTAATGGTTTATGTTTGTTCATATTCACATAGAAGTTATATCGTCATAGATTGTCGGGGGAAACTGTCCACCACGAGCACCTATGGGACCGGAGCCCCTTTGTTCGTACAGTAAGGGAGCGGAGGGAGCACAAAGAGCAGATCGAGGTGAGCACGCGGGCAGTTTACCCAGGTTCGGGCCGCGAAGGACGCATAAAACCCTACTCCTGCTTAGATTGTATTGAGTGTTGGAGCTCGGGAGCTTGAAGAACTAGCTACACCCAGTGAATGAGCGATCTAGGTTCCGAACCCTTTCTACGTTGTGCATGGGCCTCCTTTTATAGCTCAAGGGGTCACCGACAGGTGTCAACGTAGGAGAAAGGGGTAAAAATGTAACTTTGGTGGTAGTTGTAACAGTGCGGGAACAGTGCGTGAACAGTGGATGAACAGTGGTCATCACCTACTTTGACAGTGGGGGACAAGAGCATTTAATGCCCGTCGCCGTCGACCCCAAAAGCTCCCGCCCTTGCGTCTCCGTTTGCCACGGCGATGGCTTCGTCACCGTGGAGTGCCACCGTGTCCCCCAGGCTGCACAGCCATCCGCCACGCGTCCCTGGAATGGCCCCAGGGCGACGCGTGGTTCGATGAGCTGGAGCGCGGGCACACAGCGTGACTCTCCCCGGCAAGCACCTTGCCGGGCCCTGGAGCTTGCCGCTCCCCGGGCCCTGCCGGGGCGCATGTTGCGCCGAGGCATATCTTCTAGATATAGTCTTCTGGTCTTCCTGGCAGGCTCCTCCTGCCAGGGCCTTGAGATAACGAGGTGATCTTGTGCCTGGAACGGCCTTCCCGACAAGCTCCACTTGCCGGGGTCTTGATCTTCTGTCTTGTATACTTTGTTTTTGAATGGCTTTATATGGATCAGAAAGGTCTCCGGCAAGCACGTGGTAGGCCCTGCCGCGGGAAGCTGCTACTGCCCGTGCACAAGTTGGGGTACTGAGGTACCCCTACCTTAGTACACCGACAGGAGCCCCCGGGCCTGGGCCACACACGGTGCCGAGCGCTGTTGGGCCAGGCCCAAAACAGTGCACGGGCACGCGCGGCCCACGGCACGCCGAATCCCCTTCCGCATCCGCCGCGTCCCTCCGTAACGGCACGCGTCGATTGCGGCGTCGTGGGAGAGAACGTGGCCACGTTCTTTAATGGGAAATGCGGAGCGTCCCCCACTTCCCCCTTAAAAGCAGAGGAAGCAGGGGTCGTTACCTTACTTCGTCTTCATTGCTTCTTCCATCTCCAGAAATTCCCCTTTGCGCTCCGCCTCCACACCTCCTCCGCCGTCTCCCGCATCTGCGGCGCCGCCGGACTCCTCGCCCCCCTTCCCTCGCCGCCTCCGCTATGGCCCCGAAGACCGAGAAGGCGAAGGCGGAGAAGGCCAAGAAGGAGAAATCCGAGCAGGCGGCTAAGCTTGCTCTCCTGCGGAAGAGGAATGTCGTCTTCGCGCCAAGGCTCGGCGCGCGGGAACTCTGGAACAAGTACTACTTGTTCTGGGCCAAGAAGACCAAGGCGCATCCTCGGACCAGAGTTTACCCCGCCGCCGCCAAGGATCTGTACCCCGGCGGGTATTTCTTCTTCGCTGTTTTCTTCCACTGCGGCCTTTGTCCTCCATTCTCTGAATTTTTCTGTGATATCATGAACACCTACAACCTCCACCTTCTAGACTTCACCCCCAACGCCATCCTCACGATGGCGGTTTTCGCACATCTGTGCGAAAACTATATTGGGATCTATCCAAACGTAGCGCTTTTTAGGCATTTCTTTACGCCTAGAGTAGAGGCCGGCGCTCCCCTCTCCGGGGGTATATCTTGGGTCTTCCGCTTGAACAAGAAGGAATCCTATCTGCAAGGGGAGCTCCGCGGCAAGTGGGAGGAGTGGCGCGCGGATTGGTGCTGGGTAGTTGAGGACAAGCCGCAACCTTTCACTGCGCCGCGCACAACAGCTCTCGTGCACGGCAGGGACTGGAGCGAGCTGGACTCGGACGACATCAAGCTCAACGTCGCCCTTGTCAGAATTCTTCGTCTCCGGGTAGCCAAGTTGACCATCGGAGAAGTAGGAGCAGACTTCCTCCGCCGCCGCATTGCCCCTCTACAGGAGAGGAAGAGGCCAGCATGGGAGTACGGCAACGCGGCGGACATTATGAGACTGCGCCCAGGGCTGAACTTCAACTTCACGTCGCTGGAGCTGAAGGGGATGGTCCGGGAACTTTTTAAGCACGACCCGGCCCACCCAGAGTGGTTTAGAGCTCCCCGGGGAGTGGTGCCCCTATGCAACAGCACGGCCCGGGACCCCTTACACGCAATGATGCCCGCATGCGACTCGCACGGCGTCGATCCAACATGGATAGCGCCCAAGCCGGATGCCATCATGAGCTTCTTCGACAACTTGGTGGAGTTGTCGAAGAACAGAGAGGAAATCAAAGGTCTCACCCGGGACACCACTGATCGGGAGATTGCTTATATCGCTTCCCGGGTAGAAGAGGCCGCCGCAGCCGCAGCGGCGGGGGAGTTCGGGCTCACAGTTGAAGAGGCAGAGGCTGCGGAAGCGTCATGCCAAGCAGAGGAGGCGGAGATCCGCAGGCTGCTCAAGCTTCCGCCCGACGAGCTCGCCGGGGTCCCCTCTCTGAGGTATGCTGGGATCCCCGGGATCGTGAGCGACGCCGCCGCGAGGGGCGACGTTGCCGGAGGAAGCAGAGGTGCCGGAGGGAGCGGAGGCGCCGGAGGGAGCACGGCCGCAGGGCAAGGTGCTGGGCCCAGCGGGCCGGCCGAGGAGGAGGAGGAGGACGTCGGGGCCGGCGAGGACTCCGGTGGGTCTCTAGGGCTCAACGACGACGCCTCCTCGTCCTCGGAGACCTCCCCGCCACGGGCAAGTCCCAGGCGATCTCCGTTGAAGCGCCTCCACAAGGCGACGACGACGACGAGGGCGCAGGCGCCCCGACAACAACCAGCTCGCCGGGCGGCGCGAGCTACCCGGGGGAGCCAAGCTGCGACGGGAGCGCCCGGCGCACCAACTGCGGCGGAGGCGCCCCGCACACAGGCTACGGTGGAGGCGCCCCGCACGTCAGCGCCAAGTGGAGGAGGGTCTTCTCAGAGTGGAGCAGTTGCTCCGCCCGCTCCCCCGGCCTCGGCGTCCACAGGGGCCGGGTCTTCGCAGCCCCCAGCCCCGGGGACCGCCAAGCGCCCGAGGGAGCCTTCTCCTCCTGCCCCTCGCGCGGACGCGCCTCAGGTGGAGTTCGACTTCTCCGCCCTGAGTGACGACGACGACGACGAGGAACAGGAGTAAGGACTTGTATTCTGTAACTTCTTTAATTTTGTCTTGATTCTTTCTTTGATGATTCTGACTTTGCTTCTGATTTGCTTGCAGGACCCTAGCCCAGCGGATGGCGAAGAGGGCCAAGGTCCCTGTGGTAGTGGTCGAAGACGACTCGTCCGTCGCGGCGACAGGGGAGGCGCCAGCAACGAGCTTGCCGGACCCAAGCGCTGCTCCGAGGAGCAGCCCCCAGCGCAGCCCCCAGCGTAAGTCTGGTTTTGAACTTTCCGCTCGTCGGGCGCGCTTGAGGATTTTGTTTGTACTAACATCTTGTTGCTCCGTTTGATCTTGATTGTCTTGTGCAGAGGTGGAGCCGCAGCCATAGGAGCGCCCGGAGACTACTCCCGAGGAGCCGCAGGCCCCGCCGTCCCCGCCAAGGACGAACTCTCCGGCGAGGGAGAGTGCTCCGCCAAGGGCGGGTACTCCGCCAAGGGCGAGTACCCCGCCAAGGGCGAGCAGCCCGGCGAGGGCGGCCACCCCGCCAAGGGAGAGCTCCCCGGCGAGGGAGCCTATCGTCGACGAAGTCCGCCAAGGTAAGTCTTGTAACCTCGTCTTCTTAGACTTGTCTTTTTTTTTTGGATATTTGCTTGAACTTTTTCTTTTTCTTCTTCTTCTAGATCCTCCTCCCCCTGAGCAGATGGAAACGGAGGTCGTCGTCGAGGAGGAGGGCGCGCAGGGCGACGGCGGCAACGCCCCTGTCGTTGAAGACATGGCGGGAGCCGCTGAGCCTGCCGCGGAGGAGACTGCCCCGACCGCAGACGCAGCGGCCGGGGAGGGGGTCGGCGGCCATACTGCCGGCCCGGAGGCGGCAGGAGCGTCAAGCGCTGCGCCGGCCGCCGGCCCCTCCGCCGAGAAGGAGCAGTCTGCCTTCTATCTTGAGGCTCCCAACGACGTCTTCATTCAAGTGTCGTGGGGATCCTCGTCGCGAGCCCCCGTGGAGGGAGAGGCCTTTGATGGAGAGGTCCTCGCCTCCGCGGAGCTGAAGATTGTCGAAGCGCCTGGCGGGAGCGACGAGTCCGAGGAGGAGAAGTTGCTCCATCGGCTCCTGGCCCTTTACCGGGCCAGGCAGGCGAAACTTGAGTCTCGAGAAGCCCTCACCGCCAAGGCCGCGGCTGATATGGAGAAACGCGCGGTGGAGCTCCGCGCCGCCAACCAGGCGGCCCTCCGCGACTTGGCGGAGGAGCGCGAGAGGCTTGCCGGGGAGTACCAAGAGTGGCTCCTGGAGAAGGCCGAGGCCGAGGAGCAGCAGCGACTCGCCGGAGAAGCGTTGTCCCAGCGAGAAGGAGCGCCCAACCAGCGGAAGGTCGACCTCGACTCTCACGAGGAAGACCTTGCCGCCCGGGAGCAGGCCCTTGGCGGGGAGCTGAAAGAAGCAAAGGCCGCCGCAGCCACCGCGGAGACCGCCAAGAAGGACCTCGAGGCCAATGTGGCGCAGCTGGAGGAGTACCTGAAGGCGAGCACGGATAGGGTCACCGCGCTCAACATAGAGCGCGAGAAAGATGCCCATACCAACTCGGAACTCCAGGTACGCCTCTCCAAGCAGGGCGACGAGCTGAAGGCCGCCAAGGACTCAATTGCAGATCTGGAGCTGAAAGTCTCGACGCTGAAGGATTCGCTCGACGCCGTCCGGGACCGCGAAACCAAGTTGAAGGACGAGCTCCGCAGGGAGCGTGGCCTGGTGGAGAGCGCCGCCACTTCAGCTGAGAACTTCCGCCGGACCGTTGAAGTATGGACCGATGACCTGGTGGCCTCTGTGGCTAGCATCGACAAGGAGCTGATGGCGCTGAGGGTTGAGCATCTCATATACTCTCCGGATCCAAATCTCCCCCACAGCGCCAAGCTCAGTCTCTTCTTCAGAGGGGTCGCGCCGGCTCTCGCCAATCTTCAGAAGAAGCTCCCCGCGCAACTGGCCGAGGAGTCACGCCAGCTCTGCACGGGAACTTTGGAGCGCGTTCTGACGAAGATAGTGTACCGCAATCCTGGCATAAACCTCGTCAACGTTCTCCGCAGCTTGCCGGCCGACGCGGATATGGAGGCGCTGAAGGCGCAGGTCGCCCACATTATCGCCAAGGTGAACAAGATCTCTAGGGTTGAAGGCGACCGCGTAGATTAGGCCTCTTCCTTTTTATTTCCTTTGTTACTGCAAAGTGTGCCATGGACACGAATCTATCAGTGATTGCGACAAGTTATCCCTTGTAAGATATTACCTTATTTTGAGCAATTGATGCAGTGTTATCTCCCTTGTTTTGGTCCTCTACTTTGTATGCTTTCAACCCTACGCTTCTAGGAAACTCGCCGGCAAGGGGCCCTTGCCGCGAGCGCTGAGTGCTGGACCCTGAGCAGCCTGCTGGCTAAGGTCTTACCGGCAAGCAACCTTGCCGCAGCTAGTCGCAACGCACTTAGCTTGCTGAGTGAACTCGAAAACGAAGCAAGGGCGCGACACTTGTCGCAGCTCACTTAAGTCGTTGAGCGTACTCGAAGACAAGATAAGGGTGCGGCTAGCCACGGGTAGGTTCCTCCGCGCACAGGTTTTCCATACAAAGTGTGGTTGTTCAAGGAAGATAACTAAAAATTTAAAAATTTGAATTGCTCAAATTCTAGTAACTTAGCTTTCATATATTGCTTGCTTCCCGGTAAGGCTTCTCTTTCTTGAACAGCACTTGGTTCATCCTCCATTCATCTCCTTCCCCCCGGCAAACTTGTGCGCGAGGAACATTCCTTCTGCTTAAGAGGGAAAGAAAAAGAGGAGGGAAAACAAGTATAGTGCCTTTCGGCGCGCTAATGCTTACCGGGAACGTGTGTTGCACAAGATGCCAAATAATGCATGCAAATGACGAAGAAAAGCATGGAAAAAGGCAGATAGTGCAAAACACAAAAACTTTACTGATGCACGGGATCTGCGCCCGGCTTTGTACAAAGGGTTACATGCAACAGCGGCAAGGCTTGTACAAAAGGTGGTTGCCGGAGCGGATCACGGCAACCGCGCCTTATGGGTGAAACTTGCGAAGATGCTCTATGTTCCAGGAGTTGCTCACCGGTAAGCCTTCTTCGGTCTCAAGGCGGACAGCGCCGGGCCTTGTGACTTGTCTCACCCGATAAGGGCCTTCCCACTTCGGCGTCAACTTGTTGGAATTCTTGGCGGACTGAACACGCCGAAGAACAAGGTCGCCTTCCTCGAGACTCCTGGCCTTAACCTTGCGGCTATGATAGCGGCGCAAGGCTTGCTGGTATCGAGCAGCTCGTACAGCAGCCTGGAGACGTTCCTCCTCGAGGAGCAATGCATCATCTTGTCGCAGTTGCTCTTGCTCGAGCTCATCATAAGCGAGCACTCGAGGAGATCCGTATACGAGTTCCGTGGGGAGAACTGCCTCTGCTCCATAGACTAGAGCAAAGGGTGTCTGTCCGGTGGCTCGATTTGGTGTCGTTCTGATTGACCAAAGAGCCGCCGGTAGCTCCTCTATCCAGTTTCTTCCGCACTTGTGCAGCCTGTCAAAGGTCCTTGTCTTGAGTCCGCGCAGCACTTCAGCATTTGCCCTCTCTGCTTGACTGTTGCTCCTCGGGTGAGCAACAGAAGCGAAGCAGACCTTGGCGCCAAGGTCTTGGGTGTACTGCATGAAGGTGCGACTAGTAAATTGTGTACCGTTGTCGGTGATGATCCTGTTAGGGATCCCGAAACGGCAAACAATCGACCTGAAGAACCTGACCGCTGACTGTGCTGTCACCTTTCTCACTGGTTCCACTTCTGGCCACTTTGTGAACTTGTCGATTGCAACGTACAAGTACTCAAAGCCCCCGACAGCACGGGGGAAGGGGCCGAGGATATCGAGCCCCCAGACCGAGAAGGGCCAGGACAAAGGGATCGTCTGGAGAGCTTGAGCTGGCTGATGAATTTGCTTGGCATGGAACTGGCATGCTTCACACTTGGTTACTTGTGCAGTTGCATCTTGGAGGCCTTCTGGCCAGAAAAACCCTTGCCGGAACGCCTTCCCGGCAAGTGCCCTTGCGCCAATGTGGTGGCCACATATGCCTCTGTGTATTTCTGCCAACAGCTTCTGTCCATCTTCCCTGGAGATGCACTTCAACCTGACACCATTGAGTCTTCTTCTGTACAGCTCGTTATCCACGAACTGATACATACTTGACTGCCTGGTTATCTTTTCTATCTCTTCTGGGTCGTCGGGAAGTTCTCCAGTTTGCAGAAAACGGACGATCTGCTGCGCCCATGCTGGAGCCCGAGGCTCAACGGCAAGGACTAAAGGCATGAGGGGCGCTGCGGGAACCCCAGCTTCTACGGCAAGAACCTCTGGTTCCGCCGGAGCTGATGGTCCCCCGGCAAGCTCGCCGGGGCGAGGCTTGTCGGGAACGCTTGCTTCAACTGTACAAACCCTAGGATCTGCAGGAGCAAGCTGTTCCTCAGCGTTCTGATCGTTGATCTTGGGGACCTTGGCGGCGGCCTCGGGGAGATCCGCCGGCAAGTAGTCGCCGGAGACCAACTTTCTCTTCTTATTTAGCCCAACTGATGGTGTAACGGATGGCTGAGTCAGCTTGAGCGGGAAGGTCCCTGGTTCCACAGGTAACTTCATTGCAGCACACTTTGAAAGGCCATCTGCAATTTCATTCTGAGCTCTCGGAACGTGCTCCATTTGCAGACCCTCAAAGTGCTCTTCAAGCTTCCTCACTTCATCTACATAAGCTTCCATCAAAGGGCTCTGGTAACTCTTGTTGACTTGTCGGACCACCAACTGAGAATCTCCCCGCACAATCAGCTTCCTGATCCCAAGTTCAGCTGCAATTCTGAGGCCGGCAAGCAGACTTTCATACTCAGCAGTATTGTTTGTCGCTTGTTCCCTGGGAAAGTGCATCTGGATAACATACTTGAGGTGTTCTCCGGTGGGTGCTATGAGTACCACACCGGCTCCAGCGCCTTGCAGCGAGAAGGCACCATCAAAGTACATTACTCATTCACTTGTCGCTTCTTGTACGGGTACACTTGTTTCTGGAACTTCCTCACGGGGCGTTGGGGTCCATTTAGCTATGAATTCTGCCAAAGCTCGGCTCTGTATAGTTGAGGTACTCTCAAACTTGAGACCAAAGCTTGACAGCTCAAGTGCCCACTCGACGATCCTTCCCGTTGCCTCTGGATTGTGCAATATCCTCTTCAACGGAAAGCGAGTGACCACTGTTATCTCATGTGCTTGGAAGTAATGGCGCAGCTTTCTCGAGGCCATGAGGAGGCCGAAAAGCAACTTTTGCACTCCGGAGTATCTTGATCTAGCCCCCTGCAAGAGGGAACTCACAAAATACACCGGGCGCTGCACCATCTTCTTCCGCACTTCTCCTTGCTCCTGCGCAAAGTTGTCCTTGTCGGGGCCAGGGCTTGCCGGAGCAGCCCCCTGCTTGTCGCTGGATTCGCTTGCCGGTGGTGCAGACTCCTCGTCGGCCTCCCTCTCCGCTACTAACGCAGCACTAACCACCTGGTTGGTTGCCGCCAGGTACAGCAGCAACTTCTCCTGTGGCTTAAGTGCGACAAGTATTGGAGTGGAGGATAGGTACCGTTTCAAGTCTTGCAGCGCTGCCTCCGCTTCTGGAGTCCATTTCATAGGACCTGCCTTCTTCAAGATTTTGAAGAAAGGTAGGGCGCGTTCTGCAGACTTCGAAATGAACCTACTGAGGGCATCTACACAACCTGCAAGTCTCCTTACGTCCTTGACGCACTTCGGGGCTTCGATCTGCTCGATGGCTTTTATCTTGTCGGGGTTGGCTTCAATCCCCCTCTGAGATACAAAGAACCCGAGAAGCTTGCCGGAGGGGACTCCAAAGACGCACTTCTCGGGGTTCAACTTAAGCTGGATCTTGCGCAGATTCTCAAATGTCTCTTCTAAATCTTGGATCAATGTGTCCTTGCTCTTGCTCTTGACCACGATATCATCCATGTAAGCCTCTACATTTCTGTGGATCTGTGGCTCAAAAGCAGTGTACACTACCCTTGCGAATGTTGAGCCTGCATTCTTCAATCCGAAAGGCATGCGAATGAAGCAATATGTGCCACATGGAGTGATAAATGCAGTCTTCTCTTCATCTTCTTTGGCCATGAAAATCTGGTGGTAGCCTGAATATGCATCAAGGAAAGAGAGCAGCTCACATCCAGCAGTGGAGTCAACAATCTGGTCAATGCGTGGCAAGGGAAATGGATCCTTGGGACATGCTTTATTCACATCGGTGAAGTCTATACACAGTCTCCACTTCCCGTTGGCCTTACGCACGACAACTGGATTTGCCAACCACGTCGGATGGATCACGCCTCTAACTAGGCCTGCTGCTTCTAGCTTCTTGATCTCTTCGGCAATGAATTCTTGGCGCTCCACGGCTTGCTTTCTGACCTTCTGCTTGACGGGTCGCGCATGAGGACAAACAGCAAGCTTGTGCTCAATTACCTTCCTGGGAACATCGGGGATGTCAGATGGTTGCCATGCAAACACATCGACATTCGCCCGCAGGAAGGCAACGAGCGCGCTTTCCTATTTGCTGTCAAGTGTGGCACTGATGGTGAAGGTACCACCAGTGCCGTCCTCCTTGGCGGACACCTTCTTGGTTGCCGGAGGAGCGGCCATCCCCTTCTTGCACTTGCCGGTGGAGCTCGATGGAACGTCCTCGACGGCAGCGCAGCACTCCGAGGAGGTGCGGTTGCCGGAGTGGGCCCCAGAGAACTTGCCGGACTTGGTCTTCGTCTTCTTCCCCCCGGGAGCTTCAGCGGCAAGTGTGTCCTTCTCCGCTGCGGCTGCTGCATCCCGGTAGATCTTGTCGGCGCAGATAAGCGCGTCCTTCTTGTCGCCATGGATAGAGATGACGCTTATCGGCCCCGGCATCTTGAGTACATTGTAGGCGTAGTGGGAAGCTACCATGAACTTGGCGAGGGCAGGACGTCCAAGTATCCCATTATATGGCAATGGGATATCGGCAACATCGAAGGTTATCCTCTCCATCCTGAAGTTCAGCTCCCCGCCAAAGGTCACTGGCAGAGTGATCTTCCCCTTGGGCTTGCTCCTCCCCGGGTTTATTCCTTGGAACGAACCGGTCTCTTCGAGCTCGCCGTCTGGGATTTGGAGTTTCTTGATCACAGCTGAGGAGATCAAGTTCAGCCCGGCCCCGCCGTCAACCAACATTTTGGTGACCTTGAGGTTGCGGATGGTGGGTGAGACCAGCATCGGCAAGCACCCTACCGCAGTGGTGCGGTCAGGGTGATCCTCAATATCAAAAACGATGGGCGTGCTGGACCATTTGAGGAGCCTGCGCGACTCCACGGGCGGCTCTGCTGCATTCACTTCCCGCACCCACTGCTTGAGTTGGCGGTGGGAAGTGTTCAGAGAGGCGCCGCCGTCGACGCACAGGACTTCCGTGGCCTTCTGGAACTCCTGCTCGCTGTTATCTTCTTCCTCCACGTCATCGTCGTCGTCTTCTTCGTCCTTGTCGCGGCCCCGGGGAGGTCGGTCTCCTTGCCGCTGCTTGGCCTTGCCGCGGCGTCCTCCCCGGCCATTGAATGGCCGCTTCTTGCTTGGCTCACCTCCGCCACCTTGGGCCTTCTCCTTGTCGCGCCGCTCGTACTCAGCTTTCTGCTGCTCGACGAGGTACTTGACGCGTTTGCAATTGGAGAGGTCGTGGCCCTTGGTGCGGTGGATCTGGCAGTATTGCTTGTCGGAGCCGTCCTGCTTGTCGGCTGCCGCTACAGGGGCAGGCCCCTTGCCGGAGCTGCCAGCATGTGCTTGCTTGGCGGGAGCCTCCTTGCCGGACTTCTCGACGGCAAGCACTTCCTTGTTCTTCTTTCTTCTATTGTTCCGCCGCCGGCTCTTCTTTGTCGGGGCGGCGTCGTCGCTGTCGCTTCCCCCTGCGCCAGCATCCTCTCCGGGGAGTCTCCTCCCCTCTTCGGCGCGCGCGCACTTATAAACTAGAGCATAAAGCTCGCTGACATCCCGTATCTTGGTCATGGCCATCTCCTCACGCATGCGGCGGTTACGTACGTTCTGGTGAAACGCACTGATAACCGCAGCAGGGTGGACATCGGGGATGTTGTGCTGCACGCGGCTGAAGTGCTGGATGTACTTGCGCAGAGGTTCTCCTTCCTTCTGGGCCAAGATTTGGAGATCACTCTCCTGGCCGTGGGGTTTGTGGCCGCCCGTGAAGGCGCCAACAAACTGGTGGCAAAGATCTGCCCAAGAAGAAATGGAGCCTTCCGGCAAGTGCATAAGCCAAGAACGAACATTCGGCTTAAGCACCAGCGGGAAGTAGTTCGCCAGTATCTTCTCATCGCGCCCCCCGGCAGCCTGCACCGCAATGGTGTAAATGCTGAGGAATTCCGAGGGGGGCGTCTTGCCGTCGTACTTCTCCGGTACGTCGGGCTTGAAGTTCTTCATGCTGGGCCACTGGACACGCCGCAGCTCACGGGTAAACGCAGGGCAACCTGCCGCGTATGGCAAGTCGCCTGGCTCACCGGGCGCGTGTGTGTCAGCAGCGGTCCCAGCCCGCTGATCTGATTGTCGCCGAGCTTCTCGGCGGCGCTCGATCGTCGTTCGAGCGTCTTCTTGTCGCCGGTCGTCAAGGACTTTGCGCTGGTCCCGACGAGCCCGCGGATCCGACGACGCCGTGGAGTCGTCGTCGACGTTAATCCGGCGGGGAGGCGTCTTCTGCGTCCGCGGCGGGGAGTGCACGGTGGTTGCACCCCCGGCGGTCTTGTCGCCGTCGGCCTTCGTCTTCTCGACTTGCCGTGGCCGCGAGGTCGCCGGCTGCTGCGGCGTGTCGTTGTTGGCGAAGGCGATCAGGCTTTGGATTGTTGCCCTCCAGTCCTCGGCCTTGTCTGCCGCTGGAGGGAAATCGAGGAGCAGTTGCGCTCTTGCGAGCGCTTCTGCTGGAGAGGAGGGGAGCGGAGGCGAGCGGTGCGAGGAGCGGGATATGCTCGGACTCCTAACAGGGTTAGAAGGAGCAGGGTCCCGCCCCGGCGACCGCGCCTTGCTCGTGCCAGGACGATGGCCCGGAGCATCCCGCGAGCCACCGGTTTGCCCTTGGCCCAGCAAGCGGATGGCACCTCCTGTGCCATGGCGCTGCGGGCCTGTCGTCTGGTGGGATGGACGTGGCGCATCTACGGAGACCGAGGCCTTGGAGTTGGTCCGGCCGTCCGCCTTGTCCTTGGATTTAGCGGTGTCGTGAGTCTCCTCACCGGCAACCACCCTTCCGCCGGCGTCTCCTCCACCCACCGTTGGTTCTGGTGGCGGTGGAACAGACGCAGACGGGCCTGCGACCTCCGAAGCCTTCTTCTTCGGGGCCATGTTGCTGTTGCTGATGAAGCTAACGAAGTTGGAGAGGTTGATGAAGAATGCGCCCGCGTGAACGCCGGATCAAGTTCGCACAACCTCGACGCCCCCTACCTGGCGCGCCAAAGATGTCGGGGGAAACTGTCCACCACGAGCACCTATGGGACCGGAGCCCCTTTGTTCGTACGGTAAGGGAGCGGAGGGAGCACAAAGAGCAGATCGAGGTGAGCACGCGGGCAGTTTACCCAGGTTCGGGCCGTGAAGGACGCGTAAAACCCTACTCCTGCTTAGATTGTATTGAGTGTTGGAGCTCGGGAGCTTGAAGAACTAGCTACACCCAGTGAATGAGCGATCTAGGTTCCGAACCCTTTCTACGTTGTGCATGGGCCTCCTTTTATAGCTCAAGGGGTCACCGACAGGTGTCAACGTAGGAGAAAGGGGTAAAAATGTAACTTTGGTGGTAGTTGTAACAGTGCGGGAACAGTGCGTGAACAGTGGATGAACAGTGGTCATCACCTACTTTGACAGTGGGGGACAAGAGCATTTAATGCCCGTCGCCGTCGACCCCAAAAGCTCCCGCCCTTGCGTCTCCGTTTGCCACGGCGATGGCTTCGTCACCGTGGAGTGCCACCGTGTCCCCCAGGCTGCACAGCCATCCGCCACGCGTCCCTGGAATGGCCCCAGGGCGACGCGTGGTTCAATGAGCTGGAGCACGGGCACACAGCGTGACTCTCCCCGGCAAGCACCTTGCCGGGACCTTGACCTTGCCGGGCCCTGGAGCTTGCCGCTCCCCGGGCCCTGCCGGGGCGCATGTTGCGCCGAGGCATATCTTCTAGATATAGTCTTCTGGTCTTCCTGGCAGGCTCCTCCTGCCAGGGCCTTGAGATAACGAGGTGATCTTGTGCCTGGAACGGCCTTCCCGACAAGCTCCACTTGCCGGGGTCTTGATCTTCTGTCTTGTATACTTTGTTTTTGAATGGCTTTATATGGATCAGAAAGGTCTCCGGCAAGCACGTGGTAGGCCCTGCCGCGGGAAGCTGCTACTGCCCGTGCACAAGTTGGGGTACTGAGGTACCCCTACCTTAGTACACCGACATAGATCCTTCAACATGTGGTGCTTGCCCCCTATCTTTACTAGCCAAAAATTATGCACCAAGTAGAGATACTACTTGTGAATCCAAAAACCCTTAAACCCAAATCTTATCTTCAAGAGTCCACCATACCTACCTAAGGATTGAGCAAGATCCTTCAAGTAAGTTGTCATCTGTGCAAAAAGGCAATAAAAATTCCTTCTAAAAGTGTTAAATCATTTAGTGTAAGAGAAAATTGAGCGTTGTACGAACTTGTCATGGCAAAGAATAAAAGCGACAGACTGCATAATAACGGTTGCTATCATAAGGGGCAATATAACATGACGTTCTTTTACACTAAGGGATTGAGCATACAAACAAATAAGCGCATGGCAACCTCTGCTTCCATGTGTGAAGGGCCTATCTTTTACTTTTTAGTATTTAGTTTTATGCAAAGAGTCAAAGTTTTTCTCTCTATTCCTTTTTAGTTTTGTCCTTTGGCAAGCACCATGTGGTGAGGAAAGATATAGGCACATATGTCCAGCTGAATATGGGTAGCATGAGTTATTATTGTTGACATCACCCAAAGGTGAATACGTTGGGAGGCGAAATTACAAGCCCCTATTTTTCTGTGTGTCCGGTTGAAATGTTTTGCTCATGTGTATGCGGTGAGTGTTAGCAATCATAGAAGACTATATGATGGTTGAGTATGTGGAGCTCTTACTTAAACTCTGTTGAATTAGTTGAATTACAATTGCTTGGTGACTGAGAACATAGGTTGTTGAGTTTCAAGAGAATTCATTGTTTGAACCTTAACATGTGAATTGGTTGCTACTTTAACATGAGAAGTTTTATAGGAAAGAATTGTTGTTATGATGCTAGGAAAAGTGACTGAAATTGTCGTTGATCAAACTTGTGCACTTTGCTAGCATTCAAACTTCATAAATTATTCCTTTTATCATTTACCAACTCGAGGACGAGTAGGAATTAAGCTTGGGGATGGTGATACGTCTTCAACGTATATATAGTTTAAGAAGTATTCATGCTATTTTATTATCATTCTTGGATGTTTTACCATCATTTTATAGCAACTTTATATTATTTTTTGGGACTAACCTATTGACCCAGTGACCAGTATCAGTTGCTGTTTTTTGCTTGTTTTTACATCGCAGGAAATCAATATCGTCCAAACACTTCAAAACTTTTTGGAGATTTTTTATGGGCCAGAACACCTAGGATGGGCCAGAGCTGCACCTAGGGGTGTCCCGAGGGGGCCACAACCCACCAGGGCATGCCAAGCCCCCTGGCGCGCCCAGGTGGGTCGTGCCCACCTCGGTGGCCTCCCGCACCCCCTATTTACCCTATAAATTCCCAAATATTCTGAAAACCCTTGGGGTAGACCTAGATCAGAAGCTCCATCGCTGCAAGGATCTGTAGTCCACGAGATCCAATCTAAAGCCCTTTCCGGCACTCCGCCGAAGGGGGAAATCATCACCGCTGTCCATCTTCATCATCTCGGCGGCCACCATGATGAAGAGGGAGTAGTCCACCCTCGGGGCTGAGGGTTTGTACCAGTAGCTATGTGTTTAATCTCTCTCTCTCTCTCTCTTGTGTTCTTGATATGCACAATCTTGATGTATCGCGGGCTTTGTTAATATAGTCGGATCATATGGTGTTTTCCCCTCTCTATCTTGTGATGAATTGAGTTTTCCCTTTGAGGTTTCTTTGGATTGAATACTTTTATTAATTTGAGAACACTTGATATATGTCTTGCAATTGAATACTCGTGGTGACAAAGGGGTATCATATTGATTCACTTGATATATGTTTTGGCACTCAACTTGCGGATTCCCGCGGTGAGATTAGGGTAATCTATGCATAGGGGTTGATGCACGTTCTTGTCTTTGTTTCTCAGGTAGAAATCTTGGGGCACTCTTTAAAGTTCTTTGTGTTGGATTGAGTATTATGAATCTGAAATTGTTTGATGCATATCATATAATTAACTCATGAATACTTGTGCTGACATTGGAGTATCTAGGTGACATTAGAGTTGGTTGATGTGTGTCATATCGTGTTATTTTAGTACGAACTCTTGATTTGATCGATCAGAAAGAATAGCTTGTGTTATTTTAGTACGAACTCTAGGATAGATCGAACGGAAATAATAGCTTTGAGGTCATTTCGTACTATAATGCCCAGTATGTGACTATGTCTCCCACGTGTCGAGGCACGACTTAAAGACATAATCACATACTAGAATGATCTCAAGTATGGTATATTTGCACAACTCATGTAAAAGCAGGGATGAAAGTGTAAAATAGCAGTTGGCTTTCACTCGCCATGTCATGCAATGAAATACATTAACATACATCATCCAAATAACATCAGAGTCCGATTACGGACGAAATCCAAATGAAAGATACCAAAAACAACACAAGGTCCCGATCATCCTAGTAAGATCCCTACTGATCCTCGGGATAAGACAGATAGTAATGTCCACGCTCTTCATCGAACTCCCAATACAGCTCTGAACTACCACCTGTGTAGTTCTCAACGGTACCTGCATCTGGTGTTGTGTTGAATCTGTGAGCCACAGAGGACTCAGCAATCCCGTTCCCGGGTAGCAATACTATCAAAGCCTTAGGTGTGGAAAAGGCTTAACACAAGGTTGCAGCAGCACTAAGCACTAACTTACGAGTTTAGAGCGAGAAGAGAACAAGTGCCAACGATTGCCAAGTTGATCACAAAGTGATCCTAACTACTCACGATCAATCATAACCCCACCGTGTTCACTTCCCGAACCCCTTCGGAAATAGACCGTCACGGTTACTCACACAGGTAGTGTATTCATGATCATAGTGTCAAGTTAGCTACAACCGAATATTAACAAATTCCCATCTGCCACATAAACGCGGGCACGGCTTTCGAAATATCAAACCCTGCAGGGGTGTCCCAACTTAGCCCATCACAAGCTCACGATATGCGGAGTCGCAACTCCAAGGTGGGAAGACCCGAGTATTCTCGGAATCCCGTGCTCAAGATATTCCGACAAAGGTAAAACTAATCCAGCAAGACCTCCCGGCGTGCCGACACCCTGACAGTAGTCGCGCGTATCTAGTCTCAGGCCACGACCGGATGGGACAAGCTACGGGTGTATACCAGTCCTTGAGTTTCCCCGAGGTGGCCCCGCAGCACGCCCAGTTTGGACCAACACTCATGAGGAGCACTGGCCCGGGTTGTTAATTAAGAACTCGGGTTTGCAACGCCCTATGCAAGTTTTAGTTATTAGGCAAATGTAAAACCAATGTTGGTCCTTGCTGGAAAAGCTTTAGCGCTAAGCGGGTTATCGAGGGGGGGCCATAAACCCCAACCGTGTTAGGGACGCAAAAATCAAGGAACATAACACCGGTTTAACGGTTCCTAGGGTGGTATGAGTGGAACAAAACACCAAGCAAGAGGCTTAGCCTTCCACCCATTATCAATATATAGATGATTTAGTTTAACAGTTTATATATTGTGATATCCCAACAATAACTTCATCACGAAGCAAGAATCTTCAAATCTTCACCTGCAACTAACAACGCTATAAGAGGGGTTGAGCGATGCATACCTAGCCAATCAACGGTTTGCTAGGAGGGTTGTTAGAGGGTTTCATGGCAACAATAGGGGGCTGACAAACAGACATAGGCATCGAGGCAATATCTAAAGAGCGAGACATCTAGCATAGGCGAAGATAGTAGTGATATCTGGGTATGGTCATCTTGCATGTTGATTCCACGGAGGGATCGTAACCTTGCTCCTCAAACTCAGCCTCGGTAGGAACCTCGTACTCCGAATCATCACCGGGCTCTAACCAACACAACAAGCAACACCGGAACAACAATCAATCATCATGCAATGCTCAAGCACATGATGCATAATCATGATGCATATGGACATGTAAATAAATGATGCATGGCCTAGGGACACAAGAGTGCAATGACATCATAGCAAAACAAGGACACTCACATGAAAGAAACAAGCAAAAGAACAATGCTCACAAGTTTATTTGGATTATTCAAGCAAGCACGCAACAAGTTTAAAGGGGTTGGTTAACATGGCAAGGGTGCAACTAAGATCACATCAACATGCTAGCACATTTAAATGGGCTGGAAATAACAAACAACATTTTCCAGAAACTCCCATAATTAATTAAACGCAGTTGGGACAGATCTGAAAAACTTCTATTATAAAGTTTTTAAACATGCAAAATAGCATCATCATAATTTTCTACACAATTTTCCACCCCAAATGCATATAAAGTTTGTTAAAATTGGAGTTGTAGATATTTAGTTATGATTCTTCCAAGTTTAAGCATACTTAAAAGAAGAATAAATTCAAACAGCATTTTAAATGTTTTTAAACATGGCAACAAACAGCATATTCATAATGTACATGAAAAACTAAGCATTTTACATATACAAGTTATTTCCATCAGAGGTATATATCAACAGATATTAAATAAACAAGAAAAAGGCAGAAAAAGAAAAAAACAAAAACAGAAAAGGAAAACAGGCGCAGAGGTCAAAGTGACCCAGGCCTACACTAGCCAGAGCCACTGACGAGTGGGACCAGCTGCGCTGAGGTGGCACCAGCGGGGGCGCGAGTGGGCTGGAGGTGGTTGAGTGGCTGGCACGTGGGGCCTGCCTGTCAGCCTCTCGCGAAACAAAAAGGGGGGGGGGATAAATTCCACTGCCCCCGCACGGATTTGAACCCGCGCCTCCCCGTTAACTGACGAAGGAACCAGCCACTAGGCTAGCTAAGTGTTCTCGACAGAACACAGGTGCGAAACCTGAAGACATATATGCAGAGGCTAGCGCTGTTGAAAGCAGGGGCTCGTCGGAGCCGCTCCGGTGACCTAAAGGGACGGCGGAGAGGT
Organism: Secale cereale; assembly: GCA_902687465.1. Taxonomy (NCBI): domain Eukaryota; kingdom Viridiplantae; phylum Streptophyta; class Magnoliopsida; order Poales; family Poaceae; genus Secale; species Secale cereale. The sequence goes on along the minus strand of LR738713.1, from coordinate 94,910,645 downwards.
GCGGTGCGCTCCTGGGGGAGTTCCGCACCCACTCGAAGCACTTGCGGCACCTAGCATACGCTACGACGAGGCGATGAGCTCTCGTCAGATCGGCGGCGGCGGAGCTCTACACGACAGCAAGACCTAGGCGGGTCGGCGACGAGCGGCGGGCGTGCGGAAACGTGTGGCGGAGCTGCTGTAACTTTTTGTGGGTCCAGAACGGCGAAGCGCAAGCCTACGCGACTAACTAAAGCGCGCGACAGCTACAAGTTCAGAAAGATGGGGGGCACCGAGAGCACGACAACGGCATGGCTACGGCGACGAGCATAGGGGACTAACGGCGATGCAGAATAGGTAGGGAGGAGCAGGGAGTACCTCCTTACCCTAGGACAGGAAGGAGCCGACGGAGACGCGCTGGAGAGGAGGACGGCGAGCTCTGAATTTTGGCGCAGGCGCTGTTCGTCTATGACGGAGGGGAAGTAGACGGCATGGGCATCGGGTACGTCGTCCTGGGGCCTAGATCCGCTCCAGAACGGCTCGGGGAGGCGTGCGCTTGTGCGTGGATGACGGCGAGGAGGACGGCGACGACTCTATTCCAGAGATGAGCTCGGGATCGGGCCGGCCATGGCGAGCGGTGCGGGCGCTTACCTGGGCGGCGGCGTGAGGGAAAGAGGGAGGAGGAGGAAGGAGGCCTAGGGCTGCGGAGGCTCGGGTTTAAAAGGGGGCGCCGATCGCGAGCCTCGACGTCCGTGATCACGGCGCGACGGCGAGCTCGCGCTCTGCCTCAGCAGCAGCCTGATGGAGGAAGACGGCGACACAGGGTGTGAGGCTGACGCGTGGGGCCGCGGGGAAAAAGCGAACGGCGCGACTGCACGCTGATTGGGCCGCTGCGGGAGAGAGGAGGTGGGCCGCGGGGCTGCTGCGGAGAAGGACTGGGCCTGGGGGGGAGGAGGAAGAGGAGGCCCAGGCCACTACTGTGCTGCCAATTCCTTTTCTTTTCCCTTTTTCTTCAGACAGAAAATGAAAAGAAAATTACAGGCTTAAAGGAAAAGAGTTAAGAGATTAAGAAAACATCCCCATGCTCCTTGATTTATGCCCTATTTAATAAAATTGGCTTGGACATTTTTAGAGGCAGAAAAATAAAAGGAGTTTGAATATGGTTCAAACTCTTGTCATTTTTGAACCCAACCAAATCAATTCCAACAAGGCTGAATTTTGGCAGAGAGGGTGTAGGCATGGTGCAAGGGTTTTATAAAAGAAAGAACATTAATGGACTAGGCTAGGTGACTTACAAAATTGATTAAAGAAAGGAAAGAAAGAAGAGGAGGAAGAAGAAGTGGTGGAAGAGGATGAAGGGGGGTTTAGGGTTTAGCATGGCCAAGGCTAAGCACCACACTCACATACATCACGAGGTGCCTCACACATACACATCAACAAGAAGTAAACTAAGATGCCATGATGATGAAGCAATGCATGTATGCAATAACATAAAATGACAATGCAAAGAAAAATAAAATAAGATCAAATGACAAGAACCCCCAAGGATAAGGACAAGGATCAAAATGAGAATTGCTTTATTGCCATTATAGGAAAGCATCAAGTGCAGAACTAGATGACAGTTCATTACCTCCCCTTGTTCTAGAGGGATTGATCTTGGTTCTATCATCCTTTAATGGCCTCATAGTGAGTAGCAGATATAAATCTCAAGTAGCTCAGAGAATAGAGCTATGCTCCCTGGCAACGACGCCAGAAAAAGGTCTTGATAACCCACAAGTATAGGGGATCACAATAGTTTTTGAGGGTAGAGTATTCAACCCAAATTTCTTGATTCGACACAAGGGGAGCCAAAGAATATTCTCAAGTATTAGCAGCTGAGTTGTCAATTCAACCACACCTGAAAGACTTAATACCTGCAGCAAAGTATTTAGTAGCAAAGTAGTATGGAGGTAACGATAACGATGGCAAAAGTAACAGCAGCAGTTTTGTAGTGATGGTGACAGCAGAAGTAACGAAAGTAACAAACCAAGTATCAATATGAAACGAACTCGTAGGCAATGGATCGGTAATGATAGGTATCGGATAATATTCGTCATGTAGCAGTTATAACCTCGGGTGACAGAAAACTAGCTCCAATTCATCAATATAATATAGGCATGTATTCTGTATATAGTCATATGTGGTTATGGAAAAAAAAAACTTGCATGACATCTTTTGTCCTACCCTCTTGTGGGAGCGGGGTCCTAATGGAAACTAAGGGATATTAAGGCCTCCTTTTAATAGAGATCCGAAACAAAGCATTAGCACTTAGTGAATACATGAACTCTTCAAATTACGACAATCATCGGAAAGAATCCCAATTATTGTCACCTTGGGGTATGCGGATCATACCTCAAAACATAATAGGTTCAGATCTGAAATCATGGCACTCGGGCCCTAGTGACAAGCATTAAGCATAGCAAAGTCATAGAAACATCAATCTCATAACATAATGGATACTAGGGATCAAACCATAACAAAATAACTCGATTACATGATAAATCTCATCCAACCCATCACCGTCCAGCAAGCCTACGATGGAATTACTCACACACGACGGTGAGCATCATGAAATTAGTGATGGAGGAAGCTTGATGATGACGACGGCGACGATCCCCACTCTTCGGAGGCCCGAACGAACTCCAGATCTGGTCTCCCGAGGAAGAACAGGGGTGGTGGCGGCTCCGTATCGTAAAACGTGATGAATCCTTCTTTCTGATTTTTTTTCTCCTCGAACATGAATATATGGAGTTGGAGTTGAGGTCGGCGGAGCTGCGAGGGACCCACAAGGCAGGGGCGCGCCCTAGGGAGGCGCCCCCCACCCTTGTGGACTGCCGATGGATCCCCTCCTGTAGATTCTATTGCCAATATTTTTTATATTTTTCAGAAATAATCTCATAAATTTTCCAGGTCATTCCGAGAACTTTTATTTCTGCACAAAAATAACACCAAGGCAATTTTTCTGAAAACAGCGTCAGTCCGGGTTAGTTCCATTCAAATCATGCAAATTAGAGTCCAAAATAAGGGCAAAAGAGTTTGTAAAAGTAGATACGATGGAGATGTATCATTGATCATACACACTGCCTAAGCAAAACCCTAGCATTTCGGTTCTAGCGATTTGGATCTCGATCTCACCGAGATGGCGTAACCAAGTTTCTGTGATGAAGTTGTTTCATTTTGAAATTAACGAGATGAAATCATTAGAACTATCCAAACGAGGTCTTGCCCTAGCCATTGCACTTCGGTCACACCAAGATGTTCTGCTTCGCTCTCACCGACACTTCCAATGTTTGAATCTTTTACACTAGTTGGTCTCACCGAGATTTTGGTCCGGTGTCACCGAGTTGGGTTTAAAGCTTGTAATGGTTAGATTTTTGGGTGAAGCCTATATATACCCATCCACCCTACTTACTCCCTAAGAGAGACATCAGAATGAAACACTACTTTTACTAGTCATTTTCAGAGAGAGAATCACCTACTCATGTGTTGAGATCAAGCCACTTCATTCCAATCATTTGAAACTTGATTTCTAGTCTTCCCCAAGTTGCTTTGAACTCAAATCCTTCTCCTACTCAAGCCAAATCTATGAGAGAGTGATTGAGTGTTGGGGTGACTATCTATTGAAGCACAAGAGCATGGAATTCATCATCAACTACATATATATTACCTTTTGGAGAGTGGTGTCTCCTGATTGGTTAGGTGTCACTTGGGAGCCTCTAAGATCTTGTGGAGTTGAACCAAGGAGTTTGTAAGGGCAAGGAGATCGCCTACTTCCTGAAAATCTACCCGAGTGAAGTTAGTCCTTCGTGGTCGTAAGCCATGATGGCATAGACAAGGTTTCTTCTTCATGGACCCTTTGTTGGTGGAGCCCTCCTTGGACTCGCACGGCCGTTACACTCCTTGGGTTGAAGTCTCCATCAATGTGGACGTACGATAGCACCACCTATCGGAACCATGCCAAAAATCATCGTGTCTTCATTGCGTTTGATTTCTCCGATCCCTCCTTTATGTTCATATGCAAAGTCTTTACTTTCTGCTGCTCAACTCTTAGACTTGCATGTGTAGGTGTACTTGACTTGGTAGAATTGCTAAAACTTGACTACAACTAAAATTGGGAAAATGATAAGTTTTTATTTGGTCAAGTAGTCTAATTACCCCCTAGACATACTTTCGATCCTACAAGTGGTATTAGAGTTTTGGTCTCCATTGCATAGGTTTCACAACATAGGAGAGTATGGCATCTAGTGAGGGTAACTATCACTATAGAGGTTCATATTTCGATGGTACGAACTTTGCTAGTTGGAAGCATAAGATGAAAATGCATATTCTTGGTCATAACCCCACCGTTTGGGTTGTTGTTCGTGTTGTCTTGCAAGGTGAATTCTTTGAGGATTGTAAGGAACCAGATCGTGAAGCAAGCGCGGAAGAATTGAAGATGTTGCATTACAATGCTAAAGCATGTGACATTCTCTTCAACGGTTTGTGCCCCAAGGAGTTCAACAAGATTATCCGCCTCGAGAATGCATAGGAAATTTGGGATACTTTGGTTGATATGCACGAAGGTACCAAGTTCGTCAAGGAATCCAAGTTGGATGTGCTTCAAAGTCAACTTGACAAGTTCAAGATGAAGGATGTTGAAGGAGTCGCCAAAATGTACTCTATGTTTGCTCTCATCACAAATGAGATTACCGGCTTAGGAAGCGAAGAGATGATCAACATGTTCATCATCAAGAAGATCCTTAGATCCTTGGATGGAAAATATGATACCGTGTGCACTTTGATCCAAATGATGTCGAATTACAAATATCTCAAGCCCACGGAAGTCATTGGAAGGATTGTTGCTCATGAGATGTACACTTAAGGACGAGGAGGAGCTCCACAACAAGTCAAGTGGTGCATACAAAGCTTCAAGTGATGTTCCCCCAACATCAAGTGACAAGCTAGTATCTAGTGAGGAAATAAGCCTAATGGTGAAGAATTTCAACAAATTTTATAAGAATAGAGGCAAAGAGAGAAACTCCAACTCAAGACATTATGAGCAAATATCAGCAAGTCGTGACCGTAATTGCTACAATTGTGGAATACCCGGACACTACTCCAATGAATGTACGGTTCCTCACAAGAAAGGAGATGAATCACCTAGAAGGAAGAGCAAGAGAGACGAATCACCTCATAGATAAAGAAGGAGTAGAGATGATCGTTATGAACGAAGACCTTCTCTAAGAAACAAGGATTCTAAAAGGAATGACAAGTCAACCAAGAGCTATTCTAGAAAAAGACATCAAGCTCGTGTTGTTGAATGGGTTTCTGGCTCGAACTCCGACAACCACTCCAAGAGAAGTTATCACTCCGACTCCGACTATAGTCAAGACGAAGGTGTTGTAAGGCTTGCTCTCGTATCCTCCAACTCCTATGATCTATTTCATTCACCAAATGAAGGAATTGGAAGGTGCTTCATGGCTAAATGCCCCAAGGTATCCAACCCCGAGCATATTGATTTTAATAGTGATGAGGATGATTTGCTAGGTGATGATGATTTGCTTGTTCATAAAACTAGTAATGTGGGCTATAATGAACTTGCTAGTAATCATGATAGTCATGATAAAACGATTGACAATGCAAAGAAGGAAATTGAGCGTCTAACTGAAGAACTAAACACTCTTAAGTTAGCTCATGAAACAACTCAAGAAGATCATAGAGAGCTCGTAAGAACTCATGAGAAGCTACACTTCGAGAAGGTAAATTTAGAGTAAGAGCACGAGCTTCTAACAACAATCAATTATGATCTTTGAAAGAAGAGTTCTTCTTACACTGCCAAACGTCTTCTCTTGTCTACTTTCATGCCACAAGTTAAATCTATGCAATCTACTAACAAGAGTAAGAAAGGTTCTACCTCTACTAGTAACGGTAACAATGCTAAATCCAATATTGTTGCTTCTAGTAGTTCTATTGATTTCATTCAACCATAAAAAATTTATTATGCACAAATTTACATTCAAACGAGTCTGCATTTACATTCAAATGCCACTTTTTAATTATGCACAAATTTAGGGGGAGTTGTTGCTTATCACATACTTCTAAAAGTGATAATGTATTTCGTTGATTATATCGTTTGTCGAAGTTTTGATCTATATGTTGTCATGAATTACTGAAAATGGGGAGATTGAAAGTGCAACTAATACCCGGATGGTTTTGGTAATTAATAACAACATATAAGTCATTGATCTAATGCTTATTGATAATAGATTTCATAGAAGGTTGCCTCTTCGTAGACCCTTCGTGGGTGGAGCCCTCCATGGACTCGCGCAGCTGTTACCCTCAGTGGGTTGAAGTCTCCATCAACGTGGACCTACGATAGCACCACCTGTTAGAACCATGCCAAAAATCACCGTGTCTTCATTGCGTTTGATTTCTCCGGTCCCTCCTTTAAATTCATATGTAAAGTCTTTACTTTCCGCTGCTTAACTCTTAGACTTGCATGTGTAGGGTGTACTTGACATGGTAGAATTGCTAAAACTTGCCTACACCTAAAAATGGGAAAAAGATTTTTGTTTGGTAAAGTAGTATAATCAACCCCCCCTAACGATGCCATAGACTTTGGTTAGGGTCATAGGCCTGACCTAGACACCCTATCCAAGGTCACTACCCTCGAGTCTAGGACATTCAAAGGATGACAAAAGATACCGACTGAAGTAACCAAAGAGTGCAATCCACTCGACCCAATATCTCACTCGGATACCCCAATCCATTCGACCAAGATGAAGTCACTCGACCGTACAAGAGACCACTCGGAGCATAGAAGATCTAAGGTCACTCAAGATGGCGGCGGTCGGGCATTCACTCCGTAGTCTTAAAGGCCATTTATAGGTCTTTATTACAGGTGTTATCAGTAACGTCATGTCTTTATGTACATTAAACCCTCTGTAACGTGGGATGACTGGGGTCCTGGCGCACTCTATATAAGGCACCCCCTTCTCTGATACAGGGGTTTGGACCCCCTGTAATACACACACCCATATTCTAGTCAACAGCCTCAGGGCACCGAGACGTACGGCTTTTACCTCCTTCGAGAAGGGCCTGAACTCGTAAAACTCGTGTGTACAATCTCGTCATAGCTAGGACCTTGCCTCCTCCTACGTACCCCTACTCTTACTGTCAGGCTTAGTACCATGACAGTTGGCGCCCACCGTGGGGCAGGTGTCTTAGCGACTTCCGGTGAGGTTGCAGTTTTTTCGGTCTTCATCAACATGGTTTCTGGCGGTGGTCTGGCTATGGGCCACGAGATCCGACTCGGCGCACTCGTCTTCATCACCGACGACTCTGCTTGGATCCAAGAGGCCCCCCTCGACATCGAGGCACTACCCGTCCGCGGGGCGGTGCACTTTCGCGCGAGTGCTTGTAGCGTCCTTCTCCGACAGCCGTCGACCTAGTATCGGGCGGCTCCTTCATCATCCGCTCTCACCGCTGCACGCCGTCGCAAGCGGTCCGGTCGATCACGGATCCAGCGGTGGGTGAAGCATGCGGTGGCTCACCAGTCGGCCACCCCCAAGTCGCGACAATCAGGCCTGACGAGTACCTCTACGGGTCGGTCGATCTGTCGACTGGTTCCGTGGATACACTTTCCAAGTGCGAGAGCAGCGACCCCACGGCAGAGGTCCTCATGGTCGTCTTCCGTCGCAGTCCACCTGGGTACCCTCGCGGCGGTGGCGGTGGCAGCGATGATGGTCAGTCATATGATCGTGATGAGTACGTGCCTCAGGCCCTCACTGTGGAGCAAAGGAAAGAGTTGCGTCGCCATAACATCGAAGCGCTTCAAACCCCCCATCTTGGGAGAGACTTCCGAGGCTCGGGCCCTGGAGGCCGCACACCAAGCCACCTTGGCCAAGCGTGCGCATCTGGAGAACCTTCAGCAAACACTCGGCGAACACGCCCGCCGATTGATTCTCGAATCCAGACGGCAGCGGCACTTGTTCCCTCCTGAGCCCCAGGTATACCGCACTCCGATTCAAAATCTTACAGCTGCAGCCCATATAGCAGAATCGATTCAGTCGTCCCAATCGGAAGCTGGAAGAGGTTTGCTGCAGATTCGAGCGCTGCTCTAAGCAGTAGGTGAGCAAAATTCAGCCGTTTCCCAATCGTGCAACAGAATTCACAGCAGGCCCTTGGCGGCGGACATAGTCCTGTCGGCTCACAGCCCAAGATCGCTCCCGCAGCGTGAGGGTCGTGGTCACCGCCAAGAACAGTATCTGGGTCGGAACTACGATCAGTATGACCGTCGACTTGTCTGTGATGACAGCCGTTGAGTCCCTACGCCACCCCCGGGGAGCGGATCGTATACGCCCCGGCAGTACAATGGCAGGCGCCTGCATGGTGGTGAGCGAAGGATCCCGGTCGACCCCAGAGAGCCCGGATTTGATGCAAGATCGATTCTTGTGCAAGGTCTGGTCGACAGAAACCGGGCACACAGAGAAGGGCAGGATAGAGATCGTCTGAGTGGCAGCAGAGTACATGTTTCTGGGTCTGAATGTTTTAGTAGAGCCATCAGGGCTGCTGAGATCCCTCCCAACTTCTGGTTGGCAGCAGGGGTAAGCAAGTTCACTGGTGAGTCGAAGCCAGATACTTGGCTACAGGATTACCGAGTGGCTGTGTAGATTGGTGGTGGCAATGATGATGTAGCCATGAAGGACCTCCCTCTGATGCTGGAAGGCTCAGCCAGAGCTTGGTTGAATAAGTTCACTCCTGGTAGCATATTCAGCTAGGAAGAATTGACTCGAGTGTTTGTCAGGACCTTTGAAGGCACTTGCAAATGACCTACCGGGCTAGCGGAATTGCAGCATTGCGTCCAAAAGCCGAATGAAACTTTGAGAGACTACATCCAGAGGTGGACCACTCTTCATCACACCGTGGAGAATGTCTCGGAACATCAGGCAGTCTGCGCCTTCAAGGAGGGCGTTCGGTACAGAGAGCTTAACCTGAAATTCGGTCGGACATGAGACATGTCTCTGGCTCGAATGATGGAAATAGATGGTCGGTACGCTAACGGCGAGGAAGTAGACCGACTTCCCAGTGGCAAAAACAAACCAGTTGCCCAGGATGATGGAGGGGGAAATTCCATTTGGAAACAAAAGCGCAAAGCCAAACCCGCAGCTCCTGGTGAGGCCGTGATCGTGAACCAGGGGAAGAACAAAGGAAAACCTAAGGGTCCTTGGATCCCCAAGAAGGTGAAAGATCAAGCGGGAAATGATCTGCTTGATTTACTGTGTCATATACACACCAAGAAGGATGAAGAGGGGAATTTCATCTACCCCAAGCATACCACCCGATGTCGTGGTACTATATCTGACAGTGAGGGTAGGGGGTAGGAATGGAGAGGCAAGGTCTTAGCTATGGCGCAGTTGTACACAGAGTGTTTTTCGAGTTCAGGCCCTTCTCGGAGGAAGTAAAATCCCTACGTCTCGTGCCCGGAGGCTTGGTCGAGTGATGTATGTATGTATGTGTTACAGAGGTGCGAACCCTTGTACTGGAGGAGGGGGGTGGCTTATATAGTATGCAAAGACCCCAGCCATGCTCCACATTACCAAGGGTTTAAAGGTACATTAATGCGGGTGTTACTGATAACGCCTGCAGTAAAGGGTAGTTATGGGGTTCATTACAGTGAGTAAATATATGACCGTTGCCATCTTAGAGGCGTTTAGTCTTCGGGAGTCGAGTGCCTGATCCAGTCGAGTGGAGTTGAGTCATCCTGGATATGTGAGCTAGTCGAGTGAAGTGTCACCTCGGACCATCTCAGTCGACTGTCTCCACCGCCGTAGGTCTTGTCTTTTGATCTCTTAGGATAGTGACCTTGGGAGGGGCCTTTAGGTCAGGCCTATGACCCTATCCTAGGTCTGTAACCTCGTCACCCGACAATGTCGACTCCTGATTCAGAGCTTCCGAGAGGGAAGCCTAATGAGAAAGAGAAGGAATCTGATAAGGACGAAGACAAGGAGCGGGATGGTGGCTACCCTAATATCAATTCCACTTTGATGATTTTTGCTGACGTCGAGAGCAAGAGTCGACTGAAAGTCATCAACAGGGAAGTAAACATGGTTGCTCCGGCAACAACGACATACTTGAAATTCTCAAAGACTCCCATTACATTCGACCAGTCTGACCATCCAGCGCGTATCGCTACCCCTGGGTGGCAAGCTTTGGTGATATACCCAGTTGTTGAGGGCACTCGAATGACCAAGGTTTTGATGGATGGTGGCAGTTGTTTGAACATCTTGTATGCTGAGACCCTCCGTGGGATGGGCATTCCGATGTCCAAGTTGAGTGAGAGCAACATGCGATTCCATGGTGTCATCCTTGGGAAGAAAGCTGACTCACTCGGTCAGATCACTCTTGATGTGGTTTTCGATGATTCAAACAATTACCGCAAGGAAAAGTTGACGTTTGAGGTGGTGCATTTCCACAGTGCTTACCATGCTATTCTGGGCGGGCTTGCATATGCCCATTTCATGGCTCGACCGTGTTACGTGTACCTCAAGTTAAAGATGCCTGGTCCCAAAGGCGTGATCACGGTCAATGGAGATCGGCAGAAAGCATAAGAGTGCTTCTAGAAGGGCTCAAAGATTGTCGATGAACAGATGGCAGCAGTGGAAATGGAAGAATATCAGAAGAATGCAGATCCGAGTGATTTGTTGCGAGCCAAGAAACCTGCTTCTGAGTCTGTGTTTTAGTTGGCCGGAGAGATGAAGCCTGTGCATATTCATCCGACTGATCCCAATGTTGCTCCGACTCACATCTCAACAACACTTGACAGCAAATAGGAAGAAGCGCTCATCCAGTTCCTCCACGAGAACTGGGACATCTTTGCATGGAAACCCTCTAACATGCCAGGTGTACCCAGGGGACTGGCTGATCACCGTTTGCGAGTCGACCCAAAAGCAAAACCCGTTAAAGATCATCTCTGTCGGTCCATCGCAGAGAAGAGAAAGGCAATTGGCGAGGAGGTGGCTCGGCTCCTGGCAGCTGAGTTCATCCGCAAGATATACCACTCCAAGTGGCTTGCCAATGTTGTCATGGTCCCCAAGAAAGATAAGTCACTCCGCATGTGCATTGATTTCAAACATATCAATCGGGCCTGCCCGAAAGATCACTTCCCCCTCCCCCGCATCGAACAAATTGTCGACTCGACTGCGGGGTGTTAGCGTTTGTCCTTCTTGGACGCATATTCTGGGTACCATCAGATCCGACTGTATGGGCCTGACGAAATAAAAACAGCCTTCATCACCCCATTTGGGTGTTTTTGTTATGTTACCATGCCTTTTGGCCTCAAGAATACTGGCGCCACATTCATGCGCATGATTCAGAAGTGTCTGCTCAAACAGATCAGTCGGAATGTGGAAGCATACATGGATGACATCGTGGTCAAGTCACATAAAGGTTCCGACCTACTAACTGATCTCGCTGAAACATTTGCAAACTTGAGAAGTTATGATATCAAGCTTAACCCGTCAAAGTGCACATTCATAGTCCCAGATGGAAAGTTACCCGGTTTCCTCGTTTCCAAACGAGGGATCGACGCAAACCCAGAAAAGGTTAGCACAATCCTCCGAATGAAACGCCCCATGCGTGTGCACGACGTTCAGAAGCTTACTGGTTGTTTGGCCGCATTGAGTCGATTCATCTCGCGTCTCGGTGAAAAGGCATTACATATTTATCGACTGATGAAGAAGTCTGACAAGTTCGAGTGGACTCCTGAAGCTAAAGCAGCATTTGAAGAGCTCAAAGCCCTGGTTTCCACCCAGCCGGTGCTTGCTGCCCCAATCAGCAAAGAGCCTCTGTTATTATATATTGCATCCACTAGACAAGTTGACAGCATAGTGCTCACAGTTGAGCGAGCAGAAGAAGGCAAAGCCTACAAAGTTCAACGCCTAGTGTATTATATTTCTGAAGTCTTGACTCCGTCCAAGCAGAGATATCCACATTATCATAAGCTTGTGTATGGAATTTACTTGACCGCGAAGAAAGTTGCACATTACTTTGCATATCACCCAGTTTCAGTCGTCAGCGATGCTCCATTGTCTGAAATTCTGAACAATCGGGACACAACTGGTCGAGTGGCTAAATGGGCGATTGAAATACTTTCATTTGATATCTAGTTTGAGGCAAAGAAAGCAATCAAGTCTCAGACAATAGCAGATTTCGTTGCCGAGTGGATTGAACAGGAGCAACCGACTCAAGTTTAGTCGGAACATTGGACTATGTTTTTTGATGGATCCAAGATGTTGAACGGATCTGCCGCAGGTGTGGTTTCGGTGTCCCCCAGAGGCGACAAGCTCAGCTATGTCCTCCAAATTCACTTTGATTCTTCAAACAATGAAGCTGAGTATGAGGCACTTTTGTACGGGTTGCGTATGGCCATCTCACTCGGCGTCCGTCACGTGATGGTATATGGCGACTCAGACTTGGTGGTCAATCAAGTAATGAATGAATGGGATGTCAGGAGTCCAGCAATGACTGGTTATTGCAACGCAGTGAGAAAGTTAGAGAAGAAGTTTGAACGGTTGGAGCTCCACCACGTACCTAGAATCAAGAATCAACTCGCTGATGATCTGGCGAAGATAGGTTCCACTCGGAAACCTATCCCCAGTAATGTGTTCTTAGAGCATCTCCACACCCCGTGAGTCAAGGAAGATCCCTTCACTGAAGAGCCCCCGCAATCGATAAGTTCAACCAATCCGACTGAGATTGAAGTCCCAGATGTAGTCGACTTGGTCATGGAGGTTTTAGGGATCACCCTCGACTGGACAGTGTCGTATATCACATACCTGCTTAGGCAGAAACTCCCAGAAGCCGAACATGACGCCCGCCAAATTGTCCGTCGATCCAAAGCCTTCACCGTGATAAGAGGGAAGCTTTATAGGGAAAGTGTCACATGAGTCGCCCAATGTTGCATTTCCCGGGAGGAAGGTCGAATGATTTTGAATGAGATCCACTCGGAGACCTGTGGTCATCATGCGTCCTCTCGGACCATTGTTGCCAAAGCATACCGAGCCGAATTCTACTAGCAGCAAGCAAATGAGATGGTGAAAGATATAGTCGACAGGTGTGAAGGCTGTCAGTTCTATTCAAACATGTCTCACAAGCCTGCGTCTGCCTTGAAGACTATTCCGCTAGTCTGGCCATTTCCTGTTTGGGGGTTGGACATGGTTGGACCCTTCAGGACTGGCAGAAGCGGTTTCACTCATTTGCTTGTGGCAGTCGACAAGTTCACCAAATGGATCGAAGCCAAGCCTATAAAAAATCTTGATTCAAGCTCTGCCATCAGTTTCATCAGAGAGCTGATATTCCGATATGGAGTCCCTCACACAATTATCACAGATAATGGCTCCAACTTTGATTCCGATGAGTTTAGGGTATTCTGTGCTTCCCAGGGCACTCGAGTCGACTACGCATCTGTTGCGCATCCGCAGTCGAATGGACAGGCAGAAAGGGCGAATGGCTTGATCCCTCAAGGACTGAAACCACGACTGATGCGTGATCTCAAGCATGCTGCTGGAGCTTGGGTGACTGAATTACCATCCGTCTTGTGGGGACTGAGAACAACTCCAAACCGGTTGACTGAACGAACTCCTTTCTTTATGGTGTATGGCGCTGAGGCTGTACTACGGAGTGACTTGCTACACAACGCTCCCTGAGTGGAACTCTTCTCAGAAGCTGAGGCGGAACAGGCGCGCCAAGATGCAGTTGATCTCCTGGAGGAAGAACGTGAGATGGCTCTGATCCGGTCGACCATCTATCAGCAAGACCTGCGTCGATTCCATGCCCGTAATGTCAGAGTTCGAGCATTCCAAGAAGGAGACCTTGTGCTCCGAGTACACCAGAAACAACCTCACAAGCTCGCTCCGGCCTGGGAAGGTCCCTTTATCATCACCAAGGTGCTCCACAATGGGGCGTATCACCTACAACATGGCCAAGAAAATAGACGAGCCGCGCTCGTGGAATGCGGATCTGCTCCGCCGTTTCTATACCTAAAACACTCGAATGGAGGAGTTGTAATCAGAATCCTTCAGTTTGCTTATCAAAGACAAGTTTTTGGCAGTATCTTAATGATTGTTGTTCTCAAAACACATGTGTTCAAATCCCCCGGTGGGTAGCTTAGCCGCGAATCCGATTTGCCTAAGTTTCAAAAACACTCCGAGTGAAGAGCAACCCTCTCACTCGGGGGCTTAGCTGCGACCCTGTACTCGCCTAAGTTTCAAAAACACTCTGATCGAAGATCAATCCTCTCACTCGGGGGCTTAGCTGCGACCATGTACTCGCCTAAGTTTCAAAAACACTCCGAGTGAAGAGCAACCCTCTCACTCGAAGGCTTAGCTGCGACCTTCTACTCGCCTAAGTTTCAAAAACACTCCGAGTGAAGAGCAATCCTCTCACTCGGGGGCTTAGCTGCGACCCTGTACTCGCCTAAGTTTCAAAAACACTCCGAGTGAAGAGCAACCCTCTCACTCGGGGGCTTAGCTGCGACCCCGTACTCGCCTAAGGTTCAAAAACACTCCGAGTGAAGAGCAATCCTCTC
>LR738713.1:94857545-94879928 GCA_902687465.1 Secale cereale | reverse complement strand
CCCCGCCTTCTTGCGCAGAGCGCGCGTGGACAGCGGCGCGCCACTCCCCTCCCATCCTTCTTGCGCAAAGCGCGCGCGGAGCAAACGGCGGTGCCCCCCTTCTCACGATATTCTTGCGCGGAGCGCCGCCGATGTAGTCCCTCGGCGAGGCTTCTTCCGCGGCGGCGGTTAGGAAGCAACGCCGCCCCTCACCTTCGCCCCAACACCCCCGAATCGATCTAGGTGCGCCGCCGCCTCGATTGAGCGCGCCGTTAGCTGCACCCGTGCCACAGATCTGAGCCTATGCCCTGGGAGATCCGCCGCCGTTGACCCAGCTGAAGCATCCAGCCTCGGTGATGCATGGCAGGGGGAAGAGAACTACAAGGATGCCTTCTCCGGCAACCTCGCAGTCATCGTGGATGCGAACTGCAATGGTGCCCATCCAGCCTTCTCCCGCGACAATGGCGAAAGTTGAAAAAGCCCATGAGTTCCTGCAGTGGAGGTGGAATGCACGCCAACAGCAGGCCGAGCTGCATCTGCAGAAGGAGAGAGCTGCTCTCAAGAGGAAAGTCACGCTTGCAGATAATGTAAGAAATTCACATACCCAACCCCCCACCTCCAGTTTAGTATAGTGCAGTTGCTTTCTAGTGTTTGATGAGAAATTCAAATTGCAGTGCCCTTTTTATTACCATGCAGTGCCCTCTTGCGTCAACTGCAGTGCCATGTATCTCCCAGTAAAAAACAGAAAGATACTTCGAAAAAATGAAAATGCGCTATGGCTGAACAATGCAGTCCACCATGGCTTACATATGTAGAGCGTTGTGGCTTAAAACTGAAGTGCATTGTTTCTTCATGTTAACTCCCAGTGCCCCTGCTATAGAATGAAGAATTGAAGTGCAATTGCTCCAGTTGCATATATAATGATATATAGTACGAAAATGCAGTTCATTTCACTGTTAGCGTGCATAACGCTTTGGCTTAATACTGTGCAGGAAATTACTATGCCTCCAAACCAGAAGATACCTCGATTGATTCACAACACAAAGCCCCTGAACTGCGTTGGAAGAGAAGAGTGGGAGATGGCTGGATGGATAACACCTGAAATACCTAGGGGTTTCTTTAACACAACGAACAGAACTGCGTACTCGGTGGAGGAAGATGTAGAGGATAAAGATGAAAACATTGAACCAAAGATCACTCGAGATGGAGAAGGCAGTGAAGCAAAAAGCGCGCAAGATGAGGAGGACGACGACGATCTGGTCTTCATGGGGGAGCATGCGCAGAAAGATGATGAGGAGGATGATGATGAAGAGCAAATCATAACAGTTATGCAGCCAAGGTACACGCGTGTCTTTGAAACATTTGGCCAGCAGATCAGAATAGATGATATAGCACCTCCACAAGCCAATGTTGAAACCCAGCAAGTTCGGCAAGTTCATGAGCAAACGATTCGTCGACAAAGAGACAGTGGAATTCCACCCAGGCCGCCTACTACGCAACAAAAGAATCGGAAGCAAAATCAAGGAGAGCCACAAGCAACCAAAAAAGTAAAGTTCTCAACACTTCTGCCTCCTCGCGATCCTAAATTACACATATTTGTTGTCACTCCTCCATGCCCAAAAAACATCGGTGAGCTGCAAACACCGTTAGAGAAAAAACAATACACGCATGTAAGCTTCCTTGCCTAACTACTGCAGTTCACTTACGCATTCTTTCAACTTGTGCATTCTCATTAAAAAAACATTCCATATTGTGGTGCAGAATGAGAACATGCTCCAAGAACTTGTGCCTGTGAAAGGTATGCAATTCACATCATACGCTGCGGCGCGAGACTTCTACAACACGTATGCGAGGCATGCAGGCTTTGGCACACGCAAAAATGGCGGATACAAAACAAACAGATACATAGTGTGCTCAAATGAAGGCAGAAGCAAGGAAACTGTCACAGATTATGACAGAAAGCGAGAGAAAACATCAAAGAGGACTGGTTGCAAGGCGAGAATGAGATTGAAAAAAAAAATCAAGGATGTGATTGTGATAGCAGAGATTGAGCTCAATCACAACCACAGGATGATTGAGAGCCCGGCTATGCTTCTGCACATGCACTCACATAAGACGGATGATCCGTTACTTGATAAACTAGTGAAGGACAAGCAGAGCGATAACCTGACGCACAAGCAGATGATGTCAACCCTGTCAAGAATGTCAGGAGGGCTGCACTTTATGGGCCGCACTAGCCGTGACTGGGTGAACAAGTACGTTCACTAAACAAAAACGATATCTCGTCTATTTCATGCAGTTCGCTTGTGCATTTCTGTATGTCTTTATTGCTGCAAGTATATTATTATTTCAAATTGCAGGAAGCACCAATTCGCGAGGGAGGAAACAGAAGACAATGTGAAGAAACTCCTGGCTTTCTTTGAGAAAATGCAGCAAATAAACCCGGAGTTCTTCTATGATTACGACAAAGATGTCGATAACCGTGTGCGAAACATCTTCTGGGCGAACGCGAGCTGCCGGGGATGCTACGAAGATTTTGGAGATTGTGTCACATTTGACACGACCTACAAGACCAACAAGTTCCACATGCCTCTGGCCGTCTTCGTTGGAGTCAACCACCACCTCCAAAGTACAATAGTTGCTGTGGCTCTCATCAGAGACGAAACAATACCGACTTTCGAGTGGGTGTTCCGGACGTTCTTGCGTTGCATGAATAACAAACGGCCAATCTGCATACTTACAGGTATGCTAAAAGAATGGGTTTAAATAACACTGCAGTTCACTGCCAAGTTTTGTAGTCCATTTCTTCCATCCAACGAAAAATCAGCAAAAGCAAAAAAAGATATGCAGTTCTCTCAATAACTCACTGCTTGGTTTTTCAAAAACATGCAGATCAATGCCCCTCCATGGATGCCGCGATAAAAAGTACGCTAATAGGCATGCTGCACAAGTTATGCCGTTGGCATATACTGAAAAAATACAAGGATCACCTGTCCTTGCTGTACAAAGCGTATGAGACATTCAAAGATGAGCTGACCTCAGTTCTCAACCACGTGCTAATGCCATCAGAGTTTGAACGCGCTTGGCATGAGCTCATGGAGAAGTATAACCTACAAAATGATGAAATTATGAAGGCGCTCTAGACAGACCGAAAAGAATGGATATCAGCTTACTACAAGGAGGTGTTCTGTGCACGGATGACGTCGACATAGAGAAGTGAAAGCATGAACCGGATCTTGAAGAGGAACTTTGTCAAGGAAAGACACGACCTACACATCTTTGCATCACAGGTGGATAGGTGCATCCAGACAAGGAAGGGCGTCGAGCACGCGGAGACCATAGCTAACGAGGTATATAACGAGAGCAAAGTTTTTAAGCTGGATGAGCAATTAATAAACACTACTCACTTTCTTGATTTTTGCTGTGAAAAACAACTATTTAACTAGTTTTCTTTGTTTCACAGACGGAAATAAAGACTACTACTCAGTTTGGTTTCGAGGTTCAGCTCTCCAAGATTTACACCAGGGCGGTCTTTGCTGACTTCAAGCAAACGCACTACTGCAGCACTGCATTCAGATTAGAGCAGTCCCCTGACAACCCGACGAAATATTTGGTGCGCCACTACAACCAGTCTGATGATTTTGATTGGGCAATACACGAGTTCCAGGTAGTTGCTGATGTGACGAACGGTATCTACGAATGCGAAGGCAAGCTGTGGACACACACAGGTCAGTGAGACAAGAAAAAAAAATAAGCACACAAAAAACATAATGAAGTTCACTTATTGCTAGTAGCAAGAAATGAAAACAAAAAAAACCTTAGTGAAGTTCACTAGAAGAGAAAAACCAGGACGTATTTATAATGCAGTTCACAAACCAAAATTGAAATGTTGCATATTTATGTGAAGTTTGCTGACACGAACAACCGAAAAAATTCTTTGCTGCAGGCCTGTTGTGCGTGCACATCATTTGCATGTTAGATCAGCTGCGGGTGGACAAGATACCTGAAGAGTACATATTGAAGAGATACACACGGAACGCATGCCAAAATGCAACTTTTGACCGCAGAGACTATGAGCAAACTGCTCCAGATGGGAGTTCGATGTTCTGCCGTAGGAGACTACTTGCAGAAACAGCGATGGACCTGGCAAACAGGGGTGTCAAATCGGATAGAGGGTACAACAGAGCTTTAGCTGGGATGAGAGCACTCATACAAGAAGTCGACGTACTAAACGAAGAAGAAGAAGCAAAGAACATCAGGGATGCGCGGAGTGAAGAACAAGGAGAGGAGCGCGAACATGCCGCTGATGGTGCAGCTCATAATATGGATGACACAATTCTTCCCCCACCTGTTTCAAACACAGAAGGGAGAAAGAAAGAGAGCAAATCAGCCAATAAAAAAGCTGTAGCAAATGAAAAAGGTCCTGAAAAAAATAGCAGGGCTGAGCCAGAACTGGACAGCGAAGGAAGACCACTGGGGGTAAGGATGTGCAAATCATGCAATAAGATTGCGGGACACAACTCAAGAACATGTAAGGAGAGGCTGAAAAAAATCCAGGCTGAAAATGCCGCCACAGATCACCAAGCTGACCAACAAGATGATATGACAAAGAGAAGACTATGTAGCGTCTGCAACAAGAGAGAGAAGCATAACGCGAGAACTTGTCCAAATAGAACAGAAGAAAAGGATGAAGAAGATGACGAACAAGATGCTGACAAAGAAGAGAACGAGGAAGAGAGCGAAGCTGATGTAACTGAAGAGGAAGATGAGGAAGCAGAAGAGGAAGATGAGGAAGAAGAAGAAGAAGATGAAGACATCGAAGAACCATCATCAAAAACGAGGGGGAGAGGCAGAATACAGAATCCAGCGCGTAGGCAAGCATCACAGTCACATGGTCGCGTTATGAGGGGTAATGCGAACAACAAGAACAAAACAGAAGCAGCAACAACCATTGAAACTAATGCAGTGCAGAATTTGAGAAGAAGCAGCAGGAAGAGGACATAGCTCAACACATTTACAGTTTTACCTTTTAAATATATTAACTTCATCCTTTTATATATCGTATCGTATATGAGATATAGCTTGTGTTCAGTGGACTGCAAAAAAAGAATTCAACATGTAATATTGAAGTTCAAAATGAATAGATATAACATAAAACAGATATACTTTGTGATCAATGTGCAACGGGGGTATGCTTGATAAAATGCAGTTCTCTTCTATATGAAAGAAATAAGATGAGAATATCATTCTCAGAATGCACTTCTCTTCTATATGAAAACCCTGAGATCAGAATGTCATTTTGAGAATGCAGTTCTCTTCGTCGTATAGAATCTGAGATGACAAAAACAATATAGAATGCAGTTAGAAGAAAAATCTATAGAGTGAGACTAGGCTTCACGTACAGTGCAGTGCAGTGTGGTGTGTTTAAAGCTTACAGTGTAGTCCGCTTCGAGTATATAGTGCAGTGCGCTTAGTGCAAAAAATGTAAAAATTGAGCTCTCACTTAGCAGACACAGTTGATTTCTGTCTTCTAATACAATTTTTCCAAAATTTTGAACCTCGACGACAAACATGTTGAATTCCTCTTTGCTGTCCCATGTGATAAGGTGAGATGCAGTGCGGATGCATATATTTAAAAAAACTTGGCTGCTACTCATATGAGTGAATGCAGTGCGCTACGAACATGTTACAATTCACACGATGTCAGGGATATGACTAGCAGGTATAAACCGGCTAGTGTAAACCGGCTAGGTGATATTATACTTGTTTGTAATATTTAGTAAAGGCTACGGCCCATAAGATCTTAGGGCCCATGTGTAGAATTAAGGTTTGTAAACCGCCCCGTGATGTAACTTGAGAGATAGGGAAGAAAAGACAGAGACCGAGGCGGACACAAGTATGAGCCAGCCTCGGGACTCTGTAAACCGGACCAGGCGTACCCTCTATATAAAGGGACGACCCGGCGACGGTTCAGGGACAAGCAACAATCAACCCGTCGAGACACAGGCAAGCGAATCTGCTCCCTGTAATCCGACGCCCAAGCAATACCAAACCAACTAGGCGTAGGCTTTTACCTTCATCGAAGGGGCCGAACTAGTATAAACCTTCTGTGTCCTTTGTGTGCTATGAACCCCTTCAAGCTAACCCGTGTGATGGTTCCATCATCAAGTCCGCTAAACCGGACATCTGCCGTGTTATTTCCATGATAGTTGGCGCCCACCTTGGGGCCTGCGCACGATGGTTTCGAGTTCTTGAAGGGCAGCTTTGAAGGACTCAAGGGTTACGCGGTCGGCCGGATGACCAAGAGTCGCCGCGGCCGGATCTACATTGACGACGCAGGATGGGGACCGGAAGCCGATTCGATCGAATACGGGTACCGGGTTCCCTTCGGCAGCATCCAAGTCTTCATTGGCAAAATCGGCGAACCGGGACTTGAGCCGGACGTCTTCCCCAACATCATCGAGCCGGCTCAGCGTACGAGATCGGCCCGGATTCAGCCCACCGTGAAGCACGTGTTCATTGGAGCAATCCACAGAGGTCGAGCCGAGGACGGATCGGAATCTGATGGTGCAACAGTTGTCTACTCAGACGACGAGTCTTCATCTGGAGAAACTGAGTCTCTGTATCAGTTGCAGGACGGCCGGTCTGAGGGCGAGTCCGATGGAAACAGTATTCCGGGCCCCTTTGGCCCGCCAAACCGGGTGGCGGTCTTTATGGCCGGTTCACAGCCCCCAGTGAACGGGACGACAGCGGAAGCTGGTGCAGGGGGAAGCGGCCCAACCCCCTCACCTACTGAAGTTCTATCCACCTTGATCGAGGAGTTCACTGCTAAAGCGGTGGAAACAGTAGCTCCGGCAGACAAGGCGCATCATGATGCAGAGCTCCTTCAGTTGAAAGGCCGGATTGATCAGTTAAAGGAAGACCTGAAGGCAGAAAGAGAGATGATAGCGGTAAGACAAGCGGAGCTGGATGATCGAGCTTTTCACCTAAGGATGGAGCAAGCTTCTATGGAAGGAGTAAGGGGACGAAAGTACCAGTCTCGTATACCGCCGGTTTATGAAGCAATGAATCTGTTCAGGACACCTGGGGCTGGGACTAGTAATAATCCGGCTTCAAACCGGAGGGCACCCCCAGCCAGGGAGGAGCCGGTTCAGCAACCCACCGTAGAGCGGGATCGTCGGATCACGTCGGCACCCTACGTTCCCACCCTCCAGGCCATTATTCGAACCCTTTGGATAACATCGCTGCAGCTGCTACACGTTTGGCCGCTTTACCCGTGGAGGAGACGTCTCCGGTGGCATTGGAGGCGTGCAGGGTCAAGGAGCTGCTTAATACGGCGTTGATACAGCAGCAAGCATATTCTCATAGCAGGGAAAGGTTACATTCAACACCACGTCCCAGCCGAAGTTATACTAGGCATTGGGAGGAGCCAGAAGTGTCTAGCAGTGAACGCAGGAGGCATCAGCGCAGGCAGGATAATCCGGCAGGAGCGACGATACCAGCTCCGGATATAAACCGGGTTAGATCAGGAGCTAGGGAGGAGATTCGTCAAACAACGCCGGTTCACACAGCCACTGCAGAAACAGGAGTTACGACGAGTTCCTTCGGGGTACAGTGTCTTGTCCCCGCTTTACGGAGTGTCAAGCTGCCTAAAGATTTCAAGGGGCCCCGCAAGGTACCTAATTATACAGCCGATTTAGCTCCGGAAGCTTGGGTGGAAAGTTATGAGATGGCCATGGAAATGCTAGACGTGGATGAATCGGCTTGTGCTAAATATTTTACTATGATGCTCGAAGGCACCGCCCGGACCTGGCTGAAAGCTCTACCCCCGAACTCTATTGGGTCATGGGGGGAACTACGCAGCCAGTTTATCAAAAACTTCAAAGATACATGCAAACAGCCGATGTCAGTGGTGGATCTAGCAGCTTGTGTGCAAGGAGAGCAGGAGTCTACAGCAGCGTGGGTACGAAGAGTAGCAGAGATTTTACACTCTTCGAATGGTATTAATCCTAGTACGGCGATAGTGACTTTGGAGAACAATTGCCGGTTTGAATCTTTAAAGTTAAAGCTCGGACGGCTTAAAAGGGATTGCAATGATATGGGAACTCTAATGAGTGCCCTGGTGAAATACGGAGACTCTGATAACACCAAGTATCCAGAAGCAGAAGGAGACAAGACTGGGAATGTTAGCAAGTCTGGTAAACCGGCGCCAATTAATCCGGCTACCTCAAGTTTTTTAGGCAAAGGAAAGCAGAGGGTGGCTCTGACTTCGTGGCTAACACTCAAGTTCAAGGGGGTTTTCAGCGTAGCCTGGGAGATCCATCTTCACAAACCGGCGGAGGAGCTCTTAGCTGGGATCAGGAGTTAGATCAGCCTTGTCCAAAGCATAGCGTAAAAGGGAAAGTGGCAAAGCATACCATGAGAGAGTGCATACCCCTTATGAAGGCAGTGGCGGGCCGTTTCAATCCTCATAATCGGCCCCCAAATAGCGGCTCAGGGCCTGGATTTTATGGTCCGGGTCATCAGGGGAACAACTCCGGATCAGGATATAGGGGCAATAGAAATGGATATCAAAACCGGGCAGGTAGTCAGAATAATCAAGGAAACTATAATGGTCAGGGCAATCAGTCGCATCATCAAGGTGGTTACAATAATCAGAGTAATCAGCAGCAGAGCCAAGGGAATTATAATAATCAGGGAAATCAGCAGCAACAGCGTCAGCAACAGCAGCCGCAATCTGGATATCAGAGTAATCCGAAGGAGTTAAGCAGTGGGCAATATCATGTCTTCACCACAAGTCTGTGTAAGAGAGACCAGAAGGTTTTGAAGCGGGCTGTCAATGCAGTTGAGCCAGCGACGCCGCAATTTCTTCGCTGGTCAGAGCAGCCCATTGTATGGAGCAGAGAAGACCACCCGATGCAGGTGGATAATCCGGGCCATTTAGCCTTGGTGGTAGCACCTCAAGTGGGAGGTTACAAATTCACTAAAGTTCTCATGGACGGTGGTAGCAGTATCAATATCTTATATTATGAGACTTTCCGTCGTATGGGTCTGACGGATAAGAAGCTAAGGCAATCAAATACAGTATTTCATGGAGTGGTCCCAGGTAAGTCAGCTTATCCGGTTGGAAAGATTGACTTGGAAGTTACCTTTGGGAACGAATATGATTCCAGATCAGAGATGATCACTTTCGAAGTCGTCAAAATCAAAAGTCCATATCATGCTCTGTTTGGAAGGACGGTTTATGCTAAGTTTATGGCTAGGCCATGTTATGTTTATTTGCAGCTTAAAATGCCGGGTCATAAAGGCACGATCACGGTTCATGGAAGTCGCAAGATAGCAGTGGAATGTGAAGAAGGTGATGCAGCTTATGCAGAAGCAGTATGTGCCACAGAAGAGTTGAAATTTTATAAAGATAATGTTGATCCGGCAGATATGACTCCGCTGAAGAAGCCAACTACCGAGCATGATCCGGCGTTGAAGTTTAAATCAGCAGAAGAGACCAAGCAAGTTGATTTTGTGCCTGGAGATTCATCTAAGGAGTTCACTATCAACGCTAACCTTGATCCCAAATAGGAAAGCGCGCTCATCGAGTTCATCCGTGGGAACCGGGATATCTTTGCATGGAAACCTTCTGACATGCCAGGTATACCGAGGGAACTCGCTGAGCACAAGTTAAATATTGATCCGAAGTTTAAACCGGTTAAGCAGTATCTGCGCCGCGTCAACGAGGAGAGGCGCAAGGCTATAGGGGAAGAAGTGACCAGACTTTTGGCCGCAGGGTTCATAGTAGAAGTTTTTCATCCGGAATGGTTGGCTAATCCGGTGCTGGTGTTGAAGAAGAATGGGAAGTGGAGGATGTGTGTGGACTACACAGACCTCAATAAAGCTTGCCCAACTGATCCTTTTGCTCTACCTCGCATCGATCAGATCATCGATGCCACGGCGAGGTGTGAGCGGCTATGTTTTTTGGATGCATATTCAGGGTATCACCAGATCAAGATGGCGGTGGAAGACCAAGAGAAGACAACTTTCATAACCCCTTTTTGTGCTTTTTGCTATGTGTCTATGCCTTTTGGGCTTAAATGTGCACATGCAACTTATCAGCGTTGCGTTCAGAATTGTCTGAAAGGGCAGATAGGGAGGAATGTTCATGCCTACGTGGATGACATTGTGGTCAAATCGAAGAAAGAAGGAACAATGATAGAGGATCTTAAGGAAACCTTTGATAATCTTCGGGCTTATAGGATGATGCTTAATCCGGAAAAATGTGCTTTTGGTGTTCCGGCAGGTAAGCTACTGGGTTTCTTGGTCTCAAACAGAGGAATAGAAGCTAGCCCAGAGAAGATCAAGGCCATCACGTCTTTGACTAAACCGGTTTGCATCAACGATGTTCAGCGCATAGCTGGCCGGATCACATCGTTAAGCCGGTTCATCAGTCGCTTGGGAGAAAAGGCGATCCCACTTTACCAGATGTTGAGGAAAACATACCGGTTTATCTGGAGTGATGAGGCAAACGCAGCGTTTGAGGATCTGAAATGGCAACTAGCAAAACCACCGGTTTTAGCTGCTCCTATTGACAAGGAGCCTTTGCGGTTATACGTCGCTGCTAATGCACGGGCAGCCAGCGTTGCAATTGTGGTTGAGCGCAAGGAAGCAGGGAAGGAGTACCCGGTTCAGCGCCCGGTTTATTATGTGAGTGAAGTACTCATTGAGTCCAAGCAGAGATACCCTCATTGGCAGAAGTTGGTATATGGTGTGTTCATGGCAAACCGTAAGTTGAAGCACTATTTCCAAGGACATCCAATAACCGTGGTTAGTTCAGCACCGTTGGGAGATATAATCCAGAACAGGGAAGCTACGGGTAGAGTAGCGAAGTGGCCCATTGAGCTCAGCCCACATGAGTTGAAATATGTACCGCGCACTGCTATAAAATCTCAGGCATTGGTAGACTTCATCAATGATTGGACAGAGTTGCAGACTCCTGAGGAGAAGCCGGATCTTACTTACTGGACGATTCACTTCGACGGTTCAAAACAGTTGGAGGGCTCGGGGGCTGGAGTTGTCTTAACTTCCCCCAGAGGTGATAAATTTTGTTATGTCCTCCGCTTATTGTTTCCTTGTACTAATAATGCAGCGGAATATGAAGCATTACTTCATGGTTTGCGGCTAGCAAAGGAAATGAACTTGAGCCGGGTTAAGTGCCTGGGCGACTCAGACCTGGTGGCACAGCAAGTTTCTGGCAAGTGGGATTCAAGAGATCCCCTCATGGCGGCTTATAGACGAGAGGTTGAAGCAGTCGCAGGATACTTTAAAGGATATCAGGTGGATCATATAGACCGGCGGAGGAACGAAGCAGCTGACGCTTTAAGCCAGCTGGGGTCGCAACGTAAACCGGTGCCACCAAACACCTTCTTGGATGAATTGCACAGTCCGTCAGTTCAGATACCGTCAGAGGAAGACCTAGCTGTTCCGGACCCAGAGGCACAGTTAGTTGCAGCGCTCCATATTATTCCGGATTGGACGCTGCCCTATTTGGCATACCTGAGCCGAGGAGAGTTGCCAGATGACGAAGAAGAAGCACGACAGATAATCCGACACTCTAAGTCCATGACAATTGCAAACGGAGAACTTCACCATCGCAGTACCTCTGGAGTATTTCAGCGGTGTGTATCAGCTGAGGAAGGTTGTGAGATTCTTCGCGAAATTCATGAAGGGGATTGTGGTCATCATGCCGGTTCAAAATCATTGGTGGCTAAGGCATTCCGGCATGGTTTCTATTGGTTAGCCGCTCATGCAGATGCGGCAGATCTGGTCCGGAAGTGTGACGCTTGTCAGAAATTCTCAAGACGTGCTCTGGTTCCAGCACAGGAACTCCGAATGATACCAATAACTTGGCCGTTTGCGACTTGGGGGCTTGATATGGTTGGACCTTTTAAGCGATCTCAAGATCAGAAAACTCATCTACTGGTAGCAGTAGACAAGTTTACAAAGTGGGTTGAAGCGGAGCCTATAAGCAAGTGTGATGCGGCGACGGCAGTCAAATTCATCAAAAAAGTAATTTTTCGGTTTGGCTTTCCACACAGCATCATCACAGACAATGGCACTAATTTATCTAAGGGTGAGATGAAGGAATTTTGTCAAAGAGAACATATTCGCTTAGACGTGTCTTCTGTGGCTCACCCCCAAACCAATGGTCAGGCTGAAAGGGCAAATCAGGAGATTTTGCGAGGTATCAAACCCCGGCTTATGACACCTTTGCAGAGAACCCCAGGATGTTGGGTTGAGGAATTGCCATCTGTTCTTTGGAGCATCAACACTACACCAAACCGGTCTACAGGTTACACACCTTTCTTCATGGTTTATGGGGCTGAAGCAGTCCTTCCGAGCGATATACGTCATGATTCACCAAGGGTGACGGCTTATGTGGAAGCAATCAACGAGGAGTCAAGACAGGACAGTTTAGACCGGCTGGATGAAGAGCGTGATATAGCTTCAGCACGATCTGCGATTTATCAACAAGACTTACGCAGATATCATAGCCGCCGGATTAGAACAAGACGTTCCAGGAGGGTGACTTGGTACTCCGGCTCATCCAAGATCAAACAGATATGCACAAACTATCCCCACCTTGGGAAGGGCCCTTTGTGGTCAGCAAGAACCTGCGCAACGGTTCATATTACTTGGTGGACGTTCGAGAACACAAGGACTCACGAACATCAGAAGAAGAGACGAAGAGGCCGTGGAACATCGCCCATTTACGGCCATACTATACTTGAGCTACGTGCTCCAATGTATCCTATGTATATATTATGAATAATGAATAAACTGGCACCCTCGGTAAACCGGGGGCTTAGCCCTTTTTCCATATACAAAAATCCTGTGAAAGCAACCATACAAGTTTATCATTAGATATTATATTTCAATATATTGGCCGGTTTAGAAATTGATTTTTTTGCAGAATATGCAAAGGAGCAATAAAACTCTCTAAAAAACATGAGTTCATATCCAGTTCGAGGAGAGGAGGCTTCACAATTTACCCATCGGTTCAGGAGGAACCCTGGAGACCCTATGAAAAGTTGGATAATTCCACGTTCAGTGATTGGTTTGAATTTACCCACCGGTTCAGGAGGAACCATGAGACCCTCTGAAAAGTTGGATAAATCCACGTTCAGTGATTGGTTTAAATTGACCCACCGGTTCAGGAGGAACCCTGGAGGCCCTCTGGGAATGGCAACGTCCCTGTCCCAGTGATCGGATCAATTTTTACGGTTCTATCGGCCCTCTGAAAAGTTGGATAATGCCACGTTCAGTGATTGGCTAGGCCCTCTGGGAGTGTTGGACAAACCACGTCCCATTGATTGGCTGAACCTTGCTTTGAGCCTGGCAGCTCTTAAAAAGCCTCGACTACATGGTCTTATTTGCAAAATTTGCATCTTTTTGGTGTTTGTGTTTTATAACCCTTTAAACCGGAGTGGAGCAGCTACGGAAGTTGACCACGTACCTATAAAGTGATAAGTCTGGGTTATGAATACCAGCATGAGTAAACCGGTGTTCATTAAAACCCGGATCATATATCAGGCAAAAAGCTACAATTTTCCGAACAAAAGTCTTGAAGAACAAAATGAACCGGATTTATCATCAAGATGGACCGAAGAATTTCGGGTTTCTAATTGGATCCATGAAGGTCTTCATAAAGCAACTTTAAAGTCCTACCGGATTAAAGAATACTGAGCATATATAATCTCAGGTATAAAAGTTATTTCTAGTGTAAAGATATACTTATTTGACGTTTTAAGAGAACAATTTAATCCGTCCAGTGGTAAGCCACTATAACATATTTTCAATATTTTGTTTGCAGGAGTAGAGGATATGCAAGGCAAACAATATCAGACAACTTTTCAATCGGCAAGTATTTCATAAAGACAAAATATCCGGATTAAAGCACAACAAGTTTTCGGCTAGCCTATTACAAGGCATAGCAAGCCCGACAGATTGGAAACATTGTTTGGCGAAACACAGATCACGATTACAGCAATAAAATTCGAAGTTATGCTTCTCCTTGCTGAGACGGCTGGCCATCACCTTGATCCGGAACGTCTTCATCTTCTTGAAGCGGTTGGAAGTCCGGCGCACGCCAGTCAATCTTCATCACGGCCCGGAAGTACATCTCGTCGTTGATAAGTTCAGAAGGTTCAATGTCAGGAGCAAAGGTGTGAGGACGAACCGGCGGAATTAAGTTGACGGTATCATAGACCGGTCGCTCCACCCGTTCGTTCTGCAAATTGTATCCCGGATGATATTTGGACAAGTCAGATTCAGCTGCAAGCTTGCTGGCGAGGGGACGCATCTCCTTCGTCAAGGCATAGAGATCCCTTTCGGTAAAAGCTGAACCGTCATCTTTTGTATCTGGAAATCCGGTTAAAGCTTCCTCCGGATCAAGATCCGGGACCCAAGCCTTAGCCCTGGTAGGGGCCAGAAGAGCACCACCCCGGGCGGCAGATTTCTTGACTTCTTCAAGACGAGCCGGCAAAACAGATAACTTGTTCAACGTGTCTTGGATCGTCGTAGGGGCCGGTTTACCAAAAGAAGTTGCACTAATGATCCTTTGAGCGCCGGAATACAGCTGCTCGACCAAGGTGTAACATGCTTTAAGTTTCTTCCGTAAGTCATCCCCAAGATGGGAGACACGGCGACCTGCATATAGATATTATTGTTAAACCGGCACAGATGGAGATTACAGGGATAAAAGAAGGAATTCAGGTTATACTTACCAAAGACTGCAGAGGTCATCAATTCAATTTGCCGTTTTAAACCGGCCAATTCTTCCGTAACCGGATTGAGCGCCCCTTCAGCGTCCTGAACCCTTTTCTCCAGATCTTTCTTTTGGACCTCAAAAGCGGTCCGCTCTTCTTCAAAGTATTTCTTCAGATCTTCAGCAGTCTTTAAACTCACCTGAAGATCTTTTTTAGCCTTTGAAGCGGCAGATTCTGTGTCAGCGAGACGGCTCCGAAGTTCATCAATTTCAGTAGTGTTCCGGGTTAACTCAGCCTGCAAGCACAGTTAAAAGACAAGAGGTAAAAATCAGGCAAGTCTCAAGCACACAAACAAGTTGTCTACTTGACACTTGGGGGCTAATGGCAGTTGAAGCAATAAGTGACAACAATTCAAATATTACAAGTCTCAAGCACACAAACAAGTTGTTTACTTGACACTTGGGGGCTAATGGATGGTTGAAGTATCATCAGAAATTTTCACAAGTATCAAATACATAAACAAGTTATCTACTTGATACTTGGGGGCTAATGTAAAGGTCAATTGTTCAATCTACAAAGTTCCGGTTCACCTTCAGCACACAGCTAAACCGGAACTTGGGGGCTGTTATGGGATAGAAACACGTCAAAGGTACAAAGTTAGAAGAAGAGATTTACCTCATATTTCTCCCTCATTAAGTTAACCAGGCTTGCTTCATAGTCTCGGC
Organism: Secale cereale; assembly: GCA_902687465.1. Lineage (NCBI taxonomy): Eukaryota > Viridiplantae > Streptophyta > Magnoliopsida > Poales > Poaceae > Secale > Secale cereale. The sequence continues at coordinate 94,864,468 of LR738713.1, read as the reverse complement.
TGCTGTGGAGCCGGTTTAGATATCCAGAATAAATTTCTTGGGCGCTCATATCAGCAAGATTGGATACTTCAGTACTCCATTTGCCTTTTTCTTTATATAACTTTTCCGTTTTAGCCGTATGTTTGGCTAAAACGGTGGGCTCAGCTGGAGTAACGAAGGCGGCCCCAGTTACCACAACATCCGGAGAAGTAGGTACATTTGGGGGAGTAGCTGTATGGGCCGGATTAGGAGAGGACGGATTAATCTGAGGAGAATTGACTCGGGCCGGACTTGGCGGATTATGGGCATCTTCAGCGGTAGGATTTTCAGGGATGGAGGCATGATCCGTAGGCGCTGGATCTTTAAGAGGAGCTGTAGGCTCGCCTTCTGGAGGAATGATCGTTTCCGGATCATCAGTCGGATCATCTGCAGTGGTCTCAGCAGGAGTCTTGTTTGCTTTGGATCTCTTGCTAGGTTTTGGTTTGCTGGAAAAATATGCAAAATGAGTTAACATTATAAAGCAAAAAGGATCATAAACCGGAAAGGTGAGAAAGTTACCCTGGGACAGTTTTCAATGGAGGAAGTTGTGTGGCGGTCGATTCACCGGAAGAAGACAGTGGAGTTTCCTGATAATCAGGGTCAGACGGTTTAAGAGGTTTTCGGATAAGCCCGGCCTTGGGATGAAGGAGAGTTGGAGAAAGCATCACCTCAGCACGACGTTTTCGAATCGGAGTTAAATAAATTCCGGATGATTCCACGGCCAGGCCACTATGGCGAGTGGTACGGCGAAGAGCTTCATGCTGTTGTTTCTTCAAAATAAAATTAGGGTCCAACTAAGCATAAGGATGAGAAAAATTTATATTTCCGGACGGTCCGACGACTTTTTTGTGGAAGAGGTTCTGAGTCAGAGGAAAGAATGGTTACCTCAACTTCGGCCGGGTTATCACCTTCAGGTAACTCCTGTGGAAAAGTCATTGTTAGATACAATTACAAGTTCAAGAAAGCGAAATCCAAACCGGATTAAAGCATACCTCGGAATCCGGATCATCATCTTCAGTGGGAGAACCGGCGTCAACAGCTGCTTTCCTTTTCTTATTGGCAAAGGTTTTCCGGCAAGCTTGCTTGCCGGTTTTCTCTTCCAGAAAGGGTCATCAGCCTAATCAAAAGAAAGAAAGACAATTGAAAAGATGGTTTAAAAGAAACAAATTATGAATACAGGGTAAGGTGAAACTTACTGCACGCAGCTTGTTCTTCTTATAATATGGAGCTAACCCGACCTTGCTGCAGTCTGCCAAAGAAACATTGAGAAATTTCTTGGCTGATTCTATAACCTCCGATTCAGAGAGTTTTTCCTTGGTAAACCTTTGGGGATCATCCGGTTTGCCAGAATATTTGCACATCAGCTGTGATCGCCGGCTCAAGGGAAGGATGCTCCAAGACAACCAACAGCGGAGAAAATCAGTTCCAATCAAACCATTAGCTATGAAGGCTCTTAACTTGGAAAGCTGTGATGAAAACCGGGTCCGTTTAACAGAGCCGAGCCGTTGTGGTAAAGGATGATCCTCCGGAATACGGGTTTCACGATAACCCGGCAGAGGGTTCTCCCCTTCAGGAGAAGTGTCAATGCAGTAAAACCATGACTTATTCCAGTCCTTTGGATGAGTGTGTAAAGCGGCGTGAGGAAAAACAACGCCTCTCCTCTTCTGAATACTAACACCACCAAGCTCCTGATGTGGTCCGCTGGTAAACTCTGTGCGTCGGTTTAAGTGAAAGAAGTCTCGGAACAGATCGACGGACGGTTCTTCTTGCAGATATACCTCCGAAAACACTTGGAAGTCACAGATATTTGAAACAGAGTTGGGTCCAATGTCCTGAGGGTGGAGTTGGAAGGCAGCAAGAACATCCCGGAAAAACTTTGAACCGGGGGGAGAGAAACCTCGAGATATGTGATCAAAGAACACAATGACCTCCCCGGACCTGGGAGTAGGAGGACATTCATTCCCCGGGGCCCGCCACTTCAAAACAGACTGAGGGCCTAACGTACCAATTTCAGAAATCTTGACCAAATCTTCCTCCATAATGATAGAAGGGACCCAATCACAAGAGACATACTGCTTGGCCATTGCAACGAAAGGACAAGTACTGGAAAAGATAAAGTGCAGAAAACGGATTATGAAGGTACGACAGTATAAACCGGAAGTTGTCTATGAAAGTTACGCAACGGTTTGAGCTGAGGACTAATGGCATGGTTAAACCGGCAATTACAGCAAGTTACACCATTTCCGGTTCATGGCAGTTGAAGAGGAACGGCTAAACCGTCGCGTTCAAGTTATAAAATTTCGCAAGAGCAGGGCATAACAGTTTAAACCGGAGTGCATCTAATGGATCTACAAAGGAAAAGAAACAGTTTCCTTATAAACAGATAAGTAGAACAAATCTGGACGTGCAAGTTAACCCGTATAGTATATGACAGTTTAAACCGGAGCATACTTAACAGATCCACCGAGGAGAAAAACAGGTTTTCAAAGACAGCTAAGGTGGAATAGATCTGAGCATACGAGGAAAAGAGAAACAAATACAAGAGTATACGGGAAGAACTACAAGGGCCCAATACAGAGCGGATAAATCTACAGGTTAAACAAGAATGATGAAGATCTGAAGCATTTGCAGCGGAGTAAAAGTACAGTTTAAAGGGCAAGATCTGAAAGTAAAGGTTACTGGAAACTATCGGCTTAAAGTTGAACAAGATGAAGCTTCCATTAAGACTCTAATGGCGGAGGCGTGAGAAGGAACCCTAGAAGTTGCAGATCTATAATGAAGAAGAAGGACGTACCTGGAATGGCAAGGATCAGCGGCGGAGGTTCTCTGGTCAAACTCAGGGTGATGCAGCGGCCGGCGAGGACTTGGATTCAGCGGTTGACGGCGGCGGTTCGAGCTCGGGTGACGATGGAGTTGGGCGACGGAGGAAGAAGAAAGAGCTGGAAGAAGATAATGAATGGGGACAACGATATTTATAAGGAAAGTCAGATCCGAAGCGACATGTGCGGGATTCGAGGAGGCAAAGGATCAGATAAAGATCCTCTGACGCCTCGATTTTCGGGATAACCCTTAAACAAAGCTACAGTACAGCTCGCGGCGTTAAATGCGGAGATGATGTCACGGTCAGATTTAGTGAATCTCGAAGATGACGTCAGAGCCGGTTTACAAGAATGTGAAGACAAAAGAAAATTATACAAGAGAATACTGATATGAACAAGTTCAAATCATTCTGGGGCCTAATGTCAGGGATATGACTAGCAGGTATAAACCGGCTAGTGTAAACCGGCTAGGTTATATTATACTTGTTTGTAATATTTAGTAAAGGCTACGGCCCATAAGATCTTAGGGCCCATGTGTAGAATTAAGGTTTGTAAACCGCCCTGTGATGTAACTTGAGAGATAAGGAAGAAAAGACAATGACCGAGGCGGACACAAGTATGATCCGGCCTCGGGACTCTGTAAACCGGACCAGGCGTACCCTCTATATAAAGGGACGACCCGGCGACGGTTCAGGGACAAGCAACAATCAACCCGTCGAGACACAGGCAAGCGAATCCGCTCCCTGTAATCCGACGCCCAAGCAATACCAAACCAACTAGACGTAGGCTTTTACCTTCATCGAAGGGGCCGAACTAGTATAAACCTTCTGTGTCCTTTGTGTGCTATGAACCCCTTCAAGCTAACCCGTGCGATGGTTCCATCATCAAGTCCGCTAAACCGGACATCTGCCGTGTTATTTCCACGACACAGGAGGAATTGGCTGAAAGCTCCATTATGTACATATTTGACATTGTCACTGTCTGCCACAAAAGAAAAACACAAAACTAACTAGACCGGAATATACAAAGCACACAGCATGGTGTGAAAAGTTTTGCAGATCGAGAACTACACACAGCGACATACATACTGTTTATAGAAAGTTTTGGAGCACACACGAAAAGACATCAACACACATAAAAGATCTGCTATCATTCTATGCCTCATCCCGCTCCTGCGAATCCAGTTTTGGAGGAAGGCCAAGAGAAATGCAGAGATTTCTTAGATCCTCCGGGAACTCGGTGACTACGACCATGTTATCAGGGTGGAACAGGATCTGGAACAAGAACTCAGCCTTCCATTCCTCAACAGCAGCTTCCTGCGATGAAGCAAATAAAATAAAATAAACAAAAAACAAGATCATCTACAAAAAGAACTAACAAAAAAAATCAAAGAATGAGGAATTATTATTGGGTTAAAAAAAGATACTTACATTACGCTTTGCGAATTTCACAACAAAGCTTTTGCCGTCGTAAAACTAAGCCATCTTCAGAACAAAGAAGCCGCACTCATTGGGGCCCTGTTCAAGGGCGCCCAAAAAGCTAGCTTTCTTTGAAACATCGACCCAGTCTACCGACTCCTTTCTCTTGTACTCATTTTCTCCATAAACCTTCTTCAACAATGCAGTCATCCCGATCATCTGGTGAAAATAAAAAAAACAAAAATACACATCACAAAACTGTTGTTCGACACGCGCACAGATGAAAAGAAGAAGAAGGTGAAAAAGGAAAATTTTTACCATTTCAGTGCGGTCGCTGTGGTATTCAGACTTATGCCACCTCGTTGTTTGATCAAACGGTCTGCTGTACCTCCTAGTGTCATGAATATCAAGGGTCTCACGGTGCCTATTCATCGTGTATAGCGAGTAATGCTGGTCTTTCATCCGTGGTAACAGAATCTGATTTTGTTTCATCAAAATTGTTATGGGTTTGATGAGTGAAAAAGGATTACTGGAAAAAATGGGAGAGAAAATAAGTACATAAGGCTGAACCAGCAAATCTGATAACTTACTAATTTGCAATCAAGAAGGTTCTCATCATCATGAACAAAAACTTTGAACTGCTTTACTGCATCGTCAACATTAAACTTGCTGTGGACAAAAGGCAACACAACGTTTCCATCTTTATCTCTATCCACGTGATCATTCATTTGAAGCACATACTGCGAGTGGGTAATTCACAAAAGAACGTTAATGCAGTTCCCCCTCAAAGTTCACTCTGGCACTTAATAAAAACAGATCACACTTCTCTAACAGTATGCAGTTCACACTTCTCCCAATTTGTTTCATTTAAGATACATGGGTTAACACAATAATGTATGCAGTTCAGTACATTGCTAAAACAAATTATTAGACACTATTAACTGCAGTTCACTCCAGCAGAAAAAAAGGGAAAAAGAGAAATACCGTGATAAACAAAGGGGACAGAAGAACGCGTTCGCCAGATCGATAAACCACATTCATATGCTCGTCATTCTTCCAGTACCTGATGATATGATCCATCAATTCTGAGTCCATGAAACCAGCTCTGGTGAAAGTTAAGAACATGTAGTCCACATTCACAGTGTAGACTTCGACAGGATTCCTGTGCATGAAAAGCGTGTACCTACACAAAACAAACGGCGAGGGTGGGGTGATTAGGAACACAAAGGAAAAACACACAAACATTACACACATTAAAAAATCAAAGCGAAAAAACTAACGAAAAAAGAACTGACTCGCTGTATTTCTGCCTGAATGGTGTGTTCGTGATGAATTGCAAGACTTTCCTCATCTCCGCAAGATAGCTGAAACTCGCAGGCTTCAACTTCTGTACAGGAGATCTAAACTTTGATGACTTCTGCACATGCCTCTTATTTGATAGAACTAGTGCCTCACTGTCGGTTGGGCGTTCCACAGCTGCGCTCCTGGTCCTCCTAGGCACTGGTGGTGGCCTCTCAAAATCATCATCAGTATCTTCAGCATTCGGAGGGCTGACTGCTTTCTTCCCACGCTTGACCTTGACAAGAGATTTCTCAAGAGTTTTTTCATTCGAAGGGCCGACACCACTCCTCAACCTCTTACACACCGGTTCTTTTCCAAGCTTAACGGGGGGTTCATCAAGGACAAAATTCTGAATCGTTGGAGTGTGAACCTGAGTTTCAAACAAGGAAATACCACCTTGGTGTGCGCCTTCGTCAAAGTCTGCACAAAAAAAATGGATAATGAGCAAAATGAAAAGAATCATCAAGTTCACTAACGAAAGTCATTTTAACATGCAAATGGACTTCTACTAAGAGCTTAACAAAAGTAGTGGACCTCCCCTTTCTGTATCAATAAAGTTCACTTAATAAAAAGGGTGTGTGACTTAAAAAATGTAATAACCTTCTTTAAAAATTAAAACTGATGTCAGGTCCAGACAGCAATGCGACGAGGTCAGCCAACTATAGAGCATCGCCTTCCTCATGTAGCCAATGTGCTCCTTCCCAAACTTGGCAATCGTTTCACCATCCCAGGTCTGCATGAATTGGAACATGTAAATGTTGGGGAACGTTGCATGGGAAACAAAAAATTTTCCTACGTTCACCAAGATCAATCTCGGAGATGCTACTACGAGAGGAGAGTTGGATCTACGTACCCTTGTAGATCGCTAAGCGGAAGCGTTAAGAACGCGGTTGATGGAGTCGTACTCGCCGCGATTCAGATCGCTGAAGATCCAAGCACCGAAGCAACGGTGCCTCCGCGTTCTTCACACGTACGGCTCGGGGACGTCTCCTCCTTCTTGATCCAGCAAGAGGTGGAGGAGAGGTTGATGGAGAGACCGGCAACACGACGGCGTGGTGGTGATGGTGGAGGAGAATTCCAGCAGGGCTTCGCCTAAGCACCGCAGGAGATGAAGATGTTATGGGAGAGGGAGGGCAGCACCGAGGCACAAACGTGTGTTGGCTGCCCTCCCTCTACCTCTCTATATATAGGGGGAAGGAGGAGAGGGGGGCGGCGGCCAGGGCAGGGGGGGCGGCGGCCAAGGGCCAGGCCCTAGGGTTTCCCCCCCTAGGTGCCTTGCCCCCCAAGCCAGGGGGGGTGCGGCAGCCCTAGGAGGGTCCACCTCCCC
>LR738713.1:94824080-94840371 GCA_902687465.1 Secale cereale | reverse complement strand
AAAACTCAAAAAACATCTTGAGTAACGACCAACCCCGTGGCGCCCGCTCGAACACAAAAAGCATCGACAAAGTTAAATTCTTCAAAATTAACAACTTAATCCGCTACAATACATACAGATTGGTGTAAGGCAGCACGTAATTGCCGAAATCAACAGAAAAAATACATACAAAAACACAACAATTTTGATCCGGAAGCGGGAGGACAGAGACCTTGCCGTTTTTGCGCTTGAACAGAGAGAAATTCGACCAATTATCCAAAATTTCAATCCTATTAGCAAATTAATCTGTCGCGCAATAACACAAACATGAACGCGAACTTAGTACCACACTAGGATTACGACTATAAATCGAATATGAACCCCGCCAGCACGATGCGAAGCTCCTGCCCGTGCGGAAGAACAGAGACCGATCCACCAAATCCATCGATTTCCGTCGTTTTTTCGCAGAATTGCGTGTTTAATCACATAATAAATCAGCGCACACACAAATAAAATAATGGAAATCGATGAAACTAGCCAGAAACGCTGCTCCGTGAAGCAGTTCGCCACTAAGAAAGCAGTGCGCATAGCTTTCCAATGCAGTTCGGAAGTGTTATGAGAATATTATTCTCATCATATTATGAGAATAGACCGGCTATATATATACAAAGTATCCATATTATAGTATTTAACAGAGCTGAACTATGTACTATGTTTTTGAACATGCTTCGCTAGTAGCGGCATGTGTCCAAGCCGCGGAGGTTTCTGAGCTTACTCGGAAACTGAAACTAGTTGATGAGCAGCTCGACCTTGTCAATAAGCATTTTGATGAAACGCATGATATGCTGATTTTCAAAGAATTGAAATTTTAAGACACTATGTGTCTGAGCATGAGCTTATTTGTGTTATATGATTTGTGTAACAGCTGACGTAGCTACGGTCGAGGCCCTTAAGGGCGAGCTTGCCAAGTCCAAGGAAGAGGCCAAGGCGAGTAGGACAGCTCTGACAAAGCGACTGCCGACCTGAAGGCCGAATAGGTCGTGCGTCAACAACACGAGTCTCTGGTGGCCAGAGTCAAGGATGAGCTGCGAGATGCCATTCGCAAGTGTGAGGCATTGGAGCAGAAGACTTCGGAACAAGCATCCGAACTCAACACGGCAGTCAATGCTACCAAGGAGGTGCGGAGTGAGTTGCGCAGTGCTCACGAGGAGATAAAACAAGCGCGGCAAATAGCAGCTGGTAATACTTTTCTCCTACGGAGTATCTTCGGGGGTCGGAGGTATCTTGCGCTGACACGATTATGGAGTTCTCAAGGCGCATTTGTGGATCTCCCGAGGAGCGTTGCCGACGCCTCCCAATACTTACGAGCCCAGAAGGGGAATAGCATGGAGAAGCTGTTCTGGTCGCAGTTTCTTGCGCCAAATCATCCGATGCCCCTCAATGACCTGATGAAGCAGCTGGTCGAGCTGCATAATATGGCGGGTACGGTCATGATGGACTTGATAGTCCGGCTATGGCCCGCTGATCCAATCCCAAGTAGCTACTTCAGATTGGTGAAGAAGCTCGTCAACGCAAGTCCGCGAGTGGATGCTATTAAGCATTCGGCCTGCATAGAGGATGCACGAATGGCCTTCTGCCGCGTCAAGGTGCACTGGGCGAAGATGAAGACCACGTAGATAGCAACTGCTGGCCCGCCAGAGGGCAAGGATCACCGGAAGCTAGAAAAGTACTTTGGTGACGTCCTAGAAGGAGCCCGCCTTGTAGAGGGCAAGTGCTCAAAGGATATAATCTTTGAATGATTGTATTCAGATTGTAAGGACTATGCCTATGTGCCGATATATATAATTTTTGTGCTTTTGTATTATAAGCGATTTTCCTCCCCTGTGGCTGTTTATTTAAATTTGAAAGTTTCCAGTCATCTGCTTTAGCCCCCATGTAAATATTACAGGGGTGTTCGGAAATGCGCATGAACACTCTTTATCCAACGTCTTGGTCCATAGAGGAGGTGTCCGCGGAGCAAACCAGGCAATCAGACTATGCAGCTTTATTGCTTTCACTTAGCCATAGGAGCTTGACTTGTGGGGATAAGTACTAGCCCCTGGTGCGTGTAGGGCTTTTCGAACTATGGTGCCCATTTTACGCGGCTGGGCAAAGACCATCCCCCCGTATAACAAGGAGTGGATCGCTATCGATCATAGTATAACACTAGGTCACCAAATCGTTTGACCGGCTCTCGCTTCATCATGACAGTCAGTTTTCGGCTTTCTCTATTGAGGTACTTGACCGGACAAGCCAGAAGTACAATCGCAGTAGTTCTCCCTTTAGTACCTTAGCCGAATAATGCGGAACATAAGGTGGTAAGCACAGGAGCCGGGCAACCCAACTATAGACCCAAGACATGATTCGGAGTCGATGCATATAATGCAATATTCGGGAAGCCGAACAGTTCCCTATAGGTGTTCAGACTTTTGCAGGTGTGCCGGGCCGAATACAGCCCCTGGTATTAAGGCACATGTGGCAATCTGACGTGGGGAGAGAACACAAGTGGTAATAAAATAAGCTCCAAGCGAATTGGAACCAAACTGCTTCTTTTATACCCCGTTTAATACGGCAAGCCGTGTGGTTACAGATAATGACGATAACATCTTTGGGCATTTTACATGCCAAAAAGTAGAAATAAAAGAGAGAAAAAAGGTTTACACAGAGCCTGAATCTAAAAAGAAATCTCAACGCGGGGCCGTGCTGCACGTCTGCGCCGTTTTCTCATTTGTAATGTGTCCTTGAAGAGGGGAGTTATGATGGCCGCCTGTAAAAAAGGAAAAAGAATACTGAAAAAGAATGTCCTGCACAGTCGTAAGTAATGTTGGTTGTTTTAATGAACCTTAAAGAGAAAATGTATTTTACAGTCCGAATAGGGTCAACCCGAACTATGGACTAATTGTATGCAGTGTGCCCCCAGCGCCGCCCAAGGTATTTTAAGGGCATAATTGTGTACGCGAGGTATGTATGCCATCACCTTATGGGGCAGTCGGCAGGGCGTAACTGCTAATCGAGCTCAGGTTCCTCTGAGCTGCCGCATTGTAGTGCAGACCGGACATGTTTAGCCGTGTTTGTGGTATTAACGACCGATGAACTGTTCGGCTTGAATAAGCCGCTTTGGATCTCGGCTACTAGGGACGCAGTGTCTTCCTCTGTACGGAGGGAGCGCTCCATGTTTCCATTGACAGTGATGACGCCGCGTGGCCCCGGGCATTTTGAGCTTTAAGTAGGCGTAATGCGGGACCACATTAAAGCGGGTGAAGGCCGTTCTTCCAAGTAGTGCATGATAGCCACTTCGGAAAGGAGCGATGTCGAAGAGTAACTCTTCGCTTCTGAAGTTATCAGGAGAGCCGAATACAACTTCTAATGTTAATGAGCCCATGCAGCGGGCTTCTACGCCTAGTATCACTCCTTTAAAGGTAGTGCTTCTGGGCTTAATCCTTGACGGGTCTATCCCCATCTTGTGGACAGTGTCTTGGTATATCAGATTGATACTACTGCTTTCGTCCATAAGGACTCGAGTAAGATGATATCTGTCAATTATATGATCGAGCACTAGGGCCGCCAAACCTCCATGACGGATAATAGTTGGGTGATCCCTGCGATCAAAGGTGATCGGACAAGCCGACCATGGGTTGAACTTAGGGGCGACATGCTCTATGGTGTAAACGTCTCTCAGTGCGCGCTTGCGTTCCCTCTTGGGGATATGGGTAACGTAGATCAAATTCACGGTTTTTACCTCCGGTGGAAATTTCTTCTGGCCCCCCAGTGTTCGGCTGGCGAGGTTCATCCTTGTCCTCACTTTGAGGTCCTTTCCCCTTGTGTCTGGCATTTAACTTGCCGGCCTGCTTGAAGACCCAACCGTTTCAGTTGGTGTGATTTGCGGGTTTATCAGGGGTGCCATGAATCTGGCAAGGCCTCTCTATTATTTTGTCCAAGCTAGATGGATTGCCTCTGTTGCCTTTGTATGGCTTCTTCCGTTGACCGGGCCTGGAGCCACTGAATTCGGCGTTCACTACCGTGTCGTCTGTGCTTCCAGTATTCTTTCGACGCTAGTTCTTATTGCGCCATGGCTTGCCATTGCCATCCCTGACTTCAGAGGTGCCAGGGTCGCTGGTGCTATTCTGCTGCAAGCTAGCGAGATGTCCTCGCCCCTGCAAAAGCGGGTCATGAGTGTAGTAAGGGTTGCCATTGTCCTCGGTTTCTCTTGGCCGAGGTGCCTAGCTAGCCATTCGTCCCAGACACTATGCTTGAATGCCGCTAAGGCCTCGGCGTTTGGACAGTCAACAATTTGATTCCAAAGCTTGCGGGCTGACTCCCCGGGCTGCTGGATTATGTGGCTTAGATCGTCAGCGTCCGGGGGCCGGACATAAGTCCCCTGGAAGTTAGCCCTAAAAGCATCCTCAAGTTCTTCCCAACTTCCAATGGAGTTCTCTGGGAGACTGTTTAGCCAGTGCCGAGCTGGACCTTTCATCTTGAGAGGTAAGTATTTGATGGCGTGGAAGTCATCTATCCATATGGCGAGGTCCGTCGTTCCATCATACACCTCAATGCTTATGGGTTTAAACCCTTCTGGAAATTCGTGATCCATCATCTCATCGGTGAAGCACAGAGGGTGTGCGGCACCCCTATACTGGGATCTTTCCCAGACCCAGATCATACCTCTCCCCGCCACAATGGAGACCGGTCCCGAGAGGACACTACATGCCGGCTCGGCAAGCCTCGTCTTATTAAACGAGACGCTAGACTGAATCCAGAGGGTAGCTATTTGGGAGGATCCACCCTCGGCCTGCGTTCAGCAGCCCCTCGAGGTGAATTATAAGGAATTTTACGGCCCGCCCATTGATAACCCACAAATGTAGGGGATCAGTTGTAGCCTCTTTCAATAAGTAAGAGTGTCGAACCCAACGAGGAGCTAAAGGTAGAACAAATATTCCCTCAAGTTCTATCAGCCACCGATACAACTCTACGCACACTTGACGTTTACTTTACCTAGAACAAGTATGAAACTAGAAGTACTTTGTAGTTTTTGTAGGATAGGTTTGCAAGAATATAAAGAACACGTAAATAAAACTAGGGGCTGTTAAGATAAAGAAACAATAAAGCTAATGATAGCGAGTGTGGAAAAGTGGTGGTAGGAGTTGCGAAATCGCCCCTAAGCAATTGACTACGTTACTAGACCGATAGCAAGTTTTATGTGGGAGAGACCACTGCTAGCATGTCATCCCTTATTTGGAATTCTATGCACTTATGATTGGAACTATTAGCAAGCATCCGCAACTACTAACGTTCATTAAGGTAAAACCCAACCATAGCATTAAGATATATTGGCCCCCCTTCAATCCCGTATGCATCAATTTCTACACTAGGTTGAAGCTTCTGTCACTCTTGCCCTCCAATACGTAGTCCTATCAACATACAACTAACCCTATGGTGTGATCCACGTGCGTGGTCATATGATGGGCACCAAAGGGCAACAACATAACCACAAGCAATTTAAATCAATCATAGCAATTCACCAATCATCGATAGGACAACGATAATCTACTCAGACATCATAGGATGGCAACACATCATTGTATAATAATATGAAGCATAAAGCACCATGTTCAAGTAGAGGGTACAGCTGTTGGAAATATGCCCTAGAGGTAATAATAAATTGGTTATTATTATATTTCCTTGTTCATGATAATTGTTTATTATCCATGCTAGAATTGTATTGATAGGAAACTCAGATACATGTGTGGATACATAGACAAACACCATGTCCCTAGTAAGCCTCTAGTTGACTAGCTCGTTGATCAACAGATGGTCACGGTTTCCTGACCATGGACATTGGATGTCATTGATAACGGGATCACATCATTAGGAGAATGATGTGATGGACAAGACCCAATCCTAAGCCTAGCACAGATCGTGTAGTTCGTATGCTAAAGCTTTTCTATATGTCAAGTATCTTTTCCTTAGACCATGAGATTGTGCAACTCCTGGATACCGTAGGAATGCTTTGGGTGTACCAAACGTCACAACGTAACTGGGTGGCTATAAAGGTGCACTATAGGTATCTCCGAAAGTGTCTGTTGAGTTGGCACGAATCGAGACTGGGATTTGTCACTCCGTATGACGGAGAGGTATCTCTGGGCCCACTCGATAGGACATCATCATAATGTGCAAAATATGTGATCAAGGAGTTGATCATGGGATGATGTGTTACGGAACGAGTAAAGAGACTTGCCGGTAACGAGATTGAGCAAGGTATCGGGATACCGACGATCGAATCTCGGGCAAGTACTGTACCGATAGACAAAGGGAATTGTATACAGGATTGATTGAATCCTTGACATCGTGGTTCATCCGATGAGATCATCGTGGAACATGTGGGAGTCAACATGGGTATCCAGATCCTGCTGTTGGTTATTGGCCGGAGAGTTGTCTCGGTCATGTCTGCATGGTTCCCGAGCCCGTAGGGTCTACACACTTAAGGTTCGATGACGCTAGGGTTATAGGGAAAGTATGTACGCGGTTACCGAATGTTGTTCGGAGTCCCGGATGATATCCCGGATGTCACGAGGAGTTCCGCAATGGTCCGGAGGTAAAGATTTATATATGGGAAGTCATCATACGGTCACCGGAATAATTTCGGGGGTCACCGGTATTGTACCGGGACCACCGAAGGGGTTCCAGGGGTCCACCGGGAGGGTCCACCTGCCCCGGAGGGCCCTATGGGCTGTATGTGGAGAGGGACCAGCCCCTTAGTGGGCTGGGCGCCTCCCCCCTAGGGCCCATGCGCCTAGGGTTTGGGGGGAACCCTAAAGGGGGGCGCCCCCCTTGCCTTGGGGGGCAAGGCAACCCCACTGGCCGCCGCCCCCTCCTCAGATTGGATCTGAGGGTCCGGCCCCCCTCTCCCTTGCCCCTATATATATGTGGGGGGTGGGAGGGCAGCCGCACCACAAGTTATGGCGCAGCCCTCCCCCTCTCCCAAGTCCTCCTCGTCTCTCGCAGTGCTTGGCGAAGCCCTGCTGGAGTCCCGCGCTCCTCCACCACCACCACGCCGTCGTGCTGCTGTTGGATGGAGTCTTCCCCAACCTCTCCCTCTCTCCTTGCTGGATCTAGGCGTGGGAGACGTCATCGGGCTGCACGTGTGTTGAACACGGAGGCGTCGTTGTTCGGCGCTTAGATCGGAATCAACCGCGATCTGAATCGCAACGAGTACGACTCCTTCATCCGCGTTCTTGCAACGCTTCCGCATCGCGATCTACAAGGGTATGTAGATGCACTCACTTTCCCCTCGTTGCTAGATTACTCCATAGATAGATCTTGGTGATGCGTAGAATTTTTTTTGATTTTCTGCTACGATCCCCAACAGTGGCATCATGAGCTAGGTCTATGCGTAGTATCTTGCACGAGTAGAACACAAAGTAGTTGTGAGCGTAGATCATGTCAATTCTCTTGCCGTTACTAGTCTTATCTTGATTCGGCGGCATCGTGGGATGAAGCGGCCCGGACCGACCTTACACGTACTCTTACGTGAGACAGGTTCCACCGACTGACATGCACTAGTTGCATAAGGTGGCTAGCGGGTGTCTGTCTCTCCCACTTTAGTTGGATCGGATTCGATGAAAAGGGTCTTTATGAAGGGTAAATAGCAATTGGCATATCACGTTGTGGTTTTGGCGTAGGTAAGAAACGTTCTTGCTAGAAACCTATAGCAGCCATGTAAAAACTTGCAACAACAATTAGAGGACGTCTAACTTGTTCTTGCAGCATGTGTCGTGTGATGTGATATGGCCAAAAGGATGTGATGAATGATATATATGTGATGTATGAGATTGATCATGTTCATGTAATAGGAATCACGACTTGCATGTCGATGAGTATGACAACCGGCAGGAGCCATAGGAGTTGTCTTTATTTTATTGTATGACCCGCGTGTCACTGAAAACGCCATGTAATTACTTTACTTTATTGCTAACCGTTAGCCATAGATAGTAGAAGTAATGTTTGGCGAGACAACTTCATGAAGACACGATGATGGGGATCATGATGATGGAAATCATGGTGTCATGCCGGTGACGATGATGATCATGGAGCCCCGAAGATGAAGATCAAAAGGAGCAAAATGATATTGGCCATATCATGTCACTGTTTGATTGCATGTGATGTTTATCATGTATTACATCTTATTTGCTTAGAACGATGGTAGTAAATAAGATGATCTCTCACTAAAAATTTCAAGAAGTGTGTTCCCCTAACTGTGCACCGTTGCTAAGGTTCGTTGTTCCGAAGCACCACGTGATGATCGGGTGTGATAGGTTCTAACGTTCGCATACAACGGGTGTAAGCCAGATTTACACACGCGATACACTTAGGGTTGACTTGACGAGCCTAGCATGTACAGACGTGGCCTCGGAACACGGAAGACCGAAAGGTCGAACATGAGTCGTATGGAAGATACGATCAACGTGAAGATGTTCACCGTTGATGACTAGTCCGTCTCACGTGATGATCGGACACGGCCTAGTCGATTCGGATCATGTATCACTTAGATGACTAGAGAGATGTCTATCTGAGTGGGAGTTCATTAGATGAACTTAATTGTCATGAACAATAGTCTAAGTTGTCTTCGCAAATTATCTTGTAGACCAATAACTGCGTTGTAGCTCCCTGTTTAATACGATCCTAGAGAAAGACTAAGTTGAAAGATATTGTAAGCAATGATGCGGACTGGGTCCGTAGTCCGAGGAGTGTCCTCACTGCTTCACAGAAAGCTTACGTCTTTGATGCACCGCTCGATGTGCAAACCCCTACAACGTTGTCTGTGGATGTTGTGAACACCTGACAGACACGTCCTGATGACTACTTGTTAGTTTAGTGCACCATACTTTATGGCTTAGAATCGGGATTCCAATGACGTTTTGAACGCCACAGAACATATGAGATGTTCTAAGAGCTGAAATTGGGATTTTAGGCTCATGCCCGTGTTGAGAGGTATGAGACCTCTGACAAGTTCTTTTGCCAAAAAGATGGAGGAGAATAGCTCAACTAGTGAGCATGTGCTCAGAATATTTGGGTGCTAAAATCACTTGAACCAAGTGGGAGTTAATCTTCCAGATGAGATAGTGGTTGACGGAATTCTCTAGACACTATCACCAAGCTACTAGAACTTCGTGATGAACTATGACATGCAAAGGATGGAGATGATCCCGGAGCTATTAGCGGTTCTTAAGACCGCAAAAGTAGAAATCAAGAAGGAGCATCAAGTGTTGACGGTTTAACAAGACCACTGGTTTCAAAAGGGCAATGGCTAGAAGGGAAACTTCATGAATGGCAAACCAGTTGTCGCTCTGATGAAGGAACCCATGGTTGGACCCAAACCTCGAGACTAAGTGCTTCTATTGTAAGGGGAACGGTCATATGGTAGCGGAACTACCCCAAATACATGGTAGATATGATAGCTGGAAACTTCAACAAAGTATATTTGATATACGTGTTATGGATGTGTACCTTACTAGTACTCCTTGTAGCACCTGGGTATTGGATACCGGTTCAGTTGCTATTATTAGTGACTTGAAGCAAAAGCTACGGACTGAACGAAGACTAGCTAAGGGCGAGGTGATGATGTGTGTTGGAAGTGTTTCCAAGGTTGGTAAGATCACCATCGCATGCTCCCTCTACTTTCGGGATTAGTGTTGAACCTAGATAAATGTTATCAGGTGTCTACATTGAGCATGAATATGATTAGATTATGTTCATTGCAATACGGTTATTCATTTAAGTTAGAGAATAATGGTTATTCTGTTTACATGAATAATACTTTTATGGTCATGCATCCAATGGTTCGTTGAATCTCGATCATAGTAATACACATGATGATAATATTAATGCCAAAAGATGTAGAGTTAATGTTGATAGTACCACTTTCTTGTGGCACTGCCGCTTAGGTCATTTTGGCATAAAATGCATGAAGAAACTCCATGTTGATGGATGTTTGGAGTCACTTGATTTTGAATCGCTTGACACATGCAAGCCATGCCTCATGGGCAGAATGACTAAGATCCCGTTTTCAGGTACAATGAAACGGGCAAGTGACTTGTTGGAAATCATACATGCTGATCTGTGTGATCCAATGAGAATTGAGGCGTGTGGTGGATATCGTTATTTTCTCATCTTCACTGACGATTTGAGTAGATATGGGTATATTTACTTAATGAAGCAAAAGTCTGAAAAGTTTGAAAAGTTCAAGCAATTTCAGAGTGAAGTTAAGAATCATCATAAGAAGAAGATCATTTTCCTACGATCTGATCAAGGGGAGATTTTTTGAGTTATGAGTTTGGCAATCACTTAAGACATTGTGGAATTGTTTCGCAGTTGAAGCCACCTAGAACACCATAGCGTAATGGTGTGTCCGGACGTCGTAATCGAACCTTATAAGATATGGTGCGATCTATGATGTCTCTTACCAATCTACCGCTATTATTTTGAGGATATGCATTAGAGACAGCTGCATTCACTTTAGATAGGGCACCATCTAAGTCCGTTGAGACGACACCATATGGTTTGGCAAGAAACCAAAGCTGTCGTTTTCTTGATGTTTGGGGCTGCGATGCTTATGGCTTCAGCTGGAAAAAGCTCGAACCCAAAGCGGACAAATACATCTTCATAGAACACCCAAAGGTAACATTTGGGTATACCTTCTACCTCAGATCCAAGGGAAAAAATGGTTGTCGCTAAGAATGGGTCCTTTCTCGAGAAGGAGTTTCTCTCGAAAGATTTGAGTGGGAGGAAGATAGAACTTGATGAGGTTGTCGAACCCTCACTTCAACCGGAGAGTAGTGCAACACAGAAAGATGTTTCTGTGGAATCTACGACTGTTGAAGAGGAAACTAATGATAGTGATCATGAAGCTTCGGATCAAGTTGCTAATCGAACCTCGTGGGTCGACAAGGATATGTACTACTCCTGAGTGGTACGGTGATCCTGTCTTAGAAGTCATGTTGTTGGACAACAATGAACCTACGAACCATGGAGAAGCGATGGTGGGCCCATATTCCGACAAATGGTTAGAAGCCAAGAAATCCGAGATAGGATCCATGTATCAAAACAAAGTATGGACTTTGGTGGACTTGCCCGATGATCGGCAAGCCATTGAGATAAATGGATTCTTAGGAAGAAGATGGACGTGGACGGTAATGTCACCGTCTATGAAGCTCGACTTGTGGCAAAGAGTTTTTCACAAGTTCAAGGAGTTGACTACGATGAGATTTTCTCACCCGTAGCGATGCTTAAGTCCGTCGGAATCATGTTAGCATTAGTTGCATTTATGAAATCTGACAGATGGATGTCAAAACAAGTTTCCTTACCAGTTTTCGTAAGGAAAGGTTGTATGTGATACAATCAGAAAGGTTTTGTCGATCCTAAGGATGCTAAAAGGTATGCTAGCTCCAGCGATCCTTCCATGGACTGGAGCAAGCATCTCGGAGTCGGAATATACGCTTTGATGAAGTGATCAAAGTTTTTGGGTATACAAAGTTTGTTAGAAACTTGTATTTACAATAAAGTGAGTGGGAGCACTACAACATTTCTGATAATTATATGTGAATGACATATTGTTGATCCGAAATGATGTAGAATTTCTAGAAAGCGTAAAGGGTTGTTTGAAAGGAGTTTTTCAAAGGAAGACCTGGATAAAGCTGCTTAGATATTGGGCATCGAGATCTATAGAGATAGATCAAGACGCCTGATGATACTTTCAAAAGAACACACACCTTGGCATGATTTTGAAGGAGTTCAAAATAGATCAGTCAAAGAAGGAGTTCTTACCTGAGTTGTAAGGTGTGAAGTTGAGTAGGACTCAAAGCTTGACCATGGCAGAAGGAAGAGGATGGACGAAGGTCGTCCCCTATGTTTTTGTCATAGGCTCTATACGGTATGCCATGCTGAGTACCGCACCTGATGTGTGCCTTGCCACATGTCTGGCAAGAGGGTACAAAAGGTGATCCACGAGTAGATCACCAGATAGCGGTCAAAATTATCCTTAGAGGAATAAGGAAATGTTTCTCGGTTATGGAGGTGATAAAGAGTTCGACGTAAAGAGTTACGTCGATGCAAGCTTAACACCCATCCGGATAACTCTAAGTAGAGATACCGGATACGTATAATGGATCAACAGTTTGGAATAGCTCCAACGTGGTAGCAGCATCTACGATATGACATACAGTTTTGCGAAGTACATAGGGATCTGAATGTTGCAGACCCGTTGACTGCAACCTCTCTCACAAGCATAACATGATCAAACCCAGAACTCATTGAGTGTTAATAACATATTGATGTGAACTAGATTATTGACTCTAGTAAACTCTTTGGATATTGGTCACATGGCGATGTGACCCATGAGTGTTAATCGCATGGCGATGTGAACTAGATTATTGACTCTAGTGCAAGTGGGAGACTGTTGGAAATATGCCCTAGAGGCAATAATAAATTGGTTATTATTATATTTCCTTGTTCATGATAATTGTTTATTATCCATGCTAGGATTGTATTGATAGGAAACTCAGATACATGTGTGGATACATAGACAAACACCATGTCCCTAGTAAGCCTCTAGTTGACTAGCTCGTTGATCAACATATGGTCACGGTTTCCTGACCATGGACATTGGATGTCATTGATAACGGGATCACATCATTAGGAGAATGATGTGATGACAAGACCCAATCCTAAGCCTAGCACAGATCGTGTAGTTCGTATGCTAAAGCTTTTCTATATGTCAAGTATCTTTTCCTTAGACCATGAGATTGTGCAACTCCCGGATACTGTAGGAATGCTTTGGGGGTACCAAACGTCACAACGTAACTGGGTGGCTATAAAGGTGCACTACAGGTATCTCCGAAAGTGTCTCTTGGGTTGGCACGAATCGAGACTGGGATTTGTCACTCCGTATGACGGAGAGGTATCTCTGGGCCCACTCGGTAGGACATCATCATAATGTGCACAATATGTGATCAAGGAGTTGATCATGGGATGATGTGTTACGGAACGAGTAAAGAGACTTGCCGGTAACGAGATTGAGCAAGGTATCGGGATACCGAAGATCGAATCTCGGGCAAGTACTCTACCGATAGACAAAGGGAATTGTATACGGGATTGATTGAATCCTTGACATCGTGGTTCATCCGATGAGATCATCGTGGAACATGTGGGAGCCAACATGGGTATCCAGATCCCGCTGTTGGTTATTGGCCGGAGAGTTGTCTCGGTCATGTGTGCATGGTTCCCGAGCCCGTAGGGTCTACACACTTAAGGTTCGATGACGCTAGGGTTATAGGGAAAGTATGTACGTGGTTACTGAATGTTGTTCGGAGTCCCGGATGAGATCCCGGACATCACGAGGAGTTCCGGAATGGTCCGGAGGTAAAGATTTATATATGGGAAGTCATCATACGGTCACCGGAATAATTTCGGGGGTCACCGGTATTGTACCGGGACCACCAAAGGGGTTCCGGGGGTCCATCGGGAGGGTCCACCTGCCCCGGAGGGCCCTATGGGCTGTATGTGGAGAGGGACCAGCCCCTTAGTGGGCTGGGCGCCTCCCCCCTAGGGCCCATGCGCCTAGGGTTTGGGGGGAACCCTAAAGGGGGGCGCCCCCTTGCCTTGGGGGGCAAGGCAACCCCCCTGGCCGCGCCCCCTCCTCAGATTGGATCTGAGGGGGCCGGCCCTCCTCTCCCTTGCCCCTATATATATGTGGGGGGTGGGAGGGCAGCCGCACCACAAGTTCTGGCGCAGCCCTCCCCCTCTCCCAAGTCCTCCTCGTCTCTCGCAGTGCTTGGCGAAGCCCTGCTGGAGTCCCGCGCTCCTCCACCACCACCACGCTGTCGTGCTGCTGTTGGATGGAGTCTTCCCCAACCTCTCCCTCTTTCCTTGCTGGATCAAGGCATGGGAGACGTCATCGGGCTGCACGTGTGTTGAACGCGGAGGCGCCGTTGTTCGGCGCTTAGATCGGAATCAACCGCGATCTGAATCGCAGCGAGTACGACTCCTTCATCCGCATTCTTGCAACGCTTCCGCATCGCGATCTACAAGGGTATGTAGATGCACTCACTTTCCCCTCGTTGCTAGATTACTCCATAGATAGATCTTGGTGATGCGTAGAATTTTTTTTGATTTTCTGCTACGATCCCCAACAACAACGGGTTGCGGGAGAGTGGACCGCTGTAGATAGATGGGGGAAGGTGATGGAGATGTTGGTGAAGATGACGGAGGTGTTGGTGTAGATCGCCGTCACACGATGAAGGCCCCGGTGGCACTCCGGTGCCACCGAAAGCGAGGGGGAGAGAGCCCCTCTCCTTCTTCTTCCTTGACCTTCTCCATAGATGGGAGAAGGGTTTCCCCTCTGGTACATGGCCTCCATGGCGGCGGAGGGGCGAGAGCCCCTCCGAGATTGTATCTGTCTCTCCGTGTTTCTGCGTTTTTAGATTTTGGCCCTTCACCGTTTCTTATATTCCCGGAGATCCGTAACTCCGATTGGGCTGATTTTTGACATGATTTTTATCCGGATATTAGATTTCTTGCAGCGAAAGAAGGGCATCAACCTCCTTACGTTGTGGCCATGAGGGCCCAGGGCGCGCCTGCGCCTGGTGGGCGTGCCCCCTGCCTCATGGCCCACTCGGGCATCGTCTCACGTTGGTTCCGCTTCCGAAAATTCACATATATTCCAAAAAAAATCTCCGTCCTTTTTTATTCCGTCTGGACTCCGTTTGATATGGATATTCTGCGAAACAAAAAACATGCAACAAACAGGAACTAGCACTGGGCACTGGATCAATATTTTAGTCCCAAAAAATAGTATAAAAAGTTGCCAAAAGTATATGAAAGTTGTAGAATATTGGCATGGAACAATAAAAAATTATAGATACGACGGAGACGTATCAACATCCCCAAGCTTAATTCCTGCTCGTCCTCGAGTAGGTAAATGATAAAAAAGATAATTTTTGATGTGGAGTGCTACCTAGCATAATCTTGATCATGTAATCTAATCATGGCATGAATATTAAGACACGAGTGATTCAAAGCAATAGTCTATCATTTGACATAAAAGAATTTAATACTCGGGCATCCCAACAAACAATCAAGTCTTTCAAAATATCAATGCTAAAGAACGTTATCCCTACAAAATCATATAGTCTTTTATGCTCCCTTTTCTTAACACCAGGTACCCCTCATGCCTATCCCGGTGTCAGCCAAGCAATTGTTTTCATACTTTACTTTTTCGAACCTTTTCAACTCTTCACGCAATACATGAGCGTGAGCCATGGACATAGCACTATGGGTGGAATAGAAGGTGGTAGTAGACAAAAGGAGGGGGAAAGTCTCACATCAACTAGGCATATCAATGGGCTATGGAGATGCCCATCAATATATATCAATGTGAGTGAGTAGGGATTGCCATGTAACGGATGCACTAGAGCTATAAGTGTATGAAAGCTCAAAAGAAAACTAGTGGGTGTGCATCAACTTGCTTGCTCATGAAGACCTAGAGCATTTGAGGAATCCCATCGTTGGAATATACAAGCCAAGTTCTATAATGAAAATTCCCACTAGTATATGGAAGTGACAACATAGGAGACTCTCTATCATGAAGATCATGGTGCTACTTTTAAGCACAAGTGTGGAAAAAAGATAGTAGCATTGTCCCTTTTTTTTCTTTTCTTTTTTGGGCCTTCCTTTTTTTATTTGGCCTTTCTCTTTTTTGGCCTTTCTTTCTTTTTTCTTTTGGCCTTTTTTAAAGGGACAATGCTCTAATAATGATGATCATCACACTTCTTTTACTTACAACTCGATACTAGAACAAAAATATGATTCTATGTGAATGCCTTCGGCGGTGTACCGGGATGTGCAATGATCTAGCGTAGCAATGACATCAAAAAAATGGACAAGCCATGGAAACATCATGCTAGCTATCTTACGATCATGCAAGGCAATATGACAATGATGGTGCGTGTCATAATAAACTGAACGGTGGAGTTACATGGCAATATATCTTGGAATGGCTATGGAAATGCCATAATAGGTAGGTATGGTGGCTGTTTTGAGGAAGGTATATGGTGGGTGTATGGTACCGGCGAAAGTTGCGCGGTACAAGAGAGGCTAGCAATGGTGGAAGGGTGAGAGTGCGTATAATCCATGGACTCAACATTAGTCATAAAGAACCCACATACTTATTGCGAAAAATCTATTAGCCCTTGAAGCAAAAATACTACGACGCATGCTCCTC
>LR738713.1:94785340-94824002 GCA_902687465.1 Secale cereale | reverse complement strand
GGGGGGGAGGTTGGTAGGAGTTAACCATCGCGTGCCCCCGACCTTCACGCAAAGATAAGCAATCAAAATATAATGCACGCCAATTTGGTTACATAGTTATTAGACCATACGTGCATGCTTCGGGAATCACAAACCTTAACACCAATATTTTTAATAAACCATAATCATTCACTAGTTCCTCCCACATATTAGCATCTCTATATCGCAAAACTATTGCAAGGAATCAAACATATCATATTCAGCGATCTACAAGTTTATGTAGGATTTTATTACTAACCATGTGAATGACCAATTCCTGTCAACTCCCTAAATAGATATAAGTGAAGCAAAAGAGTTTTAATTCTTTCTACAAAAGTTATGCCCACGCTCTGACAATTATAAGTGGAGCAAAAGAGCATTCTACAAATGGCGGTTTTCTATGTGAAGAGAAACAGGCAATCCAAACTTCAAATGATATAAGTGAAGCACATGAAGCATTCTATAAAGCCATACTCAAAAGATATAAGTGAAGTGCAAAGAGCATTCTATAAATCGACCAAGGATTATCTCATACCAGCATGGTGCATTTATTAAAAGAAAAATAAAAAGTACATGACGCTCCAAGAGTTTACACATATCATATGAACGAAACGAATCCGAAAACATATCGATACTTGTTGAAGAAAGATGGGATGCCTTCCGGGGCATCCCCAAGCTTAGATGCTTGAGTCTCCTTGAATATTTACTTGGGGTGCCTTGGGCATCCCCAAGCTTGAGCTCTTGCCTCTCCTCCTTCTTCTCACATCGAGACATTCTTGGTCTTCGAACACTTCATCCACAGAAAACTTAACCGAACTTTTAGTGGCGGGGTTAGTGCATATGATCAACAAAATCCCATCTTGTACTGCTCTAAAATTATTGTATAATTATAAACAAACATTACCCACTATATGCTATCATAATTCTATGCCCCCAAGTCAAGGAGGCATCAACAAGAATTCAAACATATGCAAATAATGAAGCTATAACAGCAATCTGTGAAAACAGGACAGTCTGTAGTAATCTGAACATTAACCATACTTATGTAACCCTAAAAATTAAGGCCAAATTATGAAAAATCGACAATTTGTATATCAAGACTTTGCAAAAAGTTTCAGATCCTTTCGACGTTCCAGCAAAAAGTGTAAAATCGCACACTACAGCCAAAGTTTATGTTTTTGCACCGCACAAACCAAGAAGCAGTTTAATCATCCTAAAGGAAACTCTTGGCACATTAATTCTATAATACAATGGAATTGTACAAAGGGATAATTATTTTTGTTAAAAAGTTTCTTTAATTCAAGATTTGCAAAGTTTCCATGGGCATGAACAAAGTTCAAGGAGCTCCCTCATTTCAACGGTGCTCGTCCTTCTTACTTTCACTTTTCTTTTTGAAGAAGTTTTAGGTTCCGCTCTTTATTTTTTTTGTTTTTAAACTTTATAAAAGCACACAACAGAAATAAATGACTCTCTAAAACTTACAGGTTGTCTCCCTGGCAGCGCTTTCTTTAAGGAATAATTAATTTGGTGCCCTTAGTTGTGTCCCACTCGGCAGGTTTACCCCTAGTTTCCGAAAACACTTGTTCCTGCCCAAACCACTTTGCTCCTCTTATGCTTTTTCCCTTTGACCGTTTGATCATCACTTTGAAAACTTCATAAAAAATTCATACTAACTCAGAAAAATTCAAATAAGATATCTAAATGTTCAGAAAAGCATCACTATATGTGCATGGCATTTGCATTCATGGAAAAAGTGTTGGCTAGTCCCCATGAATGCAAATGGTCAAAACTGAGATGGGGACTGAACAACACTTTTTTCATGAATGAAAATGACATGCACATATAGGTGATGCTTTTCTGAACATTTTGATATCTTATTTGAATTTTTCTGTGTTAGTATGAATTTTTTATGAAGTTTTCAAAGTGATGGTCAAACGGTCAAAGGGCAAAAGCATAAGAGGAGCAAAGTGGTTTGGGCAGGAACAAGTGTTTTCGGAAACTAGGGGTAAACCTGCCGAGTGTGACCCAACTAGGGGCATAAAATCAATTATCCCTTTCTTTAAAGCCATTAAGCTAGTTATATAGTGCTCAAGTAATGGATCCACCCGGATCCCAAGTTATATCAAAGCCAATTTTAATTAGCAATGATTTGGCATTTAGTAGTGAGAAAAAAGTGATATGTGTCATGCAAAAACGAAGTCTAACTCTCTTCCTATGCATAAGCATGTCATACAAGAACAATTCATGCACATCAAGTAAAGTCCAATGCATAGTATAAGCAATTTCTTGCAATTTTATCATATTGGAAACATAGAGAGGCGGAGATGTAGTTCCTCTCTCATAATAATTGCAAGTAGGAGCAGCAAGCACATGCATATTATACTCATCAAAATCATCATGTGTAATGGAAAAAGGTAACCCATCAATATAATCCTTAATAAGTGCAAACTTCTCCGATATAGTGTCGTTTGGAGAATTCAAAAAGATAATAGGACTATCATGTGTGGGTGCAATAGCAACTATATCATGTTTAACATAAGGAACTATAGCAAGTTCATCTCCATAAGCATAATTCATATTGGCATCTTGGCCACAAGCATAGCAAGCATCATCAAAAAGGGATATTTCAAAAGAATAAACGGGATCATAACAATCATCACAGCATTCATCCTTCGGTAAGCATGAAGGGAAATTAAACAATGTATGAGTTGAAGAGTTACTCTCATTATAAGGTGGGCACGGGTAGCTAATCCGCTCTTCCTCCTTTTGTTCTTCGCTCTCCTCGTCATCTTTTTCATCCAATGAACTCACAATGTCATTAATTTCTTCTTCCATAGACTCCTGCAAAATATTAGTCTCTTCTTGGACAGCGGAGTAGTCCTCAATATATGGTTTAACATAGGCATTAGAAGCATAGTTAACATACCAATATTTAAATATGGCAAATTTTTCAGATTTGTAAAGAGTAGCATCATACTTTTCAATCAAAGAAGCAATTTCATAAGCACCCTTAAAATCAACAAATTCTTCAATTTGTTGAACATCTTAGTAACCATAAACACCCTTAGCATACGAAGATACAATTCCATTATCACTAAACTCACATTGGTAGGGAAGGTGTTTCTTAGGGTCTTCAGAACAACAAGTAAAATCATATATTTCCCAGAAATTCCAAGCATAGCATTGCAAACGATGAATTTGATCCAGTAAAAGTTTCCCTTCTTGAGATAAGCGGTGTCGCACATAACAAGCATGCTCATCTAAAGATTTGCCCTCAACTAAGCTAGTTGGGGTTTCAGCACGAGCACATAGGGATCGAAGATGAGCCAAGTAAAAAGCTTTAGGAGTGATAGATTTTGAGTGGTTCTTCAACCTTTGGTTCAGCAGGTACCATTATTTTTTTGGTATTTTGCGTTTCCTACCCATAACTAGAGATAAAAAAACTTAGAACAACAAATAAAATCTACTTAGTGATAAAGCAAACAAGCACACACGAGAATATTCACCCCACACTATTGCTCACCGGCAACGGCGCCAGAAAAAGGTCTTGATAACCCACAAGTGTAGGGGATCAGTTGTAGCCTCTTTTGATAAGTAAGAGTGTCGAACCCAACGAGGAGCTAAAGGTAGAACAAATATTCCCTCAAGTTCTATCGACCACCAATACAACTCTACGCACGCTTGACGTTTACTTTACCTAGAACAAGTATGAAACTAGAAGTACTTTGTAGTTTTTGTAGGATAGGTTTGAAAGAATATAAAGAACACGTAAATAAAACTAGGGGCTGTTAAGATAAAGAAACAATAAAGTTAATGATAGCGAGTGTGGAAAAGTGGTGGTAGGAGTTGCCAAATTGCCCCTAAGCAATTGACTACGTTACTAGACCGATAGCAAGTTTTATGTGGGAGATGCCACTGCTAGCATGTCATCCCTTACTTGGAATTCTATGCACTTATGATTCGAACTATTAGCAAGCATCCACAACTACTAACGTTCATTAAGGTAAAACCCAACCATAGCATTAAGATATATTGGCCCCCCTTCAATCCCGTATGCATCAATTTCTACGCTAGGTTGAAGCTTCTGTCACTCTTGCCCTCCAATACGTAGTCCTATCAACATACAACTAACCCTATGGTGTGATCCACGCGCGCGCTCATATGATGGGCACCAAAGGACAACAACATAACCACAAGCAATTTAAATCAATCATACCAATCCACCAATCACCGATAGGACAACGATAATCTACTCTGACATCATAGGATGGCAACACATCATTGGATAATAATATGAAGCATAAAGCACCATGTTCAAGTAGAGGGTACAACGAGTTGCGGGAGAGTGGACTGCTGTAGATAGATGGGAGAAGGTGATGGAGATGTTGGTGAAGATGACGAAGGTATTGGTGCAGATCGCCGTCACACGATGACGGCCCCGGTGGCACTCCGGTGCCACCGGAAGCGAGGGGGAGAGAGCCCCTCTCCTTCTTCTTCTTCCTTGACCTTCTCCCTAGATGGGAGAAGGGTTTCCCCTCTGGTCCATGGCCTCCATGGAGGCGGAGGGGCGAGAGCCCCTCCGAGATTGTATCTGTCTCTCTATCTCTCTCTGTTTATGCGTTCTCAGATTCTGGCCCTTCACCGTTTCTTATATTTCCGGAGATCCGTAACTCCGATTGGGCTGATTTTTTGACACGACTTTTATCCGGATATTAGCTTTCTTGCGGCGATAGAAGGGCATCAACTGCCTTACGATGTGGCTACGAGGGCCCAGGGCGCGCCTGCCCCTGGTGGGTGCGCCCCCTGCCTCGTGGCCCACTCGGGCATCGTCTCACATTGGTTCCGCTTCCCAAAATTCACATATATTCAAAAAAAATCTAAGTCATTTTTATTCCGTTTGGACTCTGTTTGATATGGATATTCTGTGAAACAAAAAACATGCAACAAACAGGAACTGGCACTGGGCACTGGATCAATATGTTAGTCCCAAAAAATAGTATAAAAATTGCCAAAAGTATATGGAAGTTGTAGAATATTGGCATGGAACAATAAAAAATTATAGATACGACGGAGACGTATCACGCACCACACACCTTGTAGCCACAGTCGACGATTTAACTGACATGTTTGGACTACACTTCGGTAAACACCAAATACATGGACGAGGATAGTGGAGCCATGGCTAACACCAATGCTGCTCCCCCCATCACCGGCCGCTGGACGACCACGTCCACTTACGATGTCTACATGGTGGACACCCCGAAAGATGATGATGACACTCCCAGGAAGGATAATGGAAAGCCCGACGAGGAGCTGCCGAAACACCGCAGACACTATCGCTACTCCAAGGCACGTTGAAGCCATGCAAGCACAACGGACACAAGAGGAAATGACACTCCGGACAATGCGGACAACCTTGACGACCCCGACGCCGACGAACAACCACAAGGCGATCACGAGTAGCATGAGGACCCGCCCAATGTCGAAGACCTCAACGACTCCGAAGACAACAATTACCCCCCCCCCCTTTCCGAAGAGGAGGTCAGTTTGGGCAACGAGGATTTCATCATCCCCGAAGACCAGCTGGAGCAAGAGTGGTGCAAACAACAGTTAATTGCCATCGCGCGAAGCTTGAAGAAAGATCGGCAAAAATAAAATCTGTATATGATACCCTTAATGAGAGATGGACTAAAGTCCTGGTTGCCAAAGAGGGGTACGGTTAGGGCGACAGACTAAAAGCTACCCAAAGCGAAGACTGCTGCCACAATTCGACGACGAGGCCGCAGAGCCAACAATTCCAAGACACGCCCATGCTGAACAACCAGACCACCCCCCTCGAGGATGGGACAGGACAGATGATGAAGCCGAACAACCCACCGCCCACCCTGCCGTCACGGCAAGAAGACAACATGACCGGTCGGTAAATACGACATACGACACAGCCTAGATGCTCGAAGCAGGCCCATCTACGAGCCCAAAGAAAGCCTTCCTGCTAGCCGGGATAGATATCAAGCTTGGTTGAACCGAAACGATAGAGATCGAGAACAACAACGAGCTTGGATGGCCAATGACCTCCGACGCGATGTAGCCCGAATTATGGGCACCGCCCACCCACTGTGCTTCACGGATAGGGTGATGTAGCATGAATTACCAGAAGGGTTTAAGCCTGTGAACATCGAGCCATATGATGGGACTATAGATCCGGCAGTATGGATAGACGATTTCTTGCTCCACATTCATATGGCACGAGGAGATGACCTCCACGCCATCAAGTACTTATCGTTAAAGCTCAAAGGACCGTCCAGGCATTGGTTAAATAGCCTCCCCGAAGACTATAGGGTGTTGGGAGGAGCTCAAGGATGCCTTCCGAGACAATTTCCAAGGCACCTATGTCTGGCCCCTGGATGTCGATGACTTAAGCCACATAAGCCAACAACCCAGAGAGTCAGCCCGGCAGTTCTGGAATCGATTCTTGACCAAGAAGAATCAAATCATGGACTCTCCGGAGGCCGAAGCCATAGCCGCCTTCAGACATAGTGTCAAGGACGAATGGCTTGCACGACAACTCGACTAGGATAAGCCGAAGACAATGACATCACTTACATCCTTAATGACACACTTTCGCGTAAGAGAAGACAGTTGGCTCGCTCGTAAAAGCACCAACCCAAAAACACCCAGTACCTCTGAAGTCCAAGATGGAAAAGGCAAGCCACGACGCAACAAGAACAAGCGTCATCATAACAACGGCGAACCCAATGAGACGACGGTAAATGCTGGATTCCACAACCCGAAGTCTGGATCACGGAAAAAGCCTTCTAAAGGCAACCACGATGGTCTTTCCAAACTAGATGCAATCTTGGACATGCCCTACCAGATCCACGGCACCTCAGAGAAGCCCGCCAACCACACCAATTGTAACTGTTGGGTGATAAAACAGGTCGGCAAGCTCACAGCTGAAGACTCTAGCAAAATCCCTCGAAGCGAGAAAGATGAGGATCCCCGTAGGCCAAAAAATGGAATCCCAAAACCCTTCCCTTATGAAGTCAAGACGGTGAACATGATCTACGCCACCCATATACCAAGGAGGAAGAGGAAGCGCGCACTGCGGGATGTGTACGCCATCGAGCCCGTAGCTCCAAAGTTTAACCCATGGTTGGCTTGCCCGATCACCTTCGATCGCAGGGACCATCCGACCGTTGTCCGTCATGGAGGATATGCAGCCCTAGTACTCGACCCCATTATCGACGGGCACCACCTCACGAGAGTCCTCATGGACAGAGGCAGTAGCCTTAGTCTGATTTATACAAACAGAGTGAGGAAAATGGGGATAGACCCATCAAGGATCAAACCCACTAACACCACCTTCAAGGGGGTTATCCCGGGCGTAGAGGCCCGCTGCTCAGGCACGGTGACTCTGGAAGTAGTATTCAGCTCGGCAGACAACTTCCGCCGTGAAGACCTGATCTTCAATATCACCCCATTCGCAATGGCTACCACGCCCTCCTCAGCCGAAGGACATTCGCCAAATTCAACGACGTCCCGCATTACGCATACCTCAAGCTGGAGATGCTTGGTCCTGTGGGCGTCATAACGATCAACGGCAACACAGAGCGCTCACTCCAGATCGAGGAACATACTACGGCCGTGGCACCCGAAGACCAAGCCGTCTCCAACGGGCCGATACATCAGCCCACTATAAAGGCCAGAGATACAACTACACGGGCTCAAGCCTGGTCCCCATCATGGGAGTCTGCCTGCATACGTCGCAAATAGGGATACACTCCCCACAACACTCCCACTATCATTGCACTCTACGTGTCTCATCAGCACAACTTCACACTCAAGATACCATGGGCGGTCTTGGGGGATTATGTCGAACAAATAACATCTTGTGTTCGGCTCAACCGAACTATGGCATCACCACGTCCTCGGACGACAATGGGTATGATTCCGGACTCGCCCAACATCAAGCTGTGACAACAAGGCTACCTCTCACGGTTCCTATTGAAGGCCCCCTTGCCAGCATGCGTTGTTCTACATGGATTCCCCCTCACCTCGCAGAAGCAAAGGCAGCAGGGCACAGTTGAGGCTTCAACCCACACATCAAGACCCTGTATAAACCTTTCCTCTGTAAAATCTTGTTTTCTCACTCATAATAAAAGCCTCGACGGTTCGAATTGTACGGATAGACGTCCTGAGCTTTTGAAAGAAAAAAAAACACCTTCTACGATGTCCGGGCATCTGCATTACCTAGCCCTCTCTACCTTTTTTTCTGCTCTTCGAACAACTTAGCATGTACACATTGTGTAGCAAATACAAATCAGTTAATTGACCAAGGGCTAGATCTTTTCATCAGCCCTATGTACTAAGTTTGGCACTACTTCCCATTGAGTGTTCGGCGTCTCGGATATTGCACTACATGTATCAGTTCCGAACTATGTCTTGGGTCAATAGTCGTTTGCGATTTCTCCGTGTCATATGCAGGGTTCATCCTAGCACAAACCACGTGATTACAAAGGCATGCCTTGGCTCTCAAGTACATCACAAAGCATTGGGGCTAGTCATTAGCTCCCACCGTCAAGCTCCTATGGCTAAGTGAAAGCAATAAAGCCGCATAGTCCGATTACCTAGTCTCTCTTACGCACTACCACCTTCGGGCACTGTCGTGGAGTTGTCACGGCAGATATCCTAAGGAAATGACTTAATTGTGGAGCCATAGCAACGTGGTTAGCTTAAAGGGGTTAAAACGGGACAAGAGACACGGGGAATTTATACTGGTTCGCCCCCCTGCGGTGAGGGTAAAATCTAATCCAGTTTGAGGTGGAATTGCTGGGGTTTCGATTGCTAGGGAGCGAATACGCTTGCCTGGCTTTCGATCTATTGTTTCTTGCCCTAAGCCGCTGTCGGGTCGTCCCCTTATGTACACGGGTTGACGCCCTGCGGCTTACGGAGTCCCGTCCGGCTCATACAATCGTGCCCGGCTCGGTGACTCATTGTTACATGCATTACAATACAAGTTAAACATACATGGCGGTTTACACTTACGGGCTTTAAGCCGCACTGGGCTTTGGGCCCTTTATACATTACTCTTATTGAACCGCCATCTTCAACATGCTTCTGGGCTTGGCCCATGAACCGCCATTGGGTAACCCGGCCCCTCCTGGGCGGGTCATATCAAATAGTTATATCCCTAACATTAGGCCCTAGGTTGATTTGAACTTTGTTCATGTCAATCTTTCTTCATCTTCTCATGAGATATCGTAACCCGCCATGACGTCAGTCCTTGAAATTGTGGTAATCCACCATGACGTCACCTGTTATTTACTTTTGAATTGCTCAGATCTTAACAAATCTCCGCATTTACTTAGACTCCGACAATCAAGGCACCTGTGATGTTGCTTTATCTGTTTTTCAGCCTCCTCGATTCCCGCGCGTGACTCTTATCCACTCACCTTATAAATAGGGTCAGGGGGTCCCTTTCCATTTTCCGCCTTACCTCTTCATATCCGTCTCCTTCCTCGCGATGCCTCCGCACACAAGCTCCGCCGGCACCGTCATCCTTCGTCTCTTCCTCAACAACGACCGCAACATCATCCTGACTTCACCAGATCTCCTTCGCGCGCCGCCGCTGCTCATCAGCCCAGGTACATTCTCCTCTTTCTTCCTTCCTTAGATCCATTAGGGTTCCTGCAAGTTCGTCGGAGTTCGTCTTCTTCTTCTTCCGAATTTACGATTTTTTCTTTTGAACTTGATACTCCTCTGCGCAATGGTGTTCATAGTATCTCTTTGTCGATACTATAATATCTCATCTACACAAAAAGGATTGATCTGTCTCCATGAACTAATTCATACCGATTTTAGGTCCGACTGTTCATCATTTTAGCACCATAGATCCAAGTCAGAATATTATTCTGTGAAACTTGCGCGGTAGCAGCTTTAATCACTTGTCTTAATCTTGAATATACATCCTCATTGTAATAGATCCCATCTGGACCTTCTTACTTTCTCGCCACCACCACCTTAATTTTAGGTTTTTACTTTATTTTCTGAACTGCTGTAGATCCAAAATTACAGCTTCAATCTGTGAAACCTGTTTGTCTCAATATTTAATAAAATCTGCTTTCTTGAGTATCAGTGCTTGTCATGGCGGCTTATCTCACCGGTTTTTAGCTACCCATATGTCATTAGGCCCCTTTTAAGCCATCATGCTGAACATATACTGTAGTCTGATTTTCGGCTTTAATGAACCAGTTTTGAACCGGCAAAAAGGTTTCTTTCTTTTAGGCTTCTTTGTTCACAATGCCACCGAAGACAGTCACTACGTGCAACTGGGTTCCTTCTGTCGTCACTGAGGCTACACTTGCTGATTTTGTCAAAATTGGGTATCTGCCAATAAAATCTGTTATGCATTACCGCGCCCCTAAACCGGGCGAAGAAAGACCTCATCCAAAGGACGATGAAGTTATTATCTTTTCTGATCACATGAACCGGGGTTTTTCACCACCTGGCTCTAAGTTCTTCC
Organism: Secale cereale; assembly: GCA_902687465.1. Lineage (NCBI taxonomy): Eukaryota > Viridiplantae > Streptophyta > Magnoliopsida > Poales > Poaceae > Secale > Secale cereale. The sequence goes on along the minus strand of LR738713.1, from coordinate 94,813,462 downwards.
GGGACGTTCTGCACTTCTTTCAGCTCCATCCACAAGACATCGGACCCAATTCCGTGTCAAACATCTGCAACTTCCAAGTCTTCTGTGAAGTGTATCTTCAAGAGGAGCCCAGCCTTGAGCTCTTTAGAGAGTATTTCTATTTAAACCACCAAAATGAGTTCACAAACGGACCCAACTTGGAACTTGGAGCCGTCTCAATTCAACTAAGAAGAGATTCTATATTCCCATATGCTTGTCTGCTGAGTCACCCCAAAGATTGGAATCAAACCTGGTTTTATTGCAAAGATGCCTCCCCGGCTGATGAGAATCCGCTGCCGGGTTATCGTGTCCAGCGTTTGGACCCAAAGCATCCTCTTGCTGAGAAACTTACCACCACGGAACGCAAAAAACTTGCTCCCACTTTTGCAAAGGTCAGGGCCCTACTGGGAAATGGGCTAGCCAGAATTGACTTGGTCCGATGTTGGATTGCCTGGCGAATCATTCCTTTGAGCCGTAGGCCCGGCTTAATGTGTGCTTATACTGGTGAGACCACAGATCCATTACGCCACAGCCCTGAGGACTTGACTGAGGATACAATCACAGGAAATGACCAAGACCCTTTTAAACGAAAGCCTGGGAGACTGCAGCAAAGTGGGTCTGAGCCCTTTTTGCAAACTTAACCCGGCACCATATGTGAGTCTTGCTTTTAAACTTTCTTGCTTTACTATTCGATTCTCTTGTCAACTCAACCTTGCCGACTTTCACAGGCTAAATCAAGTTTCTGGAAGAAAACCTATGACCACGAGGCTGCCAAAAAGGCCAGAGCTATGAAGAAAGCCGCTAAGAAAGCGGTTAGAAAGACAAAGAAGAAACCAAGCGCTTCTGACTTGTTTGAACTGAACGACATCTCTGAGTCGGAGGTAGCCCTTGACTCATTGACACTGATTATTGCCCGGACGATACGGGGGCCAGCCAGGCTATTGATGAAGAGGTAATTACTATATCATCTGGCTCAAAAACCTTGCCAAGACAGAAAATTCGACGAGTAACCCGAAAAGTAAGATTTTCACACCCTTTACCTCATTTAGATCCTCACTTTCTTTTGAAGCAACATCAACACGAGAACCAACGTCAGACTCGGAACACCGGAGATGAAGAACTGTCCTCCGGCTTACCGAACACTCCGGTTTGACGAAAACGTCAAAATGAGGTCGTTCCACACTCAAACTATCTTTACCCGCTGGCGGGTCTCATTCGTCAACCACTAAACTCTTCCGATTCAAACTATCAGGAGGTCTCTCGCTCTTCGTCTGGCGTCTCAAACTCAGCTGCCAGCTTTCAAGACTGCCCCTGGTTAACAATTTATTCTTTGTTCAGCTCTTCCTTATATCTTTATAACTTTGTACTGACTCATCTTAACCCGTGCAGTGGCCAAGCCAAACCCTGTAAGAGAGCAAAGGCGAGTAAACCGGCGACTGATCCAAAAATCATTGAGCCGGAGCAGCAAGTCTTAGCGATAGATGTTGAGAGATCAACAGAGCAATCTACTCACGATGCTCCTCCTGAAATTCCTGACATCTCTTTTGACCATGCCAATGTCACCTCTGTAACTGCTGAACCGTCAATCTCAACTAAGCCGACAGAGAAGTAGACTGAAGATGTCATAGTTACTGGCACCGGCTTTAGAGAATCGGGCAATCCAACTGTTCTGGCCAAACACACTGCCAAACAGGAACTTGCTGAGAAACGGAAAGTAAGATTTGACATGACTCATTATGCACAGCTGAGCAGCAGTGAAGTGCTTTCCGGATATCTCAGTCAAGTCCACAGCAGCCGTGACCTTGAAATTGATATGGTGAAGCAGATGCATAAGAAGTTTGAGGTATGAATCTTGACTAAATCATATTCATCCTTCCAGCCCCCAAGTCTATTGGATATGATAGAATTGAATATGCTGTAGACTTAGAATATGATGAGTATTTTTCATAGAATCCTTTCAGAGTCGGCACACATCTTAATAGGAAATCTGAATTTGATGAACGTTGCCCCTGTAGCCCCCAAGGGCCGGCTTAATCAGTATGAATGAGTCGGTCCTATTCTTCATTGTGTATTTCTAGAACTTGCCTGTATACCCCTCATAAGCCGACGGTCAATGTTTATAGTGCCGCCGGGTTAGCATAAATGAATAATAAGAGAGAAGCAATATGCATTAGCCCCCAAGTGCCAAGTACTCTTGCTTGCAAAGTGCTTGGGACTTTATTGATATGAACTGGCACCTAAAGAACACTTCAGCAACCATTAGCCCCCAAGTGCCAAGTGTTGTTGCTTGCAAAAGGCTTAGGACTTCAATTCTTATAACCGGAAAATAATGTGTTTCGTAACTCCTTATTTATACAGGATACCACTGCTGAATTGCAGACGCAGTTAGATGTTGCAAAGGGTCGGCTGAAGTTTCAAGAATCTGAGACCCAGAAGGCTGAATCGAAATTTCAATTTAGTCTGACTGAAACGAAGGAACTGAAGGCTAAATTTGAGACGGAGAAGTCTGCTTGGGCTGAAGAGAGAACCGCCTTGGTACAGCGAGCCGATAAGGCAGAAGCAATTCTTGAAGAGGTGACGATTGAGCTCACCGGTTTAAAGCATCGTGTATCTCAGATGACTTAAGCTATCTTTGGTAAGCCGCCATGTCAAAAATTGAATCTTTCCTTTGGTAACATAAACCGCCGCTTAACCAATTCATGACTCATGCAGGCGGCAGGAGCAGCAAGCTTACCAAAGAGCCGCTTGTGAAGCTTAAAGCTATTTATACACTTGTTGAACAGTTATATACTGGAGCTCAGCGTGCATTGGCTACCATCTCTCCGTCCAACCAGACACCAAATCTTTTTATAGATATCTTGAGGAAGCTTTCTGTACTGCCTTCCAGGATTGATGAGATGAAGTGGTCGTCTGTGAGAGCCGGTGCCGTAACAGCTTTAAGCCGGACTAAGGCGTGGCTACCAGAGTTAGACCCAACTGACTTAGCCACTGGCTATCAAAGTCTGAAGGAAGATGGCACAACTTTTGATCAAAAAGACTTTGCTGCCTGTGTCAATGATATCCGCCCTCTGGCCAGCCTGATTGCCAGTGAAACGGATCTTCAAGATACCAGTTGGCTTACAGCATAGAAAACCTGAAGATGCCTACTCCGGCTTACAAATTGATGGAGCTAATCCCTCCAATCAGTAAGCATACTTTCGCCCTTGAAATTGATCCGTGTGAACTTATCGATGAAGAAGCTGAATTTGAAGCTTTGGCTGGCGTCAATTGGTCATCACCGAACTTTCAGATAGAGGAGGACAAAGAACCGGAGAAGGGTAATCCGGAAGCTTCAAAGCAGCGAGTCCAGGAAGAGTGAACCACCGGGCGGTTTACATACTTGATCCTTTAGAAAAACACTTTATTTTGATTGGCTCACGGAGTCATGTAATAGGGTAGTGAAACTTTAATCTGTCGTGCCATTGTGCACGGTTCTGCTTTTGCATAATATTGCTGACCCGCTGGTTTAAAGGACACCACTTTATGCCTATAACAGTGCTGACTTATGCAGATCAAATTAAACCTTATCCTGCACATAAACAGATAACAAGTGCCCTGGCGGCTTACCGCCGGGCGGGTCATGATGCCCAGCCGGTGCCACTAGGGACAGATGGTCCATAACCAGGGCTGACCTAGTTACCATGTTTAATATCTTTGCGAAAAATAATCATACCTGTAATGTATGTTTAAACATAATCATACCTGTAATGTATGTTTAAACTGCCGGCTTTATGAGTCTTCATGCAGTTAAAGTGTTGTAGAGCTATCGCTCCAGACATAAGATTGTTACCTTCTGGCGGCTTAGAGCCATTCATTAGGTCGGATTGCAGAGACCCAAAGATGCTTCAAATATGAGCCATAAGTAGAGGAAGCTTGGCCGAACTTGCAAAAAGCGCACCGCAAAAGAAGAACCCACAAATAACAAGAGAACCAAAAAAAAGAGATCAAAAAACATCCGAGGCTTTTACAGGCCACCAAGCCAAAGGTTCTTCTTCAATGAAACTAACTTGTTGGCCACTGGAAGGTACGTGCGTGCTGTGAGCCGGCTCTCACAGTACCCAATCGACATTTGAACCTAGACAAGTGCAGGTATTTGCTTTAAAGATAGACTTGTCTAGAGTGCGCAGGGCCAGAGTTGCATCTTGCATCACAGGCCGATTTATCGAAGTTTCAAGGAAGGCAGCATTTTGAGCCTGGATCTATCCTGACTATCTGTAAGCCGTGCTCTCACATGACAACTGTCGTTTGAACCTTAGCAAGCTCAGGTCTTTGGTCGAATACGCCATATAAGACTGATCACCAAGAGTTCGCTGGGTCAATCAGGATGACCTGATGGAGTTGAAGCAGCTGGGTACAGGTAGGATGACCCACAGGTTATGTCCTCTTTGGTCGAATACACCTATGTTTGAACATAACCCGGTCAAATGGGTAGTAACTCTGTGTTCTCTTTGGTCGATTACGCCTATGTTTGAACAGGAAGCCCCCAAGTGACATACTTTCGAATTGTTCTCATCGAGGACTTATGTTTGAGCTGTGTTATGCATCCAACTCTCTTTGGTCCCTGTAATTTGGGCGTCAAGCCTCTTGAGTAAACATGTAGGATGATGACAAACACTCAGCTTCGAGGAAGTGAAAACGACAGAGGCCCCGAATTACCAGGGATGTCGTCTTTATTATATTGTTCTACTATTTACATCATCAAACTATGTACATCATAAGAGCCGGTGGCCCAAGTATAGTAAGGCCGGAGATGAGCTATTCCACGGCCGACCAGTCTCCTCCTCTGATGTGCGTGAATCTTTGTGCTCCCGAACATCAATCAGATAGTATGACCCGTCATGCAGATTCTTGCTGACGACAAAAGGTCCTTACGAAGGCAGTGATAGTTTATGCATATCAGTTTGATCTTGGATGAGCCGGAGTACTCAGTTGCCTTCTTGAAAAGTTCTAGTCTTGACGCGGCGGCTGTGATACCGACGTAAATCTTATTGATAAATTGCTGAGCGGGCCGCCGCAAGCTCACGCTCTTCATCCAATAAGTCCAATGCATCCTGACGTGCCTTCTCATTATCAGCTTCAACATAAGCCACCACCCGAGGCGAATCATGACGGATATCACTCGGAAGAACCGCCTCAGCTCCATAGACCATAAAGAAAGGCGTGTAGCCCGTAGATCTGTTGGGTGTTGTATTGATGCTCCATAACACTGAAGGTAACTCCTCCACCCAACAACTCGGCGTTCTCTTCAAAGGAACCATAAGCCGGGGCTTGATGCCTCGCAGAATCTATTGATTAGCCCGTTCCGCTTGACCATTAGATTGGGGGTGAGCCACGGAGGAGACATCAATTCGAATATGCTCACGTTGACAAAGCTCCCTCATAGCACCTTTGGATAGATCAGTGCCATTATCTGTTATGATACTGTGGGGAAAACCAAAATGGAAAATCACCTTCTTGATGAATTGAACCGCTGTTTCTGCATCACACTTGCTAACTGGCTCTGCCTCAATCCACTTGGTAAACTTGTCCACTCCCACCAAAAGGTGGATTTTCTTATCCTTGGACCTCTTAAAAGGCCCGACCATATCAAGCCCCCCAAGTCGCAAACGGCCAAGTTATTGGAATCATCCCCAATTCTTGAGCCGGAACATGAGCACGCCCTGAAAACTTCTGACAACCGTCACATCTGCTGACCAAGTCCTCCGCATCTGCATGAGCCGTCAACCAATAGAACCTATGACAAAAAGCTTTGGCCACAAGGGACTTAGAACCGGCATGATGATGACAATCATTTGGGCGTTTTTGTGAATACCCCCTTAAATGTTTAGAGAAGGTGCCTATATAAGTGAATAGATCCCAACTGCCTCTCCATCTCATTCCACACGGAAGAAACCCTAGTGCCTGCAAAAAATCTTCAAATATGGCTAGCGCCCCAAGCTCTTCCTCGCGCCCTCACGACCCTCGTGCGGGTGATTGGAAAAGATGTTCTGTGTCCCATGCGCATCTGAGGACACTTCAAGCGGAGGGATACCTCCCCCAGAGGATCTAGTCCCCGTACGGGCCGGACTAACGTGTATTGACAACCAAGCCCTGACAGAGAGCTTTCCCAATCCCTCCGAGGGAGAGCGGGTATGTTTCGTCCCCTTCCTTTTAAGAGGCGTAAGGTTTCCCGTCCACCCCTTTCTTAGGGTACTCCTGGAGTTCTATGGTCTTCAACTGCATGATTTTATGCCGGGGTCCATCCTGCATATTGCGGGTTTTGTCGCTTTATGCGAACTGTTTTTGGGCTGCGAGGCTCACTTTGAGTTGTGGAGAAAGTATTTCTGCCTTGTCCCTCGATCGGAAGAAGGATCCATATTTGAAGTTGGGGGCACCGAAGTATGGCACATAGCCGGGACAGGCTATCTGCCAGGTACTCCGAACAAAGCATCCGAAGAGTGGCCTTCAGAGTGGTTCTATATTGAGGACGTCGCTCTGCCAGATCCAGTCCGGCGCGGACTACCCAAGTTTTCTAGTGCTCCACCAAATAAGCTTTACAATTGGTGTCCTCGCAATCCCTCGGGAGAAGAGAGAGCAGAGGTTAGCAGACTGGCTGGTAAAATCAGATTGCTCGCCAATTCAAGGCTATCCATAATCGAAGTGATGGCTATTTCAATAAAGCGACGCGTGCAGCCGCTTCAAGCCAGAGGATTTCCAATGTGGCACTATAATGGCCAAGATGACGCCTCGTGCTGCTTACGCCTAGGTCTAGATGACCCTGCCGCTCTAGCCGCTGTCTTGGAAGGTCTCTATAAGGGAGAGAAACAAGACTTTATTCGCCTGACGTGCCGGGAGGGTTTTTCAATGTACAATCCTCCTGACTAGGTGAGTTTCTCTTATGACCGTCCATCTTTTTTATTATGATATATTATCTGAACTGAATTCGGTTTCTCCTAATAGGAGTGGAGGAAGGTGATCGAGGGGATCAATAGTCCCGCCCCTCAGCCAGAGGACCAGTTTCAAAATGCAGGCTCCGGATACGTTGAAGATCCGGACGTGGGCATAAAACTAGAAGAAGGAGTCTTCTACCAAGCCTGCCGTGAGGGTCCCCTGGTGGCTATAGTAGCCGATTACGCATGCCTCGTTCCTTCCTCCCGTGTAAGTATTTCAGGACATATCTCTTCAAAAGAGAAGATTCCTAATGCGCCTTTACCCACTGTATTCTATCATACTTGAACATGGACAGCGTTCCTTGCGCCGAACTGCGTGTAGACCGTCAACCGAGAGGGCGGCGCCCGCGTCAGACGAGGTCTTGAAGCGAAAAAGGACCGCGGACACCAGCGAACCTTCAAAGATGTATGTATGTTTTAACATGTGCCGGGTGGTGAAATCGGCATTACAACTTTCTGCTTTGTTTCTTCCTTTTAGGAGGAATACACACCGGACTGTCTCTGGAGGCAATGCAGGCCAAGCTCCAGTCAATCCGGCATCGGGCCCGTCAGGGGTAAATGCTAATTCGGCGCCGGATTGTCCTATCCAGGAGGATTCTGATGAAGTGTCAGCCACCAATTCCGAAGTGGAGGTTGCGATTATTTACCGGCGGCGGAAAGTAGCCATGCGTGACCCCGCTTTTTCTGAGGAGGCGTTTAATGCCCTCAGCTCTGTAGATGCCTATATCCGAGCCGCTCAAGACAGACTCACCAGAGCCACTCATCAGCTTTCAAAAGATATGCAAGTAAGTGTTTATTTTGATTGTTCCCATGCCAGTAGCCCTCGAGACTTAAAGTAGTTGGTACAACTGATTTTAGGATCGTTGTGTTTTATAAGTGCTTGATACGTCTCCAACGTATCTATAATTTTTTATTGTTCAATGCTATTATATTATGCGTCAAGGATGTTTTATGGGATTCTATATACACTTTTATATGATTTTGGGACTAACCTATTAACCCAGAGCCCAATGTCAGTTTATGTTTTTCTCCTGTTTTAGGGTCTCACAGAAAAGGAATATCAAACGGAGCCCAATTGACCTGAAATTCAACAGAGGTGATTCTTGGACCAGAAGAAGCCCACGGAGTACCGGAGGAGGACCAGGAGATGCACGGGCTGCCCACGAGGGAGGGGCGCCCCCCTACTAGGTGCGCCCCCTGCCTCGTGGACAGCCCGTAGACCCCCTTTACTTGCCCCCAACTCCAACACCTCCTATATATACTGAAACCTCCGGAAAATAACCCAGATCGGGAGTTCCCCCACCGAAAGCCTCTGTTGCCACCGAAAACCAATCTAGACCCTGTTCCGGCACCCTGCCGGAGGGGGGAACCCTCTCCGGTGGCTATCTTCATCATCCCGGCGCTCTCCATGACGAGGATGGAGTAGTCCACCCTCGGGGCTGAGGGTATGTATCAATAGCTATGTGTTTGATCTCTCTCTCTCGTGTTCTTGAGATGGCACGATCTAGATGTATCGTGAGCTTTGCTATTATAGTTGGATCTTATGATGCTTCTCCCCCTCTATCTTCTTGTAATGCCCTTTGAAGTTATCTTATCGGATTGAGCCTTTAAGGTTTTGAGAACACTTGACACATGTCTTGCATGTGCTTATCTATGGTGACAATGGGATATCACGTGATCCACTTGATGTATGTTTTGGCGATCAACTTGCGGGTTCCGTGACCTTGGGAATCTATGCATAGGGGTTGGCACACGTTTTCGTCTTGACTCTCCTATAGAAACTTTGGGGCACTCTTTGAAGTACTTTGTGTTGGTTGAATAGATGTTTCTGAGATTGTGTGATGCATATCGTATAATCATGCCCATGGATACTTGTGGTGACAATGGAGTATCTAGGTGACATTTGGGTTTTGGTTGATTTGTATCTTAAGGTGTTATTCTAGCACGAACTATATGATAGATTGAACGGAAAGAATAGCTTCGTGTTATTTTACTACAGACTCTTGAATAGATCGATCAAAAAGAATAACTTTGAGGTGGTTTCGTACCCTACCATAATCTCTTCGTTTTTTCTCCGCTATTAGTTACTTTGGATTGACTCTTTGTTGCATGTTGAGGGCTAGTAATATGATCCAATTATGTTATCCTTGTTGAGAGAACTTGCAATAGTGAAAGTATGAACCCTAGGCCTTGTTTCCTATCATTGCAACATCGTTTATGCTCACTTTTATCTTTACCTTGCTGTTTTATATTTTCAGATTACAAAAACCTATATCTACCATCCATAATGCACTTGTATCACCATATCTTCGCCGAACTAGTACACCTATACAATTTACCATTGTATTGGGTGTGTTGGGGACACAAGAGACTCTTTGTTATTTGGTTCAGGGTTGCTTGAGAGATACCATCTTCATCCTACGCCTCACACGGATTGATAAACCTTAGGTCATCCACTTGAGGGAAATTTGCTACTGTCCTACAAACCTTTGCACTTGGAGGCCCAACAACGTCTACAGGAAGAAGGTTGCGTAGTAGACATTAGTGCTTCGAGAAAAGAATAACTCTTTATCCAAAGAACTTGAAGAGTGCCGGACCCAAATCGCCGAATTGAAAAATTCGAAGGAATCCAGAAAGGATGCTGGTGGTAAGAATAATTGTGTCCGGAAGCATTGTTCTGCTGATTACTATTATGTATGTACTAATTTGTAATACAACAACATGATCGACCGACCAACTGGAGAGGGATCTAAGAGCTGCCTTAGCAGACAAAATTTTTGCCGAAGGGGAAACAGCCGCTAGCGAGCGTGTGCTGACGCAAGCTATGGAGAAAAGGAACCAAGCGCATGATAGAAATATTAGGCTCGAACATGAGCTAAAGGGCGTAAAGGCCCAACTCTCAAGCACCTTGGAAGAGAACTGGAGGCTAAAAAGCGGCATGTTTAGTATGTCCCTTATACCTAGCTCTCCTTGTAGTATCTTATTTTGAAAGTTTCTCATAAAACTTTTCCCGCAGGTTTGTTGACTAGGCAGCCTGAAGGCGGAGTGTCCGGTTTTGAGGTTGACGTGCTGCAAGAACTTTTTAAGGTCCATGAACGGGCTCGGAAGGCCATGAAGAGTATGGCTAGGGCTCTATGGCCTGGCAACTCACCTCCAGAAACTATGGGGGATTTGTCGGACCTGTTCAAAGGGGCTCGACGCCACTTCGAACTATAGAAAGCATCAGCATGCCGCATGGGTGCTCGAGAAGCCTGGGCCATGGTGAATACGCGCTACACTCGTCTTGATCCAAATCACATGGCCCGCGTGGGACCTCGAGGGTCCGATGGACAAGAAATTGCCACGCATTTGGTCTATGACGAAGTAGAGATAGCTTCCAAGCTTTCCCAACAGGACTGTAAGCTAGACAGCCTGATAGAGGGAATAGAAAATGAGTAGTCGTCTGATTCTATGTATTAATGTACTTTTACCATCAAACTTATCTCCAGCCGAATTTATATAAAGTTTGTCATGGCCGACTATCTGCTTTAAACTCCATAAAACCAAAGGCAGAGTGCTTCCGAATACTGTATCTGCGTTAAAACACGTGATATGTTCAGAAACCAGGCAATCCGGTCATAATTGCTTGAACAGACGAACTGTGTTCGGGGAGTTATGTTATATTACTATTTAACGTAAGAAACATCTTCCAGAGAGAAAAGTTCCGTTAGGGGTTCCTTTCCCTGGGTCGGCGTGCATAAAGATGCGGGCCTCGGCTTTCGATCCTATGAGAAGGATAGTAGGATGCCATCTCCTGTGATAGTTTAAAATACGCTTTAAAATGCGATATGTCGTATATCCACCGACCAATTATTCGCTTTAGAGCGCTAGCTTTTGGCTTCACCCAGTCTGAGGTACATATCCGGATTACCCGGTTGTAACAATCGCATAGGTGCTCCCTTTACACCCTAGCCAAACAATCAGGAACGTAGGGGTAAGCATAGGAGCTAGACAACCCAGCTTGGCCAGAACTTAAGTCATATCGGTGCATATCATGGCAAGGAAGAACTGTAAAAATAGATGACATTTTAAGCAATAAGCTTTATTTATAATGGGCTTCGTTAAAGAAGCACCCATGTATATTTGGGGTAGATACATTCGAGGATGTACTTATCGTGTGGTAGTTCGGGCGAGCTGAATACTTGCCAATGAGAGAAAAATATAAAAATGAAAAGAGAAAAAATGAAAAAGTAAAAGACAAGACCTAACTTGTAAGGAGGAAGAAAAAAATTACTACCGTACTATCCATAAAATCGCCGGAGCCTGGCAGCGTTCCACGGGTTCGGCTCAAGGCGGTTATCCTTTGCATTGCAAAGGCGATAGGCTCCCCCAGATAGTACTTCATCGATAATGAAGGGGCCCTCCCATTTTGGTTTGAGCTTGTCCTTTTTCTTCTCTGGGAGGCGTAAAACGAGTTTGCCGACGTTGTATGTCTTGGCCCGCACTTCTCTGCTCTGGTATTGCCTGACCTGTTGTTGATAGAATGCGGAACAAGCTTGCGCTGTATCGCGCTCCTCTTCAAGACCATCTAGGTCGTCCTACCGATCTAGCTCGGCTTCTCGAGGTGAGTCATGAATAATGTCGTAGGGCAGAACATCCTCTGCGACGTACACCATGAAGAAAGGTGTATATCCGGTCGTACGATTGGGTGTGGTCCGCAGCCCCCAGAGTACGAAGTCAAGCTCTTCGACCCAGTGTTTATCAGACTCCCGTAAGGAATGCACTAGTCGGGGTTTAATGTCGCTCATTATCAGACCATTGGCTCTTTCGACTTGACCGTTTGTTTGAGGATGGTATAAAGAAGTGTAGTCATGTTTAATACCTAACTTTGCGCACCATTTTTTTACCTCGTCAACTATGAAGTTGGAGCTGTTATCCATGATAATACTGTGCGGGACACCATAACGGTGTACTACGCCGGATATAAAATCTATCACAGGCCCTGCCTTAGCTGTTTTCACTGGTTTGGCTTCAATTCATTTAGTGAATTTATCTACCATCATGAGTAAGTATTTCTTTTTATGACTTCCCCCTTGAAGAGGTCCGACCATATCCAGCCCCCAGACCGCAAAAGGCCAAGTAATGGGGATTGTTATCAGAGCGGTGGGAGGCATGTGACTTTGATTTGCAAAGAGCTGGCAGCCAACGCAGTGTTGGACTAAGGTTTGGGCATCTGCTCATGCAGTAGGCGAGTAAAAGCCAGCACGAAAAGCTTTGCCTACGAGCGCCCATGTTGCGTCATGGTGGCCGCCCATTCCAGCGTGTATTTCAGTGAGAATTTTCCTTCCCTCCTCTTCGGAGATGCACCTTTGGAGAATACCAGTTGTGCTTTTCTTATATAGTTCACCTTTGTGAACTTTGTAGGCATTAGAACGCCGGACTATGCGCCGGGCCTCATTTTGGTCATCGGGGAGTTCCTATATTTTAAGGTAAGCAAGGAAGGGCTCTGTCCAGGGGGCTATGACAGCCATGATTTCGTGAGCCGAGGGAGTTATCTCCATTTTTGAGTCTCCAATGACATCTTGATTGAGTTCAGCTGGGGGTGTGTTCGGATCTGAATTCGTATCGCTGCTCGCGTCCTGCCATATTACTGATGGCTTAAACAGCCTTTCCACAAATGTGTTAGGTGGGACGGGGTCACGTTTAGCTCCCATGCGAGCGAGTACGTCAGCGGCCTGGTTAATATCCCGGGCTACGTGATGGAATTCCAACCCCTCAAATCGAGCCGACATTTTTAATATGGCATTGCGATAAGCTGCCATTTTGAATGCTTCGCATCAAAATCTCCATTAATTTGAGTGATAGCGAGGTTTGAGTCTCCGCGTACCTCGAGGCGTTGTATGCCCATGGATACAGCTAGGCGGAGACTATGTAATAGGGCCTCATATTCGGCCGCATTATTTGAGTCCGTATACATAATTTATAGGACGTACCAGACTGTATCCCCAGTTGGGGATATCAATATTACGCCGGCCCCTAATCTGGCTAGCATTTTGGAACCATCGAAGTACATTGTCCAGTGGGAATATGAGCTGTACTCTTTAGGGAGTTCGGCTTCAGTCCATTCTGCGACAAAGTCAGCCAACACCTGGGATTTAATAGTCCGACGTGGTTTATAGGATATTTCGAACGACAAGAGCTCAATGGCCCATTTGGCTGTGCGTCCAGTGGCGTCTTTATTGTTGATAATATCGTTGAGTGGTACCTCGGATGCCACTGTGATCGAACACTCTTGAAAGTAGTGTCGGAGTTTCCGAGATGACATGAAGACCACATAGGCAATTTTTTTATAGTGGGGGTACCGTGATTTGCACGGTGTTAGAACCTCGGATACATAGTATACGGGCTTTTGGACAGGGAATTTATGTCCCTCTTCGGCTCGTTCGACAACGAGCACGACACTCACTACTTGGTGAGTGGCTGATATATACATCAGCATTCGTTCGCCAACACCGGGGGTAGCTAGGATTGGGTTGCTCGCTAGTAGAGCTTTTATTTCTTCCAATCCAGTTGTGGCTGCTTCCGTCCATTTGAAGTTGTCAGTGCGTTGTAGCAATTTATAAAGTGGCAATGCTTTTTCTCTTAATCTGGAGATGAAGCGGCTTAAAGCTGCGACGCAGCCTGCTAGTTTTTGCACTTGCTTGAGGTCGGTTGGTATTTTGAGTTCTGACAAGGCCCGGATTTTGGCTGGGTTGGCTTCGATTCCTCTATGGGATACGATGAACCCTAATAGCTTTCCGGCTGGAACGCCGAAGACACATTTTTCCGGATTGAGCCTTATGTCATATTATCGTAGGTTGGCAAACGTAAGGCGAAGATCTTCCACCAGAGTCTCGACGTGTTTGGTCTTCACGACTACGTCGTCAACATATGCCTCCACTGTTTTGCCAATTTACTTTTCTAAGCATGTTTGAATCATGCGTTGATATGTGGCGCCAGCGTTTTTAGTCCAAAGGGCATAGTGTTGAAACAAAAAGGGCCGTACGGGGTAATAAATGCCGTTGTGGACTGATCGAATTCCTTCATCTTTATCTGATGGTATCCGGAATAAGCATCAAGGAAGCACAACGATTCATGTCCGGCAGTTGCATCAGTGATTTGATCAATGTGGGGCAAAGGAAAGGGATCCTTTGGATAGGATTTATTCAAGCCTGTGAAGTCAACCCAGAGGCGCCAGGATTTATCCTTCTTTGGTACCATGACTAGGTTGGCTAGCCAATCCGGATGTTTAATTTCTCTGATGAATCCGGCTTCCAATAGCTTGGCGTGCTCTTCTCCCATTGCTTGTTCGGAAAACCGTCATAGTGACTGCTTGAATGGTTTGAATCCTTTGATAATGTTGAGGCTGTGTTCGGCCAGCCTGCGTGGGATTCCTGGCATATTTGAAGGGTGCCAGGCAAATATATCCAAATTTTCCCGAAGGAAGGCGCGTAACGCGCTGCCCACTGCCGGATCCACCTGTGCCCCGATGGTTGCTGTCTTATTAGGGTCCGTTGGGTGCACTTGAAATTTAATGATTTCATCTGCTGGCTTAAAGGAGGTAGACTTCGATCTTTTGGCGAGGATCACGTCGTCCTTATCTACCTTTGATCGTAGGGTAGTTAATTCTTCGGCCACGAGGGCTTCGGATAGTGCCTCTAAGGCTAAGGATGCCATCTTCTTTTCGGCATGGAGTGCTCTATCTGGATCACTTGTTAATGTGATCACTCCATTGGGCCCTGGCATTTTAAGCTTCATGTACCCGTAATGGAGTATAGCTTGAAAGTGTGAGAAAGGTTCCCATCCTAGAAGGGCGTGGTATCCGCTATAAAAGGGCACAATATGGAAGAGTAGCTCCTCTGATCTGTAGTTATCGGGCGTGCCGAATACCACGTCGAGCTTAATGCTTCCCGAACACCTGGCCTCGCGGCTTGGTATAATTCCTCTAAAGGTTGTGTTGGTGTGCTCAATGCAGGATTTCTCGACCTTCATTTTGGCAAGCGTTTCCTCATATATGAGGTTTAGTTCGCTTCCTCCGTCCGTAAGTACTTTAGTGAGGCGGAAGCCGTCCACTATTGGCCGGACTCGAGGTGCGTATTCGGCAGAAAAACTAATTGCCGTGTTACTCCATGGGCTTGCAGAGCTAATTTGGTGAACCTCGGCAAGTTCGCGATTTGCTCTCTTGCGGCGGTTATTTGAGGAGAACGTCTCGAAGATAGTGCAGACATCGATATCCTTCTCCCTTGATACGGTGTTGGCGAGAATTGCCATACCGCTCTTTGCTACCTGCCGGAGTACCCAACATGCTCTAAGGCAATGGTTTGGGACATTATCCGGGGTTGCGTGTATTTGGCAAGGTGTATCGAGTAGTTCGTCCAGTACGGACTTGTTCCTTAAAGAAGGATTGTTCTTCTTGCCAATAGGCATGCTATCGGATGACCTACTAGGGTATGTCCGTTTAGACTTGGTAGTGTATTGTCCGAATATGGATTGTTCAAGAGGCGTACTCAGGGATTTCCAAGTATTTTCCATTGCGCAGTACTTCCGTACTAACTGCAATAGGTCTATGAAACTCAGAACACGACGTCGGTTGAGGGCGTTCGAGATGCCCTTAACCCTGCAATTGCGGTAAAATATGGAAACCGCTTCATCGTCGTAGCAGTCCTTGATCTTGTTTTGAACAAGTAGGAATTTGGCCTAGAAGTGGTTGACCGTTTCCTCGGGCTGTTGTTGTATGTTCGCAAGATCATCTATGTCCGGGAGTCCGGATTTGCTTGGAGATTTTTTTCCCAGGGTGGGTGGGTGTTCGTAATTTTGAATCCCGATCCAAATTGGTATTCGGAGTTTTGACAACCTCCATTATGGGTGATCCGGACTTGACAGGGTCTAATTGTTCCCTGGGCCCGACGCTAACCCCATAGCTCACGAAATACAAAGTGCCTCGCGGAAGAAGAGTATTCGGCTCAATGGGTTCGGAGATCCGAACTGTGTCGGTCTTCGACTCGAGAGGGGGAGTCTCTTCGGCTCCGTCCTAAACTGCTGCCACTAGGTGAGTGATCGGTGAAGGATCGATCTCACTGCGGCCGAATGTAGATCTTGTATGCTCTTCTGGCGATGAAAGCCCCAGGGCGGCGATGCGATCCAGCAGCTCATTTAAGGGTGAGAGTTCTGCTGAGGTCGCATCATCGGGCTGGCCGGAATCGGCATAAAGGTGATGCTCGATGGCTGCAGGGAGTGCGGCCGGCCCAGAGGCCATGCAAGCGCATACAACGAACCCGCCGAGCTGGAGAACCTGGCCGATAGCCAAGTTATTTTCGAGGGTGATCCCGTCGTTGATGACGAGATGAGCCATCGATCACTCATTGTGAGCGCACAGCGGAGCTCTCAATGAAAGCACCATTGTCGGTGTCAAAACCGGCATATCTCGGGTAGGGGGGCCCAAGCTATGCATTTAGAGGATCAATGGTAACAGGAGGCTGGGGACACGATGTTTACCCAGGTTCAGGCCCTCTCGATAGAGGTAATACCCTACTTCCTGCTAGATTAATATGGATGAATATGAGTACAAGAGTTGATCTACCTCGAGATCATAATGGCTAAACCCTAAAGTCTAGCCTATGAGGATATTGTGATGATGATGATGATGATGATGATGATGATGATCCCCTCTATAGACTAAACCCCTCGGCTTATATACATGCCAGAGGGGACCTAGGGTTACAAGGGTGACTTGGGGAGGAGGTAATTGATACATCCAGACTCTACACTTGCCTTTCTATGTACATAAGAGTCCTGACCGAATACGGGGGAGGGTCTTCTGTTTCTTCTTTACGCGGCCCCTCAGTAGGGCCCAGCTGCAATGACCCGGATGTCTGAGGACCCCTGAATACATGACTCCCTCACCAGAGACGCCTCAACTGACGGTGATGCTGGTCCCGGCGCCGTACAAGGCGCCGGACAAGAAGTCCAAGAAGAAGAGCAAGGAGGCCGAGGGCGGCCCCCGCCCTACGGACGCAAAGTCCGAGGAGATCAACATCCTCTCCTCCGAAGATGAGGAGGATGACGAAGAAGAAGAGTCCCCTACACAAGGCAGGGGAAAGAAGAGGGCGGCCGCTGCTGATGCAAGCAAGGCCGCACCTCGGAGGAGGCTGAACCTCCCCGTTCATTCGAACTCATCGTCCGAACATAGCTTTGTGGTGAAGCCTAGGGATAAGCCCCCAACCGAAACGTAAGTTTGTTCGGATATGTTAATTGTTGCACCTTGTTTATTTAGCATTTTAATGCTTTCTAAGTATTTCTCACCTGCTGACCTACAACCCTCCCCGAGCACACCCCGACGCCTCCTTATCGGAGGGGAACTCTCTAGCGCCTGGAGAGACGGAGAGTGACCCGCTGGTCCGAGCTCCATCGCTCATGGCCCGCGGGGACACCGAAGTGTCCTCCCAGCGTGTGTCTTCCGCTCAAGGAGATGGGGGTGGGGCAAGTGATTGGGCGACCGAGGGTAACACCTCGGCTGCCGCTGACCATGGGGAAATAATCCCCATGGAGACCGAAGACGGGGGGCCCAAACAATCCGGGGCCCTGCCGAATACTAATCCGGAGCCTAGCGCGGCTCTGGGGTCCGAAGACCAGATACCCAAGACGGGGAGGATACAATGGTGCCCGGGGTCAATCCAGAGGCACTGGACCCTCTGGCGGGAGCACTACAGAGTGCTTCCGTCATGGAGGAGCACCATGATACGGCTCCACCGTATCTATAATTTTTGATAGTTCCATGCCAATATTCTACAACTTTCATATACTTTTGGGAACTTTTTAGACTATTTTTTGGGACTAACATATTGATCCAGTGCCCAGTGCCAGTTCCTGTTTGTTGCATGTTTTTTGTTTCGCATAATATCCATATCAATTGGAGTCCAAACGAACGGAGATTTTTTTGGAATATATGTGAATTTTGGGAAGCGGAACCAACATGAGACGATGCCCGAGTGGGCCACGAGGTAGGGGGCGCGCCCACCAGGGGCAGGCACTCCTTGGGCCCTCGTGGCCACACCGTAAGGCGGTTGATGCCCTTCTTTCACCGCAAGAAAGCTAATATCCGGATAAAAATCATGTCAAAAAATCAGCCCAATCGGAGTAACGGATCTCAGGGAATATAAGAAACTGTGAAGGGACAGAATCTGGGAACGCAGAAACAAAGAGAGACAGAGAGACAGATCCAATCTCGGAGGGGCTCTCGCCCCTCCCATGCCATGGAGACCATGGACCAGAGGGGAAACCCTTCTCCCACCTAGGGAGAATGTCAAGGAAGAAGAAAAAGGAGGGGGGCTCTCCCCCCTCGCTTCCGGTGGCACTGGAGTGTCACTAGGCCATCATCGTGTGGGAGCGATCTACACCAGCACCACCGTCATCTTCACCAACATCTCCATCACCTACCCCCATCTATCTACAGCGGTCCACTCTCCCGCAACCCGTTGTA
Organism: Secale cereale; assembly: GCA_902687465.1. Lineage (NCBI taxonomy): Eukaryota > Viridiplantae > Streptophyta > Magnoliopsida > Poales > Poaceae > Secale > Secale cereale. The sequence continues at coordinate 94,794,979 of LR738713.1, read as the reverse complement.
CCCTCTACTTGAACATGGTGCTTTATGCTTCATATTATTATCCAATGATGTGTTGCCATCCTATGATGTATGAGTAGATTATCGTTGTCCTATCGGTGATTGGTGAATTGCTATGATTGATTTAAATTACTTGTGGTTATGTTGTTGTCCTTTGGTGCCCATCATATGAGCGCACGCGTTGATCACACGATAGGGTTAGTTGTATGTTGATAGGACTACGTATTGGAGGGCAAGAGTGACAGAAGCTTCAACCTAGCGTAGAAATTGATGCATACGGGATTGAAGGGGGACCATTATATCTTAATGCTATGGTTGGGTTTTACCTTAATGTATGTTAGTAGTTGCGGATGCTTGCTAATAGTTCCAATCATAAGTGCATAGAATTCCAAGTAAGGGATGACATGCTAGCAGTGGCCTCTCCCACATAAAACTTGCTATCGGTCTAGGAATGTAGTCAATTGCTTAGGGGCAATTTCGCAACTCCTACCACCACTTTTCCACACTCGCTATATTAACTTTATTGCTTCTTTATCTTAACAGCCCCTAGTTTATATTTACGTGCTCTTTATATTCTTGCAAACCTATCCCACAAAAACTACAAACTACTTCTAGTTTCATTCTTGTTCTAGGTAAAGTAAACGTCAAGCTTGTGTAGAGTTGTATCAGTGGTCGATAGAACTTGATGGAATGTTTTTTCTGCCTTTAGCTCCTCATTGGGTTCGACACTCTTACTTATCGAAAGAGGCTACAACTGATCCCCTACACTCGTGGGTTATCAAGACATTTTTCTGGCGCCGTTGCCGGGGAGCAATAGCGTGGGGTGAATATTCTCGTGTGTGCTTATTTGCTTTATCACTAAGTAGATTTTTTTGCTGTTCTAAGTTGTTATATATCTTTAATTATGGATATGGAACAAGAAATACCAAAAAACTTAGGTGTACTTGCTACTCATGGAGATGGGGAACCTCCTAAAACCCTCGATGCTCATTATGTGAAAGATATTATGTACTACTTTGATAATCCTGAGAAACCCCATTTAACTATCTAATGGGAGTAACGTTGGATCAACTTGAATACTTTAGGGATTATCGCTTGACACAAAAAGGGGAACTATTATGGGATCAAATTCATATGTTGCATTGCTTTGCTCGGCAACTATGCTTGAGACATGATTATACTTGTTGCTCTAGGATGAGGGCTCCACACCTTCCCTTTTCATGCAAATTTAATAATAATGAAACCTCAGCTTCTTATGCTAATGGTATATATGATTATTATGATGTGGAACAAATACAAGAATTCGTTGCTTTTAAGGGTGCATATGAAATTGAATCTTTGTTTAGAAAGAATGATGCTTTTGATGATGATGTTTCTAGGCCTGAAAATCTTGCTATATTGAAATATTGCTATTTGAATTATGAATATAACTCCAATATTGATGCGTTTATTGAGAAAGTCTCCGCTGTCCAAGAATAGACTAATATTTTACAGGAAACTATGGAAGAAGAAAATGATGACATCGTGAGCTCATTAGGTGAAAAAGATGATGAGGAGAGCGAAGAACAAAAGGAGGAAGAGCGGATTAGCTACCCGTGCCCACCTTCTAATGAGAGTATCTCTTCAACTCATACATTGTTTAATTTCCCTTCATGCTTACCGAAGGATGATTGCTATGATGATTGATATGATCCCGTTGATTCTTATGAAATATCCCTTTTTGATGATGCTTGCTATGCTTGTGGCCAAGATGCCAATATGAATTATGCTTATGGAGATGAACTTGTTATAGTTCCTTATGTTAAACATGAGATAATTGCTATTGCACCCACACATGATAGTCATATTATCTTTTTGAGTTCTCCAAACTACACTATATCGGAGAAGTTTGCACTTATTAAGGATTATATTGATGGGTTGCCTTTTTCCGTTACACATGATGATTTTGATGAATATAATATGCATGTGCTTGCTGCTCCTACTTGCAATTATTATGAGAGAGGAACTACATCTCCGCCTGTCTATGTTTCCAACATGATAAAATTGCAAGAACCTGCTTATACTATGCATTGGCCTTTACTTGATGTGCATGAATTGTTTTTGTATGACATTCCTAGGCATAGGAAGAGAGTTAGACTTCGTTCTTGCATGACACATATCACTCGGTGCTCACTACTAAATGCCAAATCATTGCTAATTAAAATTGGCTTTAATATACCTTGAGATCCGCGTGGATCCATTACTTGAGCACTATCTGCCTAGCTTAATGGCTCTAAAGAAAGTGTTGCCAGGGAGACAACCCGGAAGTTTTAGAGAGTCATTTATTTCTGTTGTGTGCTTTTATAAATTTTTAAAACAAACAAAATAAAGAGGGGAACCTAAAACTTTTTCAAAAAGAAAAGTGAAAGTAAGAAGGACGAGCACCGTTGAAATGGGGGAGCTCCTTGAACTTTATTCATGCCCATGGAAACTTTGCAAACCTTGAATTACAGAAACTTTTCATCAAAAATAATTATCCCCTTGTACAATTCCATTGTATTATAAAAATAATGTGCCAAGAGTTTCCTTTAGGATGATTAAAGTGCTTGTTGGTTTGTGCCGCGCAAAAATAGAAACTTTGGCTGTAGTGCGTGATTTTACATTTTTTACTGGAACGTCGAAAGGATCTGAAACTATTTGCAAAGTCTTCCTATACAAATTGTTGATTGTTCCTAATTTTCCCATAATTTTTAGGGTTACAGAAGTATGGTTAATGTTCAGAGTACTACAGACTGTCCTGTTTTCACAGATTGCTATTATAGTTTCATTATTTGCATATGTTTGAATTCTTGTTGATGCCTCCTTGACTTGGGGCCATAGAATTTTGATAGCGTACAGTAGCTAATGCTTGTTTATAATTATACAATAATGTTAGAGCAGTACATGATGGGATTTCATTGATCATATGCACTAACCCCGCCACTAAAAGTTCGGTTAAGTTTTTTGTGGATGAAGTGTTCGAGGATCGAGGAGGTCTCGATGTGAGAAGAAGGAGGAGAGGCAAGAGCTCAAGCTTGGGGATGCCCAAGGCACCCCAAGTAAATATTCAAGGAGACTCAAGCGTCTAAGCTTGGGGATGCCCCGGAAGGCATCCCATCTTCCTTCAACAAGTATCGGTATGTTTTCGGATTCGTTTCGTTCACATGATATGTGTAAACTCTTGGAGCGTCATGTGCTTTTTATTTTTCTTTTAATAAATGCACCATGCTGGTATGAGATATTACTTGGTTGATTTATAGAATGCTCTTTGCACTTCACTTATATCCATTGAGTATGGCTATATAGAATGCTTCATGTGCTTCACTTATATCATTTGAAGTTTGGATTGCGTGTTTCTCTTCACATAGAAAACTGCCATTTTTAGAATGCTCTTTTGCTTCACTTATAATTGATAGAGCGTGGGCATAACTTTTGTAGAAAGAATTAAAACTCTTTTGCTTCGCTTATATCTATTTAGAGAGTTGACAGGAATTGGCCATTCACATGGTTAGTCATAAAATCCTACATAAACTTGTAGATCGCTGAATATGATATGTTTGATTCCTTGCAATAGTTTTGCGATATAAAGATGGTGATATCAGAGTCATGCTAGTGGGTAGTTGTGGATTGTAGAAATACTTGTGTTGAGGTTTGTGATTCCCGAAGCATGCACATATGGTGAACCGTTATGTGACGAAGTTGGAGCATGATTTATTTATTGAGTGTCATCCTTTGTGTGGAGGTCGGGGGCGCGCGATGGTTAACTCCTACCAACCTCACCCCTAGGAGCATGCGTGTAGTACTTTGTTTCGATGGCTAATAAATTTTTGCAATAAGTATGTGAGTTCTTTATGACTAATGTTGAGTCCATGGATTATACGCACGCTCACCCACCATATACCTTCCTCAAAACAGCCACCATACCTTCCTATTCTGGCATTTCCATAGCCATTCCGAGATATATTGCCATGTAACTCTATCGTTCCGTTTATTATGACACACACCATCATTGTCATACTGCCTTGCATGATCGTAAGATAGATAGCATGATGTTTCCATGGCTTGTCCGTTTCTTGATGTCATTGCTACGCTAGATCATTGCACATCCCGGTACACCACCGGAGGCATTCACATAGAGTCATATGTTGTTCTAGCTTCGAGTTGTAATCTTTGAGTTGTAAGTAAATAAAAGTGTGATGATCTTCATTATTAGAGCATTGTCCCATGTCAGGAAAGGTCAAATAAAAAAAAGACATGGCCTAAAAAATATAGAGAGGGGCTAAAAAAAGCCCCTCCAAAAAAACAAAAAAAATGAGAGAAAATAGAGAAGGGACAATGCTACTATCCTTTTCCACACTTGTGCTTCAAAGTAGCACCATGATCTTCATAATAGAGAGTCTCTTGTTTTGTCACTTCCATATACTAGTGGGAATTTTCATTATAGAACTTGGCTTGTATATTCCAACGACGGGCTTCCTCAAATGCCCTAGGTATTCATGAGCAAGCAAGTTGATGCACACCCTGTCGTGGTTCTAAGTCTGACAGTACGAGTAGGGGGTACGAATGGGGAGGCAAGGCCCTAGCTATGGTGGAGTTGTACACAAGGTGTTTACGAGTTCATGCCCTTCTCGCAGGAAGTAACAGCCCTACGTCTCGGTGCCCAGAGGCGGTCGACTGGTATGTGTATATGTGAGTTACAAAGATGTGAACCCTTGTACCGGAGGAGGGGGGTGGCATATATAGTGCGCTAGGACCCCATCCATGCTCCACGTTACCAAGGGTTCAATGTACATTAAGGCAGGCGTTACTGATAACGCCTACAGTAAAGAGTAATTAAGGCATTTACTACGGCGAGTAAATACCAGACCGTTATTGTCCTAAGGGATCCTTGACCTTCGGGAGTCGAGTGCCTTGGATTGGTCGAGTGGAGTTGAGTCGTCTTGTAGGTGATTTCCAGTCGAGTGGGATGTCCTCTTGGGCCGTGTCAGTCGACTGTCTTTGTCATCATAAGTTTTGTCTTTTGATCTTCTAGGGTAGTGACCTTGGGTGGGGTACCTTGGTCGGGCCTGTGACCCTACCCTAGGTCTGTAACCTCGTCAGTAGCCCCTGAATGGATTGAGGCTTGAGCAAGAGAGAGAGTGCTGAGGAAAGCTCCGGTTCTGGCTCGACGCCCCTGGGGTAGCCTACTTCTGAGCTCGCGGACTAGGCTGTCCTCCTCAATCTTGTCTTGGTCGCCTTGATCGATTCTAGAACCGTCGAGTGTGTTGGTTGCTTATTCCGTCGACTGAACTTTGCGCTAGGCGTCGGGTGCCGTTGGCGTGCGCAGTTTTCGGCGGGGTTGGTTGCTCTTTGGTCGCCGGATTCCATGGGGTTTCGAAATTTGGGGAAGCGCGCGGGGCGGGACGTGCCGCAGCAATCGGACGGATATGCTTGAGACGCCTCGATCCTCGCGCCACCTTTTTCGCCACATATCGCGTCTGCACCTGTTGCGGGATTTGATAAGATCGCTCGGGGCCACCGGTCAGCCACTCGTCCGGGGCGCTATAAGTGTGCGCCGAGCCCGAAGTAGGAGCACTGTGCGCCCAATCCTTCTTCTTCCTCCTCCGCCTCTTTGCCGTGCCTCTACTCCTTCTTGCCTTTCTCCACAGCGACCGCCGGCGCGCGTGCCTTGGGCAAGGACAAGACCGCGGCGATGGAGCGTTCGAAGAAGGCGGCGACGGGGAAGGGGAGGCAGTCCGGTCAGAGCGTATCATCGTCGAGGTCTGGGCTCCCTCCTGGTTGGATCCAGGGGGATTGGATCCGGTCCACCGTCGCGGCGGAGGATCTAGAGGAGCTGGAGGAGGAGGGACTGATTGCCCGCGGCTCCTGGCGGGTGCCGGAGGGCGAACTCGAGCCTCGGCCGCGGGAGGGCAAGTGCGTCCTCCTCGCGACCCACGTCGACCGAGGTTTGTCCATGCCTCCGCATCCTTTTTTTCGTGCTTTCTTGATTTTCTTCGGCGCCCAGCTGCATTACTTCACGCCCAATTCCATCGCTTTCCTTTTTGCGTTCGTTTCCATGTGTGAGAACTTCCTCGGCTGCCGGCCGCACTGGGGCTTGTTCAAGCATATCTTTACCTGCCGCTCGCAAACCGTCAAGAAGGCGAATCCGAGCAACGATAAGACGCACGTCCTCCAGGCGTGCGGCGGGCTCGGAATCCAACTTAGGAATAGGAGCGCCTTTCCCCCCATAATCTTTCCGGAGTCGATTCGGGGCTGCCAGTGGACTTGGTTCTACTATAAGGACAGTCCGACCCCGGGTCAGTCGACTGGTCTTCCCCCTTTCTCTCTTGGTCGAGCCAGCCAGCCTCCTTCAATGATTGTGGGTAAGGCCGAGAGGGCCGAAGTGAACATGTTGGTGGAGCGGGTCGTCCAGTTGGTCTGCGAGGGTGTAACAGGGATGGATCTGTTTGAGGTGTACCTCATGCGGAGGATCCAGCTGCTCCAGGCTCGGGACCACCCGATGTGGTTGTACTCCAGCACCGACGACTCGTCGCGAGTCCACCCGGAGGCGGCCGACGTGAAGTACGTGGCGCAATGCCTGAAGTGCATCACGGGGAATAAGTTCAACCCGAGGGGGGTCTGGGAGGGTCCTCCCATTCGACGCTGACCATCTGCCCGATAAGGTTCGTCTTCGGCTCCCGAGTGATGTTTCTGTCGTTGGCTTGTAATTTGTCTTGACAGATCCGACTGATATTTGGTCAATCTTCCCTTTTTGCAGATCTATACTGAGATGTACTCGCTGCCCAACGGGGATTTGGTCCAGGAGGACGAGGAGGGCGTGGGCGACGCCACCGAGTGGAAGTCGGAGGAGGAGACCGAGGAGGAGAGTGAGGACTACAGCAGCGGGGAGGAAGTCGAGTCAGCTCCCCGTGATGAGAGGCGGTCCAAGGGGAAGCACGACCCAGGGGCTGCGCGCCCTCGGACAGGTCCCTCAGGCTCCCAAACGCCCAAGTGCGCTCGCACGGCCACACCTGACCCATCTGAGAAGGTGCCCAAGCACCCCAAGGTTACCACCACCAAGCCCCGGAAGGCCTTGCCCAGGATTAAGGTGGATGTTCCCATCATCTCCACGTAAGTATCATTCGGCTTTGTTTCTTTCTGTCTTTTGGATGTCGACCGTGTCTTCTGTCGACTCATCTTTGAGGGGTTTCTTCAGCGCTGCTGCTTCCACGACCTCGATGGACATTGACAAGGGCCAGGACGACGAGGAGATCGCAGATGCCGCGACATCCTGCGCAGGTGCGGGTTATAGATCGTGTCTTGTTTTTTCGTCGGTTAGGGGTGACGGTCGACTGAATTTCGCTATTGTTTGTCTTGAAGTGCCGCGCCACGCCATAGAGCTCCCAGATGACGATGATGATGTTGATGAGGAGCGCTTGGGAGGAGATCGACGACGCACAGGGAAGAAGGGCCGGAAGGCGCCTTCTGGCTCGGAGGCCCAGCAACAGGAAGACACGGCCTGAGGCACGGTCTCCTTTGCCGACCCCGTGTCGACCGTACGTCCCGCTTCGTCAGCTGGAGGAGCCGTCGACCCGGTGCTTGTCCCAGCTGTCGACCCAGCGCCTGCTCCAGTTGTCGACCCAGCGCTCGCTCCAGCCGTCGACCCAGCGCCCGCTCCAGCCGTCGACCCAGCGCCCGCTCCAGCCGTCGACCCAGCGCCTGCTCCGTCGTTCGTTCTCTTCTCCTCCTACCGCCTCCCGGAGGATCCTGTGGGAGCGGCTCAAGAAGCCGTTCACCAGGCGGGGTTGATGATGGAGAAGACGAAGGCGGTGTACGAGGCCAGCATGGCTGCTTACGACACTAGTTCTGCTCTTTGGGCCAACGTCCAGGTTTGTTTTCTCCACTGGTTGGTTTGCTGCGCTGGAATAGTCTTTGGCTTTGAGAGAATCCGCTGCTTTGTTCGTAAGATGATGTCACACCCAGTGGGTGAGGGTCTTGATGTGTTTGCTTTCAACTTCCCTTGAACTCGAGCGAGACTGATCTTGGTCGAGTTTGAACCGGTGGGGGCACGCTTAGTGCACCCACTTGGTGTAGTCCCCGAGACCGTGGTTGACTGTTGGCGGTCGGCCATGGTCTGACGATAGAACTTTTCTTCCTTGTTGATTTTTTTGAGCTCGAGCCAGACTGATCTTGGCCGAGTGAAAACCAGTGGGGGCATGCTCAGTGCACCCACTGGGTGTAGTTCCCGAGACTGCGGTTGAGTGTTTGACTCGACTGTAGTCTTAGAATCTTGTTTTGTTGTGTTGATGCAGAAATCTTGCGAGTTTGGGGCCAAATTTGCAGACCTTGAGAAGAAGCAAATCCAGCTCAATCTCGACCTGCAGATGGCTCAGGACCATCTGAAGAAGACGCAGGATGACGCGGCCGGTAACTGACGCTAACCATTTGTCGACTGACTTTTGATAAATGTGCCTTGTGTTTCCTCATGTTCATCTGTCTAGTGACGTCTTTGGTAGGTCAACTGAAAGCAGCCTTGGAGCAGAAAGATCTTGACCTAGCGGCGGTGCAGCAGGCGGCTCAAGAGAAGGCAGAACTGGCGGCGCAGAAGCTGGCCTCTGTAGGCGTGCTCGAGGCGGAGATTATCAGGCTGAGAGGCACACCCGACGCAGCCAATCAAGAGGTGACTCAACTGAAGAATTCCAAGTCTGTCTTGAACGACAAGTACGAGGCCCTTTTCCAGAAGAGGATTGATCTTGAGGCCTATCTAGGCGACCTTACCAAGAAGTGATACCTTGTGCTCGAAGGAATGTCTCTTTTGGCTCGGGTTAAGCTGGATCGGTTGACCCATGCTTTGCTTGATGGCTTGACTCGCTGTTTTCCGGTGCAGAATTCGGTCGCAAATTCGAAGAAGAGACTGGGTGGGTCGAGCCCGGCCTGGACCCAGCCAATTCCATCATGAAGGACGAGGTTGCCATGAACATCTTGAGGCTGGAGTCCCGCCTTACTGCGGCCACAGACTATCTGGGACGGCTGAAAGCGGTGATGGCCCGGATCGACACCGCGCTCTGGAGGGGAGTCGTGCAGGAGAACGACCTCGAGTCTCTGATGACTCGACTCAACGAGATTCCCAACCGAGTGCAAGAGTGGAAGAAGTCGTCCGCCCGGGGTGGAGCCGACGTGGCGCTGTCTCTAGTCCGCGTGCACTGCAAGGAAGTGAAGGAGAGGAGGCTCGCGGCGCTCAAGGTTGCCAATACGAAGGAGCTTCAGTTCCAGTCGTTCATGGAGACTTTCTTGGAAGCCGCCACTCGTATTGCTGATGGGATCGACCTAGACCAATTCGTTGCGCCCGCGAGTCCGCCTCCACCTGAGGAATGAGCTAACTTTGACACTTTAATTCAATTTGCCTCGGAATGCCGAGCAGTCTTGTAACCGTTAAACTCTGGTGGGCCTGTGCCCCAGGTACTCTTGCCCGAATCTTGCGGGACTTTTATCTGGATTCGACCTTTTGGCTTACGGCTCTTTTTTGATCGCTTGAATCTTCGAGTCGACGTCCGCAGCTAAGCCCCCGAGTGAGAGGGTTGCTCTTCACTCGGGGAGAGCGTTTGAAACTTAGGCGAGTCACGGGGTCGCAGCTAAGCCCCCGAG
>LR738713.1:94771207-94784438 GCA_902687465.1 Secale cereale | reverse complement strand
GGGTTGCTCTTCGCTCGGAGTGGATGTTTTTAACTTAGGCGATTCCGAGCTACGTTGTATTTCTGGCGGAGCTCGGAAGATAGAGCCACATTATACTTATGACGCAGCTCAGAGTACCGCAGCCAAGCCCCCCGAGTGAGAGGGTTGCTCTTCACTCAGAGTGAGCGTTTGAAACTTAGGCGAATCGGGTTCGCAGCTAAGCACCCACTGGGGGATTTTGAAGACCAACGTTTTTAGAAAGCATCAATCATTAGAGGACCACTTCTAACTTGTCTTTGAAACAAATTGGGAAATCTTTATTACAACTCGACTGTCGAGTTTCTCAACTGTAGAAGCGGCGGAGCAGGTCTGCGTTCCACGAACGAGGTTCGTCTTTCTTCTTGGCGACATTGTAGAGGTGGTATGCTCTGTTGTGCAGTACCTTGGTGATGATGAATGGACCTTCCCAGGCCGGGGCGAGCTTGTGTGGACGTTTCTGATGCACTCGAAGGACCAGGTCTCCTTCCTGGAATGCTCGACTTCGGACGTTGCGAGCATGGAATCGACGCAGGTTCTGTTGATAGATGGTCGACCGGACCAAGGCCATCTCTCTTTCCTCTTCCAAAAGGTCGACTGCATCCTGACAAGCCTGCTCTGCCTCGGCTTCGGAGAAGAGTTCCACTCTGGGGGCGTTGTGCAATAAGTCGCTCGGCAACACAGCTTCGGCTCCATAGACCATGAAGAAAGGGGTACGGCCAGTCAACCGGTTTGGAGTTGTCCTCAGACCCCATAAGACAGATGGTAGTTCAGTTACCCAAGCCCCAGCGGCATGCTTAAGATCACGCATGAGCCGCGGCTTTAGGCCTTGGAGAATCAAACCATTTGCTCTTTCTGCCTGTCCATTTGACTGCGGATGCGCCACGGAGGTGTAGTCGACCCGTGTTCCTTGAGAAGCACAGAAAGCTTTGAATCCATCCGAGTCAAAGTTGGAGCCGTTGTTTGTGATGATGCTGTGGGGGACTCCATATCTGAATATCAATTCCCTGATGAAGCTGATGGCGGTGCTCGACTCGAGGTTCTTGATGGGCTTGGCCTCAATCCATTTGGTGAACTTGTCGACTGCCACGAGTAGGTGGGTGAATCCGCTTCTGCCTATCCTGAAGGGGCCGACCATGTCCAAGCCCCAAACAACAAAGGGCTAGACTAGTGGAATGGTCTTCAAGGCGGACGCCGGCTTGTGGGACATGTTGGAGTAGAACTGGCAACCTGCGCACTTGTCCACAATATCCTTGGCCATCTCGTTGGCGCGGGGCCAGTAGAACCCGGCTCGGTATGCTTTGGCCACAATAGTCCGAGAGGAGGCGTGGTGGCCACAAGTTCCCGAGTGAATTTCATCTAGGATCAGTCGACCTTCCTCTGGAGCGATGCAACGCTGAGTGATTCCGGTGACGCTTTCTCTGTAGAGTTGACCCTGAATGACAGTGAACGCCTTGGATCGGCGGACGATCTGGCGTGCTTCCTCCTCATCTTCCGAGAGTTCTTGCCTGAGAAGATACGATATATATGGCACAGTCTAGTCTGGCGTAATCACTAGGACCTCCATGATCAGGTCGACCACAGCAGGTACTTCGACTTCAGTTGGATCTGACGCGCTGACTGGCTGTGGGGGCTCTTCTGTGAAGGGGTCTTCTTTGACAGAAGGGGTGTGCAGATGCTCCAGGAACACATTCTTGGGTATAGGCCCCGAGTCGAGCCAATTTTTGCGAGGTCATCGGCCAGCTGATTCTTGGCTCTGGGCACATGATGGAGCTCTAAGCCTTCAAACTTCTTTTCAAGCTTCCGCACTGCACTGCAATAACTGGTCATTGCCGGGCTCCTGACATCCCATTCCTTCATCACTTGGTTCACCACTAAGTCAGAGTCGCCATAAACCATCAAGCGACGGACGCCGAGTGAGATGGCCATGCGCAACCCGTACAAAAGTGCTTCGTACTCGGCTTCGTTGTTCGATGAGTCAAAGTGGATCTGAAGGACGTAACTGAGCTTGTCGCCCCTGGGGGAAACCAGCACCATGCCTGCGGCGGATCCGTTCAGCATCTTGGATCCATCGAAGAACATAGTCCAGTGGTCCGACTGAACTTGAGTCGGCAGCTCTTGTTCTATCCACTCGGCCACAAAATCTGCTATAGCCTGAGACTTGATGGCTTTCTTTGCTTCAAACTTGATATCTAACGGAAGAAGTTCAATCGCCCATTTTGCCACTCGACCGGTTGCGTCTCGGTTGTTCAGGATCTCTGACAGCGGGGCGTCGCTCACGACTGAGATTGTATGGTCCGAAAAGTAATGGGCAACCTTTTTTGCAGTCAAGTAAATCCCGTACACAAGCTTTTGGTAATGTGGATACCTTTGCTTGGAGGGAGTAAAAACTTCGGATATGTAATAGATCGTGCATTGGACCTTGTATGCCTTGCGCTCTTCTTCCCGCTCGACCGTGAGTACAGTACTGACAACTTGTCCGGTGGCTACAATGTACAGCAGAAGAGGCTCTCCGCTCACTGGGGCAGCGAGCACCGGCTGGGTCGACAACAGGGCTTTGAGCTCTTCAAACGTCGCTTCAGCTTCGGAATTCCACTCGAACTTGTCGGATTTCTTCATGAGTCGGTAGAGGGGCAGTGCCTTCTCACCAAGACGAGAAATGAATCGACTCAATGCAGCCAGGAAACCAGTAAGCTTCTGGACGTCGTGTATACGCTCGGGGCATTTCATTCGGAGGATGGTGCTGCCTTCTCTGGGTTGGCGTCGATTCCCCGTTCGGAAATGAGAAAACCGAGCAACTTGCCGCCAGGAACTCCAAATGTACACTTTGATAGATTGAGCTTGATATCATAGCTTCTTAAGTTTGCAAATGTCTCAGCGGGGTCGGTCAGCAGGTCGAAACCTTTCCGTGACTTGACCACAATGTCATCCATGTATGCCTCGACGTTCCGACTGATTTGCTTTATTAAGCACTTCTGTATCATGCGCATGAAAGTAGCGCCGGCATTTTTGAGACCGAAAGGCATGGTGACATAAAAGAAACACCCGAAGGGGGTGATGAAAGCTGTCTTGATTTCGTCGGGTCCGAACAGACGAATCTGATGGTACCCGGAATACACGTCCAGAAAGGACAAACGTTCACATCCCGCAGTCGAGTCGACTATGTGATCGATGTGGGGAAGAGGAAAATGATTCTTCGGCCAGGCCCCATTGATGTGCTTGAAATTGATGCACATGCGGAGAGACTTGTCCTTCTTGGGGACCACGACGACATTGGCGAGCCACTCGGAGTTGTAAATCTCGCGGATAAACTCAGCTGCCAGGAGCCGAGCCACTTCCTCGCCAATTGCCTTTCGCTTCTCCGCAGCGGACCGACGGAGATGTTCCTTCACATGTTTTACCTTCGGGTTGACTCGCAAATGGTGCTCAGCCAGTCCCCTGGGTACACCCGGCATGTCTGATGGTTTCCATGCGAAGATGTCCCAGTTCTCACGGAGGAACTGGACAAGCGCTTCTTCCTATTTGCTGTCGAGTGTAGTGGAAATGTGGGTCGGTGCTGCGTTGGGGTCGGTGGGGTGGATGTGCACGGGTTTTGTGTCCCCGGCCGACTGGAAGGCTGACTCGGAAGCCGGCTTCTTCACCCTCAGCAGATCACACGGATCCACGCTCTTTTGGTACTCCTCCATCTCTACTGCTGCCATTTGCTCGTCGGCGATCTTCGAGCCTTTCTGGAAGCACTCTTCCACTTTCTGACGGTTCCTAGTGACGGTTATAACGCCGTTGGGTCCCGGCATCTTCAGCTTGAGGTAAACGTAACATGGTCGAGCCATGAACCTGGCGTAGGCGGGCCTACCCAGGATGGCGTGATAAGCACTGTTGAAGTCCACCACTTCGAATGTCAGCTTCTCTTTGCATTAATTCTTCGATTCACCAAAGACCACGTCGAGTGTGATCTGGCCAAGTGAGTCAACTTTCTTCCCGGGGATTACCCCGTGGAACCTCATGTTACTTTCTCTCAGCTTGGACATCGGAATGCCCATATCCCGGAGGGTTGCTGCATACAAGATGTTCAAGCCACTGCCCCCATCCATCAGGACTCTGGTCAGACGCGTGCCCTCGATCACTGGGTCGACCACCAGTGCCTGCCGCCCGGGGGTGGCAATGTGTGCTGGGTGATCAGAGTGGTCGAATGTGATGGGGGTCTTGGACCATTTCAAAAATGCGGGGGTCGCCGGGGCAACCATATTTACTACTCTATTGATGATTTTCAGTCGACTTTTGCTCTCGACATCTGCGAAGATCACCAAAGTGGAGTTGATCCGGTGGTATCCTCCGTTCCCTTCCTTGTCTTTGGACTCTTCTGATTCTTTCCCCTCCTCAGTCGACTAATCTTTTTGGAAGTTCTGGATCAGGAGCCGACACTGTAGAGTGGTGTGCTTGGGATATACCAAGTTTCCCTCTTCATCTTTCTTCGTGTGTATGGGACACGGCTGATCGAGCACATCATCTCCAGCTTGATCCTTCCCTTTCTTGGGGGCCCGGGAACCTTTCGGCTTTCCTTTGCCCTTTCCCTGATTGACCACTGCAGCCTCTCCCTGAGCAGCTGGCTCGGCTTTGCGCTTGTTCTTCCGATTGGAATTCTGATCATCCTGTCCGACTGGTTTCTTGTCGCTGCGGAGACGATCGGCCTCCTCACCGTTGGCGTACCGACTGGCAATCTCCATCATCCGCGATATGGACATATCGCCTGTTCGACCAAACTTCAGATTCAGCTCTTGGTTACGCACGCCTTCCTTGAAAGCGCAAACCGCCTGGTGCTCAGACACATTCTCCACCGTGTGATGCAAGGTGGTCCATCGCTGGATGTAATCTCTCAAAGTTTCATTCGACTTCTGTGCGCAGTGCTGAAGCTTTGCGAGTCCAGCAGGCCGCTTGCAGGTGCCTTCGAAGGTATGAATGAACACCCGCGCGAGCTCTTCCCAACTATAAATACTCCCGGGGGCCAACTAATTGAGCCACGCCCGAGCAGAACCGCCCAGCATCAGAGGAAGGTGCTTCATGGCCACGTCGTCGTTGCCGCCTCCGATCTGTACAGCCACTCGGTAGTCTTCTAGCCAGGTGTCTGGTTTCGACTCACCGGTGAACTTGCTTACCCCCGCCACTAACCTGAAGTTCGGGGGGATCTTTGCGGCTCTGATAGCACTACAGAAACAACCGGGTCCAAAGACAGGTGCTCGGCTGCCACTCGGTTGATCTCTGCCTTGCTCTTCTCTGAATGCCCTGTTCCGGTCGACCCGTCCCTGCACAAGGATAGACCTTGCATTGAAACCTGGCCTCCGGGGATCTGGGGGAATCCTCCGCTCATCGTCACGCAGGCGCTTGCCCTCGTGCCGCTGGGGCGAGTACGATCCGCTTCCCGAAGGAGGCGTAGGCACTCGACGGCGGTCATGATGTCCGTGTCGATGGTCGTGTTGCTCGTCATTCTGACCCAGATGCCGGTCTTGCGGCAGGCCATGTTCCTCATGCCTCGGGGGTGATCTTGGACTGTGGGCCGACCATACGGTGTCTGCAGCCACCGATCTGCTGTGAATCCTGTTGCGTGACTGAGAAACAGCCGCGTTTTGCTCTTCAGCCGTTCGGAGCAAAGCTCGGATCTGCTGAAGGCCTCTCCTAGCCTCCGACTGAGAGGGTTGAATCGACTCCGCGATGCGAGGCGCGGCTTCGAGGTTCTGGACTGGCGTGTGGAACACCTGAGTCTCGCGCTGGCGCGATTGCTGCGGTCGTCGACTGGACTCGGGGACCAGTCGGCGGGCCTGTTCGTCGAGTGCGCGTTGGATATTTTCCAAGCGCGCGGGCTCGGCCACGGTGGCCAAGCGTGTGGCTTCGAGGGCCAGAGCCTCCGGAGAATGCCCCACAATGGGAGTGAAGAGTGCATCTTCGTTGCGGCGACAAAGCTCAGACTTTTGCTCGGAGGTGAGGGGTTGAGGAATGTAACCGTCGTTGTCGTGTGATCGGCCGCCGCCGCTGCCGCCGTCTCCACCGCGAGGAAAACCCGGCGGGCTGCGGCGCAAATCAACCATGAGGATTTCCGCTGCGGGATCGCTGCTCCCGCACTCGGAAACAGAATCGACGAGCTCGGTCGACGGATTGGCCGGCCCGTAGAGGTAACCGTCGGGCTCAATGGCCGCGACTTGAGGGGTGGCCGTTTGACGGGCCACCGCGTGTTTCACCCACCACTGGAGCCGTGAGCGACCGGATCGCTTGCGGCAGCGTCCGGCGGGGATGGGGGACGATGTAGGGATCGATGAATATTGAGTCGACGACTGCCGAAGGAGGACGCCGCAGGCGCTGGCACGGAAGTGCGCAGCCCCCCGGGTGGGCAGAGCCTCGACGTCAAGAGGGGCCTCCTGGAGCCACGCAAAGTCGTCGGCGATGAAAACAAGCGCGCCGAGCCGGATCTCGCGGCCCAAAGCTAAACCACCGCCTGACACCATGATGAAGGAGGTCGGAGAAGAAGTTGCAACCTCACCAGATGTCGCTAAGACGCCTTGCCCCACGGTGGGCGCCAACTGTCGTGGTTCTAAGTCTGAGAGTACAAGTACGGGGTACGAATGGGGAGGCAAGGCCCTAGCTATGATGGAGTTGTACACAAGGTGTTTACGAGTTCAGGCCCTTCTCGGAGGAAGTAACAGCCCTACGTCTTGGTGCCCGGAGGCGGTCGACTGGTATGTGTATATGTGAGTTACAAAGATGCGAACCCTTGTACCGGAGGAGGGGGTGGCTTATATAGTGCGCCAGGACCCCAGCCATGCTCCACGTTACCAAGGGTTCAATGTACATTAAGACAGGCGTTACTGATAACGCCTACAGTAAAGAGTAATTAAGGCATTTACTATGACGAGTAAATACCAGACCGTTATTGTCCTAAGGGATCCTTGACCTTCGGGGGTCGAGTGCCTTGGATTGGTCGAGTGGAGTTGAGTCGTCTTGTAGGTGATGTCCAGTCGAGTGGGATGTCCTCTTGGGCCGTCTCAGTGGACTGTCTTTGTCATCATAAGTTTTGTCTTTTGATCTTCTAGGGTAGTGACCTTGGGTGGGGTACCTTGGTCGGGCCTGTGACCCTACCCTAGGTCTGTAACCTCGTCACACCCACTAGTTTTCTTTTTGAGCTTTCATACACTTATAGTTCTAGTGCATCCGTTACATGGCAATCCCTACTCACTCACGTTGATATCGATTGATGGACATCTCCATAGTCCATTGATTTGCCTAGTTGATGTGAGACTTTCTCCCTCCTTTTGTCTATCACCACCTTCTATTCCACCCACAGTGCTATGTCCATGGCTCACGCTCATGTATTGCGTGAAAGTTGAAAAGGTTTGAGAATACTAAAGTATGAAACAATTGCTTGGCTAAAACTGGGGTTGTGCATGATTTAAATACTTTGTGTGGTGAAGATGGAGCATAGCAAGACCATATGATTTTGTAGGGATAACTTTCTTTGGCCATGTTATTTTGAAGAGACATGATTGCTTTATTGGTATGCTTGAAGTATTATTGTCCTAAAGTCAAAAGATAGACTATTGCTTTGAATCAATCATGTCTTAATATTCATGCCATGATTAGATTACATGATCAGGATTATGCTAGGTAGCATTCCACATCAAAATTTATCTTTTTTATCATTTACCTACTCGAGGGCGAGCAGGAATTAAGCTTGGGGATGCTGATACGTCTCCGTCATATCTATAATTTTTGATTGTTCCATGCCAATATTCTACAACTTTCATATACTTCTGGCAACTTTTTATACTATTTTTTGGGACTAACAATATGATCCAGTGCCCACTGCCAGTTCCTATTTGTTGCATGTTTTTTGTTTCGCAGAATATCCATATCAAACGGAGTCCAAACGGACGGAGATTTTTTTGGAATATATGTGAATTTTGGGAAGCGGAACCAACATGAGACGATGCCCGAGTGGGCCACGAGGCAGTGGGCGCACCCACCAGGGGCACGCGCGCCCTGGGCCCTCGTGGCCACACCGTAAGGCGGTTGATGCCCTTATTTCGCCGCTAGAAATCTAATATCCGGATAAAAAACATGTCAAAAAATCAGCCCAATCGGAGTTACGGATCTCCGGGAATATAAGAAACGGTCAAGGGACAGACTCTGGGAACGCAGAAACAGATAGAGACAGAGAGACAGATCCAATCTCGGAGGGGCTCTCGCCCCTCCCGCGCCATGGAGACCATGGACCAGAGGGGAAACCCTTCTCCCACCTAGGGAGAAGGTAAAGGAAGAAGAACAAGGAGGGGGGCTCTCTCTCCCTCGCTTCCGGTGGTACTGGAGTGCCACCGAGTTCATCATTGTGTGGCGGCAATCTACACCAACACCACCGTCATCTTCCCCAACATCTCCATCACCTTCCCCCATCTATCTACAGCGGTCCACTCTCCCGCAACCCGTTGTACCCTCTACTTGAACATGGTGCTCTATGCTTCATATTATTATCCAATGATGTGTTTCCATCCTATGATGTGTGAGTAGATTATTGTTGTCCTATCGGTGATTGGTGAATTGCTATGATTGATTTAAATTGCTTGTGGTTATCTTGCTGTCCTTTGGTGCCCATCATATGAGCGCGCGCGTGGATCACACCATAGGGTTAGTTGTATGTTGATAGGACTACGTATTGGAGGGCAAGAGTGACAGAAGCTTCAACCTAGCGTAGAAATTGATGCATACGGGATTGAAGGGGGACCATTATATCTTAATGCTATGGTTGGGTTTTACCATAATGAACGTTAGTAGTTGCGGATGCTTGCTAATGGTTCCAATCATAAGTGCATAGAACTCCAAGTAAGAAATTACATGCTAGCAGTGGCCTCTCCCATATAAAACTTGCTATCGGTCTAGTAACGTAGTCAATTGCTTAGGGGCAATTTCGCAACTCCTACCACCACTTTTCCACACTCGCTATATTAACTTTATTACTTCTTTATCTTAACAGCCCCTAGTTTATATTTACGTACTCTTTATATTCTTGCAAACATATCCCACGAAAACTACAAAGTACTTCTAGTTTCATACTTGTTCTAGGTAAAGTAAACTTCAGGCATGCGTAGAGTTGTATCGATGGTCGATAGAACTTGAGGGAATATTTATTCTTCCTTTAGCTCCTCGTTGGGTTCGACACTCTTACTTATCGAAAGAGGCTACAACTGATCCCCTACACTTGTGGGTTATCACACCGCACCGTGATGGGTGCGGTGATGAAGAAGATTCAGTCTATCAAAGGCGGACTGAATGAAGCCTTCAACAGCCTGCTAGCAGGCTTTGAGGTAAGCAATGTAATGTTCTTTATGGAACTTTTTTTTGTATGCACATATATAGCCAGTAGCCCCTGATGCTTTGTGTGATTCTGAATAGAATCGGACGAAGTATCCATAATATAGCATATTATAGAGCTGAACCGTATGCTTTTGTATTTGAACATGCTTCACTAGTTGCGGCAACTACACGAGATGCAGAAGTTGCTGAACTAAATCGGAAGCTTTTGTTGGCCAACGCAGACCTCGACCACGTCAACCAGCGTTTAGATGAAACGCAAGGTATGCGGATTTGAAAAATTGAGATGTCAAGAGGACTAATTAATTGAGTATGAATATAAACTCTTTATGATATTCTGTATTAAACAGTTGGCGCCAGTGAGCTCGATGTCCTCAAGGGTGAACTCGCGAAGGCCAAGAAGGAGGCCGAGGCGAGCAAGGCAATCGCTGATAAAGCGGTTGCCGATCTAGAGGCCGAAAAGGCCGCATGCCAATAGCACGTGGCTCGGGCGTCCGAAGTTGAGGATGAACTCAAAGATGCTATCCGCATCTGCGAGGCGTTAGAGTTGAAGGCTTAGGAACAAGCATCCGAGCTCACTGTGACAGTTAAGGCTGTCGAGGATGCGCGAAGAGAGTCGCGCATAGTCTGTGAAGAAATCAAGCAGGCGCGAGAGATAGCATCTGGTAAGACTTTTCTCTTACAGAGCATCTTCGGAGGGCGGAAGTACCTTGGGCTGACACGGTTATGGAGTTCTCCAGGCGTGTTTGCTGATCTTCCGAGGAGCAGTGCTGACCCTGCCCAATACTTCCGAGCCCAGGAGGGGAACGACATGGAGAAGCTGTTCTGGTCGCAGTTCTATGCGCCAAAACATCCGGTGCCCCTCAACGACCAGATGAAGTAGCTGGTCGAGCTGCACAATATGGCGGGTTCAGCCATGAAGGACTCGATAGTCCGGCTATGGCCCGCTAAACCAGTCCCATGTAGCTACTTCGGATTGGTGAAGCGGCTCGTCGAAGCGAGTCCGCAGGTCGACGCGTTGAACCGTTTGACCTGCATATAGGGTGCTCGGATGGCCTTCGCCCGTGTAAAAGTTTACTAGGCAAAGATGAAGGCGCATGATATAGCTACTGCTGGCCCGCCCGAAGGCAAGGAGCACCGCAAGTCGGAGAGATACTTCGAGGACGTCATAGAAGGCGCTCGCCTTGTAGAAGGCTAGTGCTCAAAAGATATTATCTTTGAGTAATTATATCCGGTTGTAAAGACTTGAGCTTATGAACCGATGTATATAACTTTTGCGCTATTATAATGTGAGCGACTTTTATCTCCTGTGCGGTCATTTATTTAATTCTGAAAGTTTCCAGTCATCGGCTTCAGCCCCCATGTGAATAGTACTCGGGTGTTTGGTCATATGCATAGACACTCTTTATCCAACGTCTTGGTCCGTGTTGGAGGTGTATGCGGAGCGAACCGGGCAATCAGACTATGTGGCGTTATTGCTTTCACTTAGCCATAGGAGCTTGACAAGTGGGGGTAGGTACTAGCCCTTAGTGCTTATATGGTATTTCCTAATTAAGGTATCCATTTGTACGCGGCTTGGAAAAAACCAACCCTTCGTATAACACGGAGTAGATCTCCATCTATCGTAGCATAACACTTAGTCACCGGACGGCGGACCAGGTTCTCGCATATCATGACAGTCAGTTTTCGGCTTTCTCTACTGAGGTACTTGACCGGACGAGCTAGAAGTACAATTGCAGTAGTTCTCCCTTTACACCCTAGCCAAACAATCGGGAACGTAGGGGTATGCACAGGAGCCGGGCAACCCAACTATTGACCCAAGACATGATTCAGAATTGATGCATATAAAGCAAATATCCAGGATGCCGAACACTCCCTATAGGTGTTCGGGCCTTTCGACATATACTGGGCTAGATACAGCCCCTGGTAATGGACCCTGTTTTCAAGGCACATGTGGAAATCCGACTTTGGGAGGGAACACTGGTGGTGATAGAATAAAACTCTAAATATAATATAAATCAAGATGTTTCTATAATATCCCGTTATAGTATGGCGAGCCGTATGTTTACAGATAATGCCGATAACTTCCTTGTACATTTTACATGCCAGAAAGGTATAAAACAGAAAAGAGAAAAAAAGGTTTACACATGGTCTTAATTTAAAAAGAAACCTTAGCGCGGGTCCCTGCTGCATGTCTGCACCGTTTTCTCCTTTGTAACGTGTCCTTGCAGCGGGGAGTGTGATGGCCGTTTGTGAAAAAGAAAGAAAAAATCTAGAAAAGAAAAGAAGTCTAGTGTGGCCATAAAAAAACGGTTCGTTTAATGAACCTTGAAGGATAATTTTAAAGTCCGAATAGGGTCGAGTCGAACTATGGACTATTTGTCTGCAGGGTGCCCCCAGCGCCGCCCAAGGAATTTTAAGGGCATAATTGTGTGCACGAGGCACGTATGCTACCACCTTATGGGGCAGTCGATGGGAGCGTAACTGCTAATCTAGCACAGGTTCATCCGAGCTGCCGCACTGAGGCGTATGCCGGACATGTTTAGCTGTGTTCGTGGTCTTATCGACCGATAGGCTGTCCGGCTTGAATAGGCTGTTTTGGACTTCAGCTGCTAAGGCCGCAGTGTCCTCCTCCGTACGGAGAGAGCGCTCCATATTTCCATTGACCGTGATGATGCCACGTGGTCCAGGCATTTTGAGCTTTAAATAAGCATAATGCAGCACTGCATTAAAGCGGGCGAAGGCTGTTCTTCCGAGTAGTGCATGATAGCCACTTCAGAATGGAGCTATGTCGAAGATTAGCTCTTCGCTTCGAAAGTTGTCGGGAGAGCCAAATACGACCTCCAATGTTAAAGAGCCCGTGCAGCGGGCTTCTACGCTCAGTATCACTCCTTTAAAGGTCATGCTGCTTGGCTTGATTCTTGACGGGTCTATCCCCATCTTGCGGATAGTGTCCTGATATATCAGATTGAGTCTGCTGGTGCCGTCCATAAGGACTCAAGTGAGATGGTATCCATCGATTATTGGGTCGAGCACTACGACAGCCGAACCCCCGTGATGTATACTAGTCGGATGATCCCTGCGATCAAAAGTGATCGGACAGGCCGACCATGGGTTGAATTTGGGGGCAACAGGCTCGACGACATAGACATCTCGGAGTGCGCACTTGCGCTCCCTCTTTGGGTTATGAGTGGCATAGATCATGTTCACTATTTTGATCTTCGGTGGAAATTTCTTCTGTCTCCCTGTGTTCGAACCGGATATAATTCTGCTGTGTGTCCCCAGGTAAGGAGAGAGATTTTAATGAATTTAGCACATCGCCAAAGGGTGAGTGCCAGAAGATATCTGCAGCGCTGAATTCGGTGATAGACGCCTGATCAAGCTCGAAGGGAGCAGATGCACATGGTTCGGAACTTGCAGCCGGAGTCGAGTCCAGAGTTTTGGTAACACAGATCCCGCTCATAATTGGGTCTGTTTGCGGCTCCAGCGCCGCTGAGTCTTCGGCTACCGCGGCGGGGTTGAGCTTCCCGTCCTCAGGTGACGTGATCTGTACCGGATCTAGGGCCAGAACAGTTACATGTGCTATTCCCTGGAGGTGGTCCGATGACAGAGTTAGGTCATGTTCATCGTGGTGGCAGGGAGTGATCGCCGTGGGCTCGAATCTGTCAAAGAACAAGTCTCCACGGATATCAGCAACATAGTTCAAGATTCCAAACCTAACCTAATGGCTAGGGGCGTAGCTCTCAACCTGCTCGAGGTGGCCTTATGTGTTGGCATGGAGCATGAAGCCGCCGAACACAAAAAGCTGGCCGGGGGAAAAATTTCCTTCGGCGGTGCCGTCGTTGTTGACGAAGCGATCCATCAG
>LR738713.1:94747708-94767230 GCA_902687465.1 Secale cereale | reverse complement strand
GCAAGATCTATCTAGGAGATGCATAGCAACGAGATGGGAAGAGTGTGTCCACGTACCTTCGTAGACCAAAAGAGGAAGCATTAGATTAACGCGGTTGATGTAGTCAAACGTCTTCGCGATTCAACCGATCAAGCACCAAACATACTGCACCTCTGAGTTTTGCACACGTTCAGCTTGATGACGACCCTCGAATTCTTGATCCAGCAGAGTGCCGGGGAAGAGTTCTGGCAGCAGGACGGCCTGTTGACAGTGCTGGTGAAGTAGATCACGCAGGGCTTCGCCTAAGCACTACGACAATATGACCTGAGGAGCAAACTTTGGAGGGGGCATCGCACACGGCTAATAAGAATTAATGTGCTTTGGGGTGCCCCCCTACCCAAGTATATAAAGGAGGAGAGGAGGAGGAGGCCGACCAAGGGGGCGCGCGATGGGGGGAGTCCTACTAGGACTCCAATCCTAGTAGGATTCGCCCCCCTTTTTTCATTTTCTTGGAGGTGGAAGGAGGGAAGGGAGAGGGAAGAGGAGAAGAAAAGGGAGGCGCGCCCCCTCCCCTAGTCCAATTCGGACTCCCTATGGGAGGGGGGTGCGGCCACCCCTTGTGGGCTGCCTCCCCTCTCTCCTATGGCCCATGTAGGCCCAATACTTACCCGGGGGGTTCCGATAACCTCCCGGTACTCCAAAAATACCTGAGACGATCCAGAACCATTCCGTGTCCGAATACCATCGTCCAATATATCATTATTTACCTCTCGACTATTTCGAGATTCCTCGTCATGTCTGTGATCTCATTCGGGACTCTGAATAATCTTCGATCACAAAAAACATATAAATGATAATACAAATCGTCATCGAACGTTAACGTGCAGACCCTATGGGTTCAAGAACTATGTAGACATGACCGAGACACTTCTCCGGTCAATAACCAATAGCGGAACCTGGATGCTCATATTGGCTCCCACATATTCTATGAAGATCTTTATCGGTCAAACCGTAATGACAATATACATTATTCCCTTTGTCATCGGTATGTTACTTGCCCGAGATTCGACCGTCGGTATCTTCATACCTAGTTCAATCTCATTATCGGCAAGTCTCTTTACTCCTTTCGTAATACATCATCCCGTGACTAACTCATTAGTCATTTACTTGCAAGGCTTATTATGATGTGTATTACCGAGAGGGCCCAGAGATACCTCTCCGATACTCGGAGTGACAAATCCTATTCTCGATATATGCCAACCCAACAAACACCTTCGAAGATACCTGTAGAGCATCTTTATAATCGCCCAGTTACGTTGTGACGTTTGATTGCACATAAAGCATTCCTCCGGTGTCCGGGAGTTGCATAATCTCATAGTCAGAGGAATATGTATTTGACATGAAGAAAGCAGTAGCAGTAAAACTGAACGATTATTGTGCTAAGCTAACGGGTGGTCTTGTCCATCACATCATTCTCCTAATGATGTGATCCCATTAATCAAATGACAACACATGTCTATGGTTAGGAAACTTAACCATCTTTGATTAATGAGCTAGTCTAATAGAGGCTTACTAGGGACACGGTGTTTTGTCTAGTATCCACACATGTATCAAGTTTCCGGTTAATAAATTTTTAGCATGAATAATAAACAATTATCATTATATAAGGAAATACAAAATAACAACTTTATTATTGCATCTAGGGCATATTTCCTTCAGGGAGGCCAGTGGCCATGTCCATTGGTTTGTTCTTAGGCTAATGAACCATGGTCTTCACAAAGGCCAACCTAGCTCCTTCAAGGCATGCAGAACGCTTAACGGTATCAATCCGGGGCGACGCATCACACAGCCTCTGCACCAGGCTGAAGTAGCTGTCCGAAATAGGATCTGTGGATCACAGCCGGACGCAAAGATCCTTCTGGGCCAGCTCGGCCATCCGATGCGGCTCCATCAGGTGCTTCATCTGGTTGCCGGGGAGGGGAGGGTGCTCGGGCGCCTGGAACTGTGACCAAAAAAGCCGTTGTTTGGGGTCATCCTCCCACGTGGCGTAGGGCTCCGCCGCAGCCGCTGCACTCTTCAGAAGCTCAGCGAAAATGCCCGTGGAGCGGCAGACCCACGTCAGCAAGGCAAACATGTTGCCACAAAAAACACTTTGCAATAAGTATTTCTTACCATCTACGATTTCCTTTGCTTGGTGGAGCTCCTCCCGGGCACCACACACTTCTGTTCTGGCCTCTCGGAGCTCCTTTTCCGCCTTGGATAGCTCTGGGGACTGCTCTTTATAATTTTTCTCAAGTGCCTCACATTTCGTGATGGCATCCTTAAGCTCCACCTGCAGTTCGTTTACTCAAGGCTCGTGCTTCTCAAGGATGGCCTTTACCATCTCAAGTTCGGCCACCGCCCTTTCGGCATCCGCTTTCTTTTCGGCCGCCTCGACCTCGACCTTCTTCAGCGCAGCCTTGAGGCCCTCGACCTCCGTGGTGGCATCTGCAGTCATCAAACACCATGTGCTCAACATACAATCCGTATCGTAGGTGTCCGACAGTGCTAACTATGCCTTTCGATAGGGGCTTACCTTGCGCTTCATCAAGCCATTCGTTGATGAGGTCAAGCACTTCATTGGAGCGTTTAAGCTTCCGGTCCATCTCCTCTAGGGCAACGACATTAGCATCCACGACCAAGGATGATGCCTGCGATATCAAATCAATCATGACACTTTAAATACTGTCCTATAGATATTCGACCCTCTGTAAGGTTTTTGCAATCCTTACAGAGTCTCGGGGGCTGTTATACATATGGCCTGCTCAAACTCTGGCTAAAAAAGTTAAATCTTCTTTGCGGGGAAAAGAAAATTACTTGACTCACCTCGAAGCCTGTTAAAAGGCCCTGGACGGCATCGTTCAGTCCGGTATGGACAGACCGAACACCCTGTAGAACCACACCTGTAAGGGTGCGGTGCTCGTCGATGTAACGGAGCTGTTCACCAACTCCTCCATAGCGTCCGGTCAGCCTGCCGCCACCTGGATGTTGGTGTTTAGCACAGGCGGTAGGACCTCAACCCCCCACCTATGGAAGGTGGGACCGGAACCTACGAGGGCCTTGGGGCTTGGGTGCGGCTGGCTGGGAGGGCCCGGACGGTCCGGACTCTCTGTTGGAATCATTGCATGGAAAACAAAAAAAACTACGCACACGCAATGATCTATCCATATAGATGCATAGCAATGAGGGGGAGAGTATGTCTATGTACCCACGTAGACCGTAAGCGGAAGCGTTTCACAACGTGGTTGATGTAATCGAACTTTCTTCGTGCTCCAACCAATCTAGTAACGAACACACGACACCTTCGCATTCTGCACATGTTTAGCTCGATGACATCCTCGTCCATCTTGATCTAGCAAGACGGCGAGGTAGTAGATGAGTTTCGGCAGCACGACGGCGTGATGACGGTGATGTTGATGTCCTCTCCGCAGGGCTTTGCCTAAGCACTATGAAAATATGATCGAGGGAGTACACGGTGGACGGGGGCATCGCACACGGCTATAATCATGTGTTCTTGTGTGGCGCCCGTCCCCACATATATATAGGTGGGAGGGAGGAAGGAGCAGCTGAGGGAGTCCTAGAATTGGGGGGTCCTCATGTGGTCGGACAAACTCTTGGTGGGCCGGGCCATGAAGATTACTATAGAAGATCATCTCTCGTATCCGGATAGGACTCCTGAATTCCTGTAATAACAAGTTTAGGCTCGGGTGTAGAATTTCCTTCTTCTGCAAGATGATATGTACAAACCCTAGGCCCCTTCGGTGTGTATATAAACCAGAGGGTTTAGTCTGTAGAGGCTAATAGAGAATCATTCAATCCTCATAGGCTAAAACTTAGGGTTTTAGCCTTTACGATCTCGAGGTAGATCGACTCTTGTACACATATTCGTCCATATTAATATAGCAGGAAGTAGGGTTTTACCTCGATCGAGAGGGCCTGAACCTGGGTAAATATCGTGTCCCCTGCCTCCTGTTAACATCAATCCTCACACGCATAGTTCGGGACCCCCTCCCCGAGATCCGCCAGTTTTGACACCGACATTGGTGCTTTCATTGAGAGTTCCACTATCTTGTCGACGGAAGGATTGATGGATCACGTCGTCAACTACAACGGCGACGTCGAGGGGATTTTCCCTCCCGGCCAAGTCTTCGTGTTCGGCGGCTTCGCGCTTCGGGCCAACACTGAAGGCCACCTTGAGCAGATCGAGAACTGCGCCCCTGGCCATCATGTCAGATTCGGCAACCTGAACTATGTTGCTGACGTCCGCGGAGACTTGATCTTTGCCGGATTTGAGCCAGTGGTGACCCCTCTGTGCCACCACGATGATCATGACTTAGCTCTGCCATCAGATCAGGAAATAGCACCTGCAACAGTTCTGGCCCTAGATCCAGAACGCATCGCGCCACCCGAAGATGGGAAGCTCAACCCCACCATGGGAGCCTCAGAATCTACGGCGATGGAGCCGCACACAGACCCAACTGATGGGGCTATGTTACCGGAACCCCGGACTTAGCTCCGGTATCTGATTACAAACTGTGCGTAACTGCGCCCCTCAAATCTAATCATGCGCCTATCGCCGAATTCTGTGCTGCAGATATTTTCCAGCACTCACCACTTGGCGACATGTTAAGGTCGTTGAGATCACTCTCCTTGGACGAGAATACACAGCCACACTATATCCGATTCGAACTGGAGGCTGATGAACAGCCGCGCTATACGCAAGGGGATGAAGTATTTCGTTCCCCACCCACCACCCACTTGGTAGCCATGGTTGAAGATCTAACCGATCTACTCGACTACGCTTCAGAAGACATCGACGGGATGGACCTTGAAGCTGAAGCAGATACAGATCAAAGCAGGCCCATAACAGGGCGGTGCAAAGCTACGTCTTCATACGACGTATATATGGTGGACACACCCAAAGAGGTAGAAGGCAAAGGTGAAAACAATCCGGTAGAGGATAAACCTGCCGAAGAACCTCCCAAGCGTCGGCGTCCAAAACGCTGAGCAAAATCCCGTAAAGGAAAGGACAACAACACTGCAACTAATGATGTTGATATTACGGAACAAGCCGAAGACCCCGCTGACCCAGCGTTAGAGCAGGAGGAGCGAGAGGACGGCGAACAGAGTCCGAAGCCGCATTCCGATGACAGCGATGCCAAAGACGGTGACTATGAACCGATCTCCAAAGAAGAGGTTAGCCTGGATGACGATGAATATACCGTCCCAGAAGAATCCTCCGAACAAAAAAGCTTCCATCGGCGGCTTATAGCCACCGCACGAAGCATAAAAAAGCAGCAGCGATAGCTTTGAGCTGCACAGGACACGCTCAATGATAGATGGAATGAGGTGCTAGACGCTGAACAGAGACATGGCTTTAATGGCCAAACCAAAGGCTATCCCAAGCGCAAGCTGCTGCACGAATTCGACGATGAGGCTATTGAGTCCGCCCCACCGAAATATAACACCACCGACAAGCCGGACCGACCACCTCGCGGACGGGATAGAGTCGCTAGCACTGGCGTAAACAAGCCCCCACTCCATAAAGGAAAGGAGGATGCAGCCCAAATCCGAAAGCATGATCTACGCGAGGACCTAAACAAAAAAGCTAGGAAGGCCGGGTCTAAATTCGGACCCAGAGATTGAGCTCCCGCACGGGACGGCGGCTATCAAGCCAATCGCGCCGGTGATATACCAGTTCGGGGTCAATATCAAACACCACAACCATCGGACAAACACCACGATATAGCAAGATACAGAGGAGCTTCAGACCCTCTATGCTTTACCAATGAGGTACTGGGTCATGATTTCCCAGAAGGGTTTAAACCCGTGAACATTGAAGCATACGATGGAATGACGGATCCTGCTGTCTGGATAGAAGATTTTTATTCTACACATTCACATGGCTTGAGGAGATGATCTCCACGGCATCAAGTATTTACCCCTCAAGCTGAAAGGACCAGCTCGGCACTAGCTAAGCAGTCTTCCTGAAAACTCCATTGGGAGTTGGGAAGAACATGAGGACACTTTTCGGGCCAATTTTCAAGGGACTTATGTCTGGCCGCCAGACGCTGACGATTTAAGTCACATCATACAACAACCTGGGGAGTCAGCCCGCAAGCTTGGGAACTGGTTTCTCACTAAGAAGAACCAGATCGTCGACTGTCCGAACGCCGAAGCCTTAGCGGCATTCAAGCATAGTATCCGGGACGAGTGGCTAGCCAGACACCTTGGACAGGAAAAGCCGAGGGCAATGGCAGCCCTAACTACACTCATGACTCGCTTTTGCGTGAGTGAGGATAGATGGTTAGCTCGTAGCAGCACCAGCGGCCCTGGAACATCTGAAGTCAGGGACGACAATGGAAAGACACGGCGCAATAAAAACAAGCGTCGAAACAATTCTGGAATCCCAGATGATACAGCAGTAAACTCCGGATTCAGTGTTTCCAGACCCAGTTAACGAAAGAAGCCATTTAAAGGCAACAAAGACGGTCCATCGAGTTTGGACAAAATATTAGACACGCCCTGCCAAATCCATGGCACCCCAGAAAAACCTGCCAATCACACCAACCATAACTGTTGCGTTCTCAAGCAGGCCGGCAAGTTAAACACCGAACGCAAGGGGAAGGAGCCTCAGAGCGAAGACAAGGATGAACCTCGCCAGCCGAATATAGGGGGACAGAAGAAATTTCCACCAGAGGTCAAAACAGTGAACATGATATATGCCACTCATATCCCAAAAAGGGAGCGCAAATGCGCACTCTGCGACGTCTATGCCGTTGAGCCTGTCGCCCCAAAATTCAACCCATGGTCAGCCTGTCCAATCACTTTCGATCGCAGGGATCATACGACTAGTATTCGGCACGAGGGTTCGGCTGCCTTAGTGCTCGACCCAATAATAGATGGATACCATCTAACCCGAGTCCTTATGGACAGCGATGGTAGTCTCAATCTGATATATCAGGACACTGTCCGCAAGATGGGGATCGACCCATCAAGAATCAAGCCAAGCAGCATGACCTTTAAAGGAGTGATACCGGGCGTTGAAGCTCGCTGCACATGCTCCATAACATTGGAGGTTGTATTCGGTTCTCCCAACAACTTTCGAAGCGAAGAACTGATCTTCGACATAGCTCCATTCCAAAGTGGCTATCACGCCCTAATCGGAAGAATGGCCTTCGCCCGCTTTAATGCAGTCCTGCATTATGCCTATTTAAAGCTCAAGATGCCTGGACCACGCGGTGTTATCACGGTCAACGGAAATATGGAGCGCTCTCTCCGTACGGAGGAAGATACTGCGGCCTTAGCAGCCGAAGTACAATGCGGCCTATTCAAGCCAGATAATGTAGCAATAGCAGACACAACTAAACGTGTCCGGCACATGCCTCAGTGCGGTAGCTCAGATGAACCTGAGCAAGATTGACGGTTATGCCCCCGTCGACTGCCCCACAAGGTGATAGCATATGTGCCTCGAGTACATAATTATGCCCTAAAAATTTCTTGGCGGCGATGAGGGGCACCCGCATACAGTCCGTAGTTTGGCTAGACCCAATTCGGACCTTCAACTTATCTTCTCTTGGTTCATTAAAATGAACCAGACTTACTTTGGCCACACTGGATTGACTTCTTCGTTTCCTGGTTTTATTCTTTTTTGTACAGATGGCCATCATACTCATACCATCAAGGACACATTACAGAGGAGAAAACGACGCAGACGTGCAACAGGGACCCGCACTAAGGTTTCTTTTTAGATTAAGTCCCTGTGTAAACCTTTTTTCTCTTTCTTGTTATATACCTTTTTGACATGTAAACTATTCAAAAAAGGTCGTCGGCATTATCTGTAAAGTTTGTGGCTTGCCGTACTATAGAGGGATATTAATAGAACAATTTTAATCATATCATATCCGGAGTTTTATTCACTCACCATGGTATGTTCTCTTCTCGCATCAGATTGCCATATGTGCCTTGTCAACAAAGGTTCATTACCAGGGGCTGTCTTCAGCCCTGGTATATGTTGAAAAGACCGAACACCTATAGGGAGTGTTCGGCATCCTGGATGTTTGCATTATATGCATCAGTTCTGAATCATGTCTTCGGTCAATAGTTGGGTTTCCCGGCTCCTGTGCTTACCCCTACATTCCTGATTGTTCGGCTAGGGTATAAAGGGAGAACTATTGCGATAGTACTTCTGGCTAATCCGGTCAAGTATCTCAGTAGAGAAAGCCGAAAACTGACTGTCATGATAAGCGAGAACCTGGTCTGCAATCCATTGACTTAGTGTTATACTACGATCGATAGAGATCTACCCCGTGTTATACGAAGGGTTGGTTTTTTCGCCCAACCAAGTGCAACCGGATACTTCATCCGCACCAGGGGCTAGTACCTAGCCCCACTTGTCAAACTCCTAAGACTAAGTGAAAGAAATCACACTGCATAGTGTGATTGCCTGGTTCGCTCCGCATACGCCTCCTATACGGACCAAGACGTTCGATAAAGTGTGTATTTGCATATGACCGAACACCCCAGTACTAAGTACTTGGGGGTTGAAGCCGACGACTGGAAACATTCAGATTTAAGATAAACAGTCACACCGGAGGAAAAAAGACGCTAATATGATAAATAGCGCATAAGTTATATACACTGGATTCACAAGCATAGTCTTTATATCCGGATACAATTAATCAAAAACAACATCTTTCCAACACTGGCCTTCTACAAGGCGGGCACCCTCGATGACGTCCTTGAAGTACCTCTCCGGCTTGCGGTGCTCCTTGCCTGCGGGCGGGCCTGCAGTTGCTATATGCACTGCATTCATCTTCGCCCAGTGCACTTTGACACGCGCGAAGGACATCCGAGCCCCTTCTATGCAAGCCGGCTGTGTTAAAGCGTCGACCCACGGACTCGCCTCGATGAGCCTCTTCACCAAACCGAAGTAACTATTTGGGATTCGCTCAGTGGGCCATAGCCGGACTATCAAGCCCTTCATGGCCGAACTCGCTATGTTGTGCAGCTCGACCAGCTGCTTCATCTGGTCGCTGAGGGGCATCGGATGTTTTGGCGCCTCGAACAGCGACCAAAACAGCTTCTCCGTGTTGTTCCCCTCTAGGGCACGGAAATACTGGGCGACATCTGCGCTGCTCATTGGAAGATCAACAAACACGCCTGGATAACTCGACAATCGTGTCGGGCCAATATACTTCCGCCCTCCGAAGATGCTCTGTAAGAGAAATATCTTACCAGATGATATCTGTCGTGCCTGTTCGATCTCTTGCCGAGCACTATGTGCCTCACCTCGCACGTCTTGGGCAGACTTTACTGCCGCAGACAGCTCGGTCGCCTGTTCCGAAGCCATCCTCTCCGATGCCTCACACTTACGAATGGCATCTTGAAGCTCGACCTCGACTTTAGACACCCTAGACTTGTGCTTCTCGCACTCCACCTTTTCGGCCTCTAAATCAGCAGCCGCTTTATCAGCAGCCACTTTGTTTGCCTTGGCCTCCTCCTTGGCCTTGGCAACCTCGCCCTTGAGGGCCTCGAGCTCAGCGGCGCAACTGTGTAATACAGAACACTATGTTAGAGTTTGTACTCATAGTTAATAACTTAAGTCTTATTGACATTTAAATAAAAATCTGCATACCTTGCGTTTCACCAAAACGCTGGTTGATGCGGTCGAGGTCCGCATTGGCAACCTCGAGCTTCCGATTTAGTTCGGCGACCTCTGCGTCTCGCGCGGTCGCCGTAACTAAAGAAGCATGCACGACAATTCAGCTTTGTAAATATGCTACTCTATGGATACTTCGTCCGATTCTTTTCAGAATCACACAAAGCATTAGGGGCTACTAGCTATATATGTGCACTTAAAACAAATAAAATTTCTTAAAGCATTACATGGCTTACCTCAAAGCCTGTTAAAAGGCTGTTGAAGGCTTCATTCAGTCCGCTCACGATGGAGTGAATCTTCTTCATCACCGCACCCATCACGGTGCGGTGCTCTTCAATGACGAGAGCACATTGCCGTGCTCCCTCCATAGAATCCGGCGCCCCCGGATTCACTCCGGGCGTCGCCATATCCTCCTCCGCTCGAGGAGCGGGATCTTCAAACCGCGGAGCCGCGCTAGGCTCCGGGACGATGTTCGGTGGGACCCTGGACTGTGCGGGCCCCGCATCTTCGGTCTCCATGGGGGCCGTCTCCCCATGGTCAGCGGCCGCCGAGGTATCACCCTCGGCCGCCCTGTCTCCTGCCCCGCCCTCATCTCCTTGGGCGGAGAGAACCCACTAGGACGACACTTCGGTGTCCCCGCCGATTACGGGCGATGAAGCCCAGACCGGCGGGTGATGGCTTCTCGCTCCTCGTTGGTTACCCCAAGTGGAAGGTTTGAGATGCAGTGTAGCGGTAGTTTTCCCTTGGCAAAGATACCAAGGATCGATTTCCCCTGAGACTCCTAGTTTCAACAAGAAGGTGCCAACTGCTAACGGCGCCAGATATTAGCAATCAACTTGGACCTGCACACAGATACAAATAACTTTGCTCCCAACGAGTACAGAGAGGTTGTCAATCCCTCCGGCCTTGTCGTTTACAAAGGATCAAACGCAAGTGATAATAGTGATAGGTAAAATAGTAACTAGTATGTAAAAGCAAAAGGTAAATAGCGAATGTAATCAGTGATGGTAATATGGACCGGGGTCCCATGATGTTCACTAGTGATGTCTCTCTCCCAAAAGACGATAAAACAGCTATGTGAGGTAAACGAATTACAGCTGGGCAATTGACAGAATTATGTGCGCAAATCAATGCTAACTATGTTGCAAGAAAGGTAGAGGTTCAAAGCATGGGCGGTACGCCAAGGCAAGTAGACCGAAATCCATCTGCATCTACTACTAATCATCCACCTTGAGATATCTATCCAGAACATCTCGCTGGTATTAAGTTGCGAGTCCCACCCATAGTGTAAACTCGAAGCAACAGACAACTGCATTAAAAGAACTTTGCGTAAAGTAAACAATCCTTGCACCCGCGGGCACAAGCACCGTTGTTTTCCCCCTTGTGGCAACAGCACATCCCCTAGACTCATGTTTCTGTCACTCAAGCTAGTCATCGAGGGGCATGAACCCACAATCGAGCATAACGTTCCCTCTTGGAGTCACTACCTACTACTTGGCCAAAGCAATAAATAGCAACGGAGAACATGCAAGAATTACTTACGAACATAAATATAAAAGAGGTAAATCAAATATATTACTCAAACACAATCTGAACATAATCTCACAATCCATCGGATCCTAGCAAACTCAACATAGCAACAGCATAAGGATTACATATGTGCCTCGATCATGTAGGGCAGCTCACGAGGTCTAATTAGTGAAGCACAAGAAGGGGAGGAGAACATCACATAGCTACTGGTCATGGACCCATGGTCCAAGGGAGACTACTCACAACTCATCCGGGAGGCGTCCATGGTGGTGGAGAGGCTCCCGGTGGTGATCCTCCCCTCCGGCAGGGTGCCGGGAAGGGTTCTCCTGGTGCTC
The DNA here is from genome assembly GCA_902687465.1 of Secale cereale. Classification (NCBI taxonomy): domain Eukaryota; kingdom Viridiplantae; phylum Streptophyta; class Magnoliopsida; order Poales; family Poaceae; genus Secale; species Secale cereale. Next base: position 94,755,686 of record LR738713.1, on the reverse strand, counting down.
CCGATCTTGGAAGCGCGGCGGCGGCGGAACAGAGATGAGATCGCGAAAAAGGGTTCCGTCCTCGAGGGTTTCGGGACGCGTGTTAAATATATGCCAAAGGAGGGCATCAGCGGAGGCCTGGGGGGCCCAGGCGCCCCCCCTGGCGCGACCAGGAGGGGGGCCGCGCCACCAGGGCGCCTGGAGCCCTGGTGGCCCCCCTCCGGCCCTACTTCGGCCGTGTGGAAGCTTCCGGAACGCTGATTTTTTATATAATTTTTCCGGGATTTTTCTGGCAGTTTACGTGACAGGAAAACCTGAAATACAAAAACAGCAGAAAACAGAAACTGGCACTGGGGTGCACTGAGTTAATAGGTTAGTCCAAATATGATCAAAAGTGTATGGAAGTATATAAATATCATAGCAATATCAACCAAAAGAGGCATGGAGCAAGCAGAAATTATAGATACGTTTTGGACGTATCAACATCCCCAAGCTTAATTCCTACCCGTCCTCGAGTAGGTAAATGATAACAAGAATAATTTCTGTGGTGACATGCTATTAACCACATAAGGACTTTTCATAGTCACATGACAAAAGCTTACTGAGACAATGAATCTGTAGTAATTAAGTTGCCTCATGAGAAAATCACAAAGAACTGAAAGTTTTACAATATGATACTGAAACATCAAATAGATTTGTAATGAGCATGGTGTGCAAATATGATAAAGTGATATCTCGCTTGCCCCCTTTAGTGAAGCAAAACATAAATGCAGGGGCACCTCGAAGGTTTAAGTGATGACTAGATACAATAATTTTAGAATAAACGATATCATAATCATGCAAAAGACAATGCTACTTTGGGACAATGCACATTACACTCAGAATGACAATCATGCTCTTAATAGTTGGTGCTTTAAAAGAAGGCGGAGACTCTCGAACCGTGGCTTTTGTTGGCAAGGTTGAAAACCCGTGGTCGGAAACAAAGACAAAACATGTACCAGAGCTCTTGGTTTTAAAAATAGAGGTAATAATTATTTTTTGGATATGCGTGTTTCGTCAACGAATGCTAGCAGACAACTCAATCACTTCTTGAGATGGACAAGTTTCGAGGAACGGCTCCCAAATGAGGACTATCACATCCTCTTAATCTCCTTTGTTTATCACTGCCAAAGTTTTCTGATTTCTCATGAACAAAGCATGAAGGAGGGTTTGTTTGTTATATTATTTTTGAGCCGAGCGCACTCTTTGCCAGTTCCTTCTCGTATTATGGGTTTGCACATTAGACATGCAATCCCGGGGTGAAGCTTGTCCAACTTAAAAAGATCATGAATTAGCTACTACTTCCTCATGAACTAAAACAGAGGCACGAAATAGAAATGCTTTTTAGTGAATAATTTCGAGATGGTACATGAAAGTCTTCGTTAGGAATGGCAGGTAAATACCATGTATAGGAAGGTATGGTGGACTCATATGGCATAACTGGTTTAAAGGATTTTGGATGCACAAGCAGTCAGTCCGCTTAGTACAGGTGGAGGTTAGCAAAAGACTGGGAGCGACCAACTAAAAGAGCAATGACGGTCATAATCATGCAGAGCGACAAAGCAACATTGAATCAGGCATGGAAGTTATATCGCTACTCAGAAATTAAAGATCATCAAGGCTTGACAGACTTTCTTTACAGTCTTAAATATGCGTGAGCATACGCCAAGTCAATCAAAATAAATTCTCGAAGGAAGATATTACTAAACCATACCACATCATAGGCAAACAAATCATGTTGGTACTCTAATAACACATTGGGAACCCCCCAGCTATTTGAGACTAACCATAAGAAAACATGAACTACTAAGCACCATTATGCACGTAGCATTTTTATCATAGACATATCGACCAATGCAACAGAAGCAAACTCTCTTAATAAGATAAGCATGATAACTAAAGAGAGTTCCAGCAACCAACTAAACAAAAGCTCTTTAAAAAGATAAGCATGAAAACTAAGAGCTGAACATGATAGTAGCTATTAAAAGACAAAGAACATACACATCAAAGATAGACATGAAAATTCTATGTTGTGTTCTAGGTTGAAGTGGAGCGTGTTTCTCTTCCACACAAAGAAAGCTGAGTTCCAACTCGTTATGAAAAGCTAAAGAAAACTAAAAAGGAAAACTAAAAGCAAGACGCTCCAAGCATAGCACATAACACATGAAGTGATAAAAATATAGTGGAACGAAAGACGAACTGATAATGTTGATGGAGAAGGGGATGCACGGGGGCATCCCCAAGCTTAGACGCTTGAGTCTCCTTGAATATTTCTTGGGGGTGCATGGGGGCATCCCCAAGCTTGAGCGTTTGACACTCCTGAATCTTTTTATCATCTTCCCTCGCACACTTGAAAACTCCCTTCATACATAACTCATCATAATCTGAATAGCGAGGTTAGTACCCATAATAAAATAATTGTTCCTTGCTGGAAATAAGGATATTCTTGAAGGTCTACTATTTCTCAAGATTGCCAAAAGGTTTTTGCAAAGAAAAAGCAAGCTCAAGGTTTGCAAAATGAAGGAAAGGCAAAACAGGACAGAATCTGTGAAAAACAGAACAGCAGGTAGTAAATGATTTTTTTAGGGGCACTTCTGCAACTCTAATAAAAAAACTCAGAACAGACGCCCGAAAGACAATTGTATAGAGCACGCTGTCGAAAAAATTCAGACCAAAAATATGATCTGGTGATTTTATACGAATTTTTCTATCCAAGGACAGAATCTGTTTCCTGGACAGCACGTCACAACTTTTGAACTTTCTTGCAATCAGAGGCTACACTTGGCACAAAGTTGAAAAGTAAAGATACAATGATGATGCTACTGTAGTAACAACATCAAGACACAACAAAAGCAAAATAAAATTTTATTCATGTGGGCTGCCTCCCAAAAGCGCATTCTTTTATGCCTTTAAGCTAGGCATAATGCAAAGATCAAGTTTTATCAAGAGTAAAAGAATAGCTAGCCCGTATAACGGACTCAAAAGGTAACTTAATCTTCTTTCTAGGGAAATGTTCCATCCCTTTCTTGAGAGGAAATTGGAATTTTATATTCCCCTCTTTCATGTCAATGATGGCACCAACGGTGCGTAGAAAAGGACGTCCCAAAATAATTGGACAAGAAGGTTCACATTCAATATCCATAATAGTAAAATCAACGGGAACGTAGTTGTCATTGATAATGAGAAGAACATCGTCGATCCTCCCCAAAGGTTTCTTTATGGAAGAATCAACGAGACAAACACCAAAAGAACAAGAATCAAAAGGTTTCAATTTAAGCATATCATATATTCTTTTGGGCATAACGGAGGTACTAGCTCCAACATCACATAAAGCATAGCAAGAGAAGTTATTCAACTTAATTTTAATCATAGGATCCCAACCATCTTCTAGCTTTCTAGGTATGGAGGCTTCTACTCTAAGTTTCTCCTCCCTAGCTTTGATGAGAGCATTAGTGATATGCTCTGTGAAGGCAAGATTAGGTGTGCTAGTGCGGGGATCTCTAGACATCTTGTGAAGGAAATCAATAACTTCGGTAAGAGTGCAATTATCAAAATCAAGGTCACTACTATCAAGTAAAGTGGTAGTGGTGTCCTTTAGGTTCACTTGTTTGGTAGTTTCTATTGTCATAGCATCACCATTAATAGGTCCAACGGGACCAGGAGTGCATTGGATGCTAAGAGTTTGGATATCCTCAACAACTTGGATAGTAGCAACAGTGTGGTGGGTAGGAAGGTTATTAATTCTATCTTCTTCCTCCCTTTCTCTAGCCCATCTCTCTTTAAGTTTAGCCAACATCCTAATGTTTTCATTAATTTGCACTTGAATAGCATTCATAGGAGTGACCTTCCTCTCCTCAAGAGGAGAAGTTCTAATTTTAAGCAATTCTACCTCATGGGCTAAATTGTCTACCTTCGAAGAGAGATTATCTAGTTTGTTTAGTTTTTCTTCTACACTCTTATTAAAGGCTTTTTGGGTAGTGATGAAATCTTTAAGCATAATCTCGAGTTCAGTAGTGGAGTTCTTGGTGCTAGGATAAGCATTGTTGTTCCCATAGGAATTAGAGGGGAACGGTCTAGGATTGCTACCAAAATTACTCCTATAAGCATTGTTGTTGAAATTGTTTCTAGAGATAAAGTTCACATCTACTTGTTCTTGAGCAATCAAAGAATTTAAAGGAACATCACGAGGATCAACAGAAGATTGCTTCGAAAGTAGAGACATGATCAAGTCAACTTTTTCATTTAGGGAGGAAATCTCCTCGACAGAGTTTACCTTCCTACCTGTTGGAGCACGTTCGGTGTGCCATTGGGAATAGTTGGTCATCATATCATCGAGAAGCTTCGTGGCAGCACCAAGTGTAGTTGACATAAAGGTTCCTCCCGCGGCCGAATCTAACAAGTTCCGTGAGGTAAAGTTCAAGCCTGCATAAAAAGTTTGAATAACCATCCAAGTAGTCAAACCATGAGTAGGGCAGTTCTTGATAAGAGACTTCATACGTTCCCAAGCTTGGGCAACGTGTTCATTATCCAATTGTTTAAAATTCATTATGTTACTCCTTAGTTGGATAATTTTAGCAGGTGGATAGTATTTTCCAATAAAAGCATCTTTGCACTTGTCCCATGAATCTATGCTATTTCTAGGCAAAGATTGAAACCAAATTTTAGCTCCTCCTCTCAAGGAGAAAGGAAAAAGCTTAAGCTTAACAATATTACCATCTATTGCTTGGTACTTTTGCATATCACAAAGTTCAACAAAATTGTTTAAGTGTAAAGCAGCATCATCTCCAGCACCGGAGAATTGATCTTTCATGACTAAGTTCAGTAAAGCAGGTTTAATTTCATAATAAGGTGCTGAAGTGGCAGGTGTAGTGATAGGCGTGCAGATAAAGTCATCGTTGTTATGACTAGTGAAGTCACACAACTTGGTGTTCTCGGTGGAACCCATAGCATCAAGCAAGCAAGATAACTATTTTTGTGATTTTCGATAAAAGATACTAAAGCAAAACTGAAAGGTAAACTAACAAGACTAAAAAGCAAAGGTAAAAGATAGCGTGCAACTCCCCTATCTTGAAGAGTAGAGATTCCCTGGCAACGGCGCCAGGAAACTTTGCTTGATGGCTTCTCGCCCCTCGTTGGTTACCCCAAGTGGAAGGTTTGAGATGCAGTGTAGCGGTAGTTTTCCCTTGGCAAAGATACCAAGGATCGATTTCCCCTGAGACTCCTAGTTTCAACAAGAAGGTGTCAACTGCTAACGGCGCCAGATATTAGCAATCAACTTGGACCTGCACACAGATACAAATAACTTTGCTCCCAACGAGTACAGAGAGGTTGTCAATCCCTCCGGCCTTGTCGTTTACAAAGGATCAAACGCAAGTGATAATAGTGATAGGTAAAATTGTAACTAGTATGTAAAAGCAAAAAGTAAATAGCGGATGTAATCAGTGATGGTAATATGGACCGGGGTCCCATGATGTTCACTAGTGATGTCTCTCTCCCAAAAGACGATAAAACAACTATGTGAGGTAAACGAATTACAGCTGGGCAATTAACAGAATTATGTGCGCAAACCAATGCTAACTATGTTGCAAGAAAGGTAGAGGTTCAAAGCATGGGCGGTACGCCAAGGCAAGTAGACCGAAATCCATCTGCATCTACTACTAATCATCCACCTTGAGATATCTATCCAGAACATCTCGCTGGTATTAAGTTGCGAGTCCCACCCATAGTGTAAACTCGAAGCAACAGACAACTGCATTAAAAGAACTTTGCGTAAAGTAAACAATCCTTGCACCCGCGGGCACAAGCACCGTTGTTTTCCCCCTTGTGGCAAGAGCACATCCCCTAGACTCATGTTTCTGTCACTCAAGCTAGTCATCGAGGGGCATGAACCCACAATCGAGCATAACGTTCCCTCTTGGAGTCACTACCTACTACTTGGCCAAAGCAATAAATAGCAACGGAGAACATGCAAGAATTACTTACGAACATAAATATAAAAGAGGTAAATCAAATATATTACTCAAACACAATCTGAACATAATCTCACAATCCATCGGATCCCAGCAAACTCGACATAGCAACACATAAGGATTACATATGTGCCTCGATCATGTAGGGCAGCTCACGAGGTCTAATTAGTGAAGCACAAGAAGGTGAGGAGAAGATCACATAGCTACTGGTCATGGACCCATGGTCCAAGGGAGACTACTCACAACTCATCCGGGAGGCGTCCATGGTGGTGGAGAGGCTCCCGGTGGTGATCCTCCCCTCCGGCAGGGTGCCGGGAAGGGTTCTCCTGGTGCTCCCGATCTTGGAAGCGCGGCGGCGGCGGAACAGAGATGAGATCGCGAAAAAGGGTCCCGTCCTCGAGGGTTTCGGGACGCGTGTTAAATATATGCCAAAGGGGGGCATCAGCGGAGGCCTGAGGGGCACAGGCGCCCCCCGGCGCGGCCAGGAGGGGGGCCGCGCCACCAGGGCGCCTGAAGCCCTGGTGGCCCCCCTTCGGCCCTACTTCGGCCGTGTGGAAGCTTCCGGAACGCTGATTTTTTATATAATTTTTCCGGGATTTTTCTGGCAGTTTACGTGACGGGAAAACCTGAAATACAAAAACAGCAGAAAACAGAAACTGGCACTGGGGTGCACTGAGTTAATAGGTTAGTCCAAATATGATCAAAAGTGTATGGAAGTATATAAATATCATAGCAATATCACCCAAAAGAGGCATGGAGGAAGCAGAAATTATAGATACGTTTTGGACGTATCAGCGGGTCACTCTCCATCTCCCCAGGCGCCAGAGAGTTCACCTCCAATGATGTAACGTCGGGGTTTACACCAGGAGGGCTGTAGATCAGCAGGAGAAAAAGCTGAATAAACAGAGATGCATCACTTGAGTCTGGACTGACTTACATCTCGGGCAGGGGTTTTACCCTAGGCTTCACCACGAAGCTGTGTTCGGATGAATATGAACTGTCACCGAGCTTCAGCTTCCTCTTCCTCCGGGGCACGGCCACGCTCGCGTCAGCAACGGCCCCCCTCTTCGCCCCCTGCCTTGCATGGGAGGTACATCTTCCTCCTCCTCATCATCTTCCTCCGCCTGGTCAGAGGAAAGAATATGGAGGTCCTCGGGCTGCTTGCCCGCAGGACGGGGGCTCTTTTCAGCCCCCTTGCCCTTTGTCTTCTTGGGATTCTTGGTCGGTGCATTGTACGGCGCCGGAACCAGCATTGCCATCAATAGAGGCAACGCTGGGTCTTCGGGCAGATGTGCCGGACACTTGATTCGGGTTGCCTTCTTCGTCCAAGCCTGTATATCACATAAAAATTCCAACTCCTATTATCATTAAGTAATAGGAAAGGACAAGTGTTCGGCAGAGATTATTATTACCTCGGTGGCGGAACTTTGGTACTGAAGCCCGCATCCTCGTTCTCTTCGGGCCATTCCTCCTGGCTCTTGAAGAGGTGCTTCTAGATCTCTTTGTGCGTGGAGCTGAAGAGATGCTTTAGCGGCTTGTCTCCTGCCGGATTGAACTCCCATAGGGAGGAGTCCCGGCTTTGGCAAGGGAGAACAAGACGGGTCAGCATCACCTGGACCACGGAGGAGAGCAGGTGCCCCTTGGAGATCACGCTGGACACACGACCCATGAGAGTCGTCACCTCAGTGGGCGACCCCCAGTTCAGCCCCTTTTTGGTACAGGAGGTTAGCCTCTCTGGGGTCCGGATCTGAAAGTAGGCTCCGCCGCCCAGTTGGTGTCGCGGGGCTCGGTGATATAGAACCACTCCTACTGCCAGACTTTGTTCGTCTCCACGAACGAGCCCTTGGGCCAAGTTGCGTTGGGGAGCTTACTAATCGTAGCGCCCCCGCACTCTACGTGTTCCCCGTTCACCACCTTCGGCTTCACGTTGAAGGTCTTAAGCCACATGCCGAAGTGTGTGTGTGGGGGGGGGGGACGCTGAGAAAAGCTTC
>LR738713.1:94722304-94741284 GCA_902687465.1 Secale cereale | reverse complement strand
CCATTGCTTTCATTGTGTCTTCAACCTCCAGAAACCCCCGGTGCTCTCCGCCTCCCCAAAGGTCGACAGAGAGCCGAGCTCCACCCCTCCTCCGCCGTCTCCAGCATCCGCAGCGCCGTCGACCCCCCTCGCCGCCCCCGCCATGGCCCCGAAGAGCGACAAGGCGAAGAGCGACAAGGCAAAGAAGGAGAAGTCCGACAAGGCGGCGAAGCTAGCAGGCATGTGGAGGAGGATGGTGGTCTTCCCGCCGAGGCTTGGCGCGAGGGAGCTGCGGGACAAGTATTACCTGTTCTGGGCGAGGGAGACGAAGGCTCACCCGCGCACCAGAGTCCTCCCCGCCCAAGCCATCGACATGTACCCGGGAGGTTACTACTTCTTCGCTCTGTTCTTCCACTGTGGTCTTTGTCCTCCGTATTCCGAGTTTTTCTGTGATGTGATGAACACATACGGATTCCACCTCTTAGATTTCACCCCGAATGCCGTCCTCACTTTGGACGTTTTCGCACATCTGTGCGAGAACTATGTCGGGGTCCACCCAAACGTAGCTCTCTTCCGCCACTTCTTCACACCTAGAGTAGAGTCCGGATCTCCACTTTCCGGCGGTATCTCTTGTATCTTCAGGCTCGGCAAGAAGGAGGCGTACTTGATCGGAGAGCTCCGCGGCAAGTGGGAAGAGTGGAGGGCTGATTGGTGCTGGGTCATGGAAGATGAACCCGAGCAGTTTACCTCGCCGCGCGCGGACTGCAATAGTGCGCGGCAAGGATTGGAGTGACTTGGCCCCGGAGGACGACAAGCTGCAGATTGCCATCACTAGGATCCTTCGCCTCCGGGCCGCCAACCTTACAGTAGGTGAAGTTGGGGCTGATTTCCTCCGCCGCCGCATTGCTCCTCTGTAGGAAAGGAAGAGGCCTGCCTGGGAGTTCGGCAACGCGGCAGACCGCATGAGGCTGCGCCCCGGGCTGAATTATAACTTCACCGTCTTGGAACTCAAGGGGATGGTCCGGGAGCTGTTCAAACACGACCCCAAGCACAAGGAGTGGTTCACCCCGTCCCGGGGAGTAGTTCCGTTGTGCAACAATACTGCTCTTAGTGCCATCCGTGCGGCAATGCCTGAGTGTGACTCCCACGGGGTTGTTCCTACTTGGCTGACGCCTTCAGAGGAGACCGTGCAGACCTTCTTCGACGGCCTGGTTGAATGGCCACGCAACCCCGAGGAGAAAAGGGCCTCACCCGGGCGACCACCGACCGAGATGTGGCATACATAGCCAACAGGATGGAGGAGGCCGCCGCAGCGGCGGCCGCGGGTGAGTTTGGGTACACCGTGGAGGAAGCGGAAGCAGCGGACGCGGTGATCCAGGCCGAGGAGGAGGAGATCCTCAAGCTGCTGTTGCCCGCGGGGAAGCTTGCCGCGGATCTTGCCGGGGAGCCTGCCGGGACGTGCGAGGCCGCCGGGCAGGGCACCGAGTCTAGTGAGCCCGCCGAAGAGGACGCCGAATATGGCGATTCTGACGAAGACTCCGGCGAGTCTCTGAACCTTGACGACGCCTCCTCATCCTCAGAGAACTCTCCGCCACCACCAAGTCCTCCGCCACAGCCGAAGAAGCGCCTTCGCAAGACTACTGAGACGGCGAGGCCACCGGCGCCCCGACAGCAGGCGAAGCGTCGTGCGACGCGTGGCACCACGACGCGCAAGGTCGTCAAGGAGGCGCCCCGTGTCCCAGCGGCAAGCGGAGGGGGATCCTCCCGAAGCGGCTCTGGTGTTCCTTCCGCCCCTCGGTCCTCGGGGACGACCGGAGCGGGGTCTTCACAACCCACGGCTCCGGAGCCCGCCAAGCGCCCGAGGGAGCCTTCTCCTCCAGCTCCTCGCGCTGGAGCACGCGAGGCGGAGTTTGACTTCTCCGCCCTCAGCTCCGATGAAGAGGAGGAAGAGTAAGCACTTGCAATTTCTATTTCCTTTGATTTTTGTTGCTTTTGTCTTGATTTCTCTTGCTTGGTTCTGATCTTGTTTGGCTTCCAGGACCTTGACCCAGAGGATGGCGAAGAGGGCCAAGATCCCTGTGGTTGACCTTGATGACGACGAGCCTGTCGCAGCGACGGGGGATGCGCCAGCGACAATCTTGCCGGACCAGCCTGCTGCTCCGGAGAGCAGCCCCCAGCGCAGCCCCCAGCGTAAGCCTTGCATTCACTTTTCCGCTTGATGGGCGCGCTTGAGCTTTTTATCCTTATTGATGTCTTGTTGTCTTATGCAGAAGTGGAGACACAGCCGCAGGAGCACCAAGAGGCCGCCCCCGACGAGCCGCTTGTTCCACCCTCCCCGCCAAGGATGAGCTCCCCGGCGAGGGACAGCGCTCCGCCAAGGATTGGTACTCCGCCAAGGGCGAGTACCCCGCCAAGGGCGAGCACCCCGACAAGGGTGGGCACCCCGCCAAGGGAAGGCGCAAGCGGCCCTCCGCCAGCAGGGGCCACTACTACGCCCCCAAGGGAGAAGTCCCCTGCGAGGGACCCCGTTACCGAAGAGGCCCGCGCAGGTAGCCCTTGTACTTTTCTTCTATCGAATTCTTCTTTTTTGGATATTTTCTTGATGGTTCTTTCTTTTCTTTTTCTTTTGTTAGATCCGCCCGCCCCGGAGCCGATGGAGACGGAGACCATCGCCGAGGAGGAAGTGCGCGGCGACGCTGGCGACGCCACCACCGCAGAAGGAATGGCTGGCGCCGACGAGCCAGCCGCCGAGGAGACTGCCCCGACCGCTGACGCGGCAGCTGGGGAAGGGACCGGCGACCGCACTACTGGCCCTGAGGCCGCAGGAGCGCCGGACGCTGCGTCGACCGCCGACCCCTCCGCCCCCGCGGTTGGGTCGGGCGTTTATCTGGAGGCCGCCAACTTGGTCTTTATCCAAGTCCCGTGGGCGTCCTCATCAAGGGCACCCGCGGAGGGGGAGACCTTCGACGGAGAAGTTCTCGCCTCCGCCGGGCCGAGGATTGTCGACGCGTCCGGCAGCAGCGACGAGCCCGAAGAGGAGCAACTCCTACGCCGACTCCTGGGCTTGTACCGGGCTAGGCAAGCCAAGTTGGAGTCCCGGGAGGCTCTGGCTGCCAAGGCTAGTGCTGATCTGGAGAAGCGCGCCGTGGAGCTCCGTGCCGCCAACCAGGCGGCCCTCCGGAACTTGGTGGAGGAGCGCGAAGAGCTTGCCGGAGCACACCAAGCGTTCCTCCTCGAGAAGGCCGAGGTGGAGGAGCAGCAGCGACTGGCCGCCGAGGATCTGTCTCGGCGGGAGGGAGAGCTCAACCAGCGGAAGGTCGACCTCGATAGCCACGAGGACGACCTCACTGCTCGTGAGCAGGCCATTGGCAGGGCTCTGCAGGAGGCGAGGGATGCCGCTGCGGCCGCAGAGACCGCCAAGAGGGATCTGGAGGCCAGGGTGGCGCAGTTGGAGACGGGCTTGAAGGCGAGCGAGGACAGGGTTGCCGCTCTCAACGTGGCGCGGGAGAAGGACGCCCACACCAATTCGGAGCTACAAGTCCGTCTCTCCGAGAAGGGCAAAGAGCTCAACGACGCCAAGAACTCCATCGCAGACTTGGAGCTGAAGGTTTCCACCCTCACCGATTCGCTTGACGCCGCCCGGGACCGTGAGACGAAGCTGAAGGACGATCTCCGTGCTGAGAGGGCCTTGCTGGACAGCGCCGCCGTCTCGCAAAACAACTTCCAGCGGACGGTGGAGCAATGGACCGAGGAGCTCGTCGCCTCCGCCGCCAACATTGACAGGGAGATGGTGGCGCTGAGGGCGGAGCACCTCGTGTACTCCCCGGACGAGAGCCTCCCCGACAGCGCCAAGCTGAGCCTGTTCTTCAGAGGAGTGGCGCCGGCTCTCGCACAGCTACGGGAGAAGATCCCCACGCAGCTGGCTGACGAGGCGCGCCGGCTTTGCATGGGTACTATGGAGCGGGTGTTGTCGAAGATCGTCTACCGCAACCCCGGGATCAATCTCAACAACGTCCTCCGGACCCTGCCGCCCGAAGCTGACCAGGAGGCGTTGAAGGCACAAGTTGCCCATATCATGGCCAAGGCGGGCAAGATCAAGAGGGTTGACGGAGACCGTGTAGACTAGGCTCCTTTCTTCCTGCTTTCCTTGCCGCTGTCGATTAAGTCACGAGTAGTAGTTGGTTAGAACAGCGGCAAGTTATCTTGTAATATAACTTTACTTTGGATAGTTAATGCAGTGTTATCTCCCTTGCTTAGTCCCTTCACTTTGTATGCCTTCCACCCTACGCTTTTAGGGAACTTGCCGGCAAAGGGACCCTTGCCACGAGCGCTGAGTGAGGGACTCTTAGCAGCCTGCTGGCAATGCCCTTGCTGGCAAGAAACCTTGCCGCAGCTAGTCGCAGCACACTTAGATTGTTGAGCGAACTCGAAAACGAAGTAAGGGCGCGACACTTGTCGCAGCTCACTTAAGCCGTTGAGCGTGCTCGACACAAAGTAAGGGTGCGGCTAGCCACAGGTAGGTTCCTCCGCACACAGGTTTTCCATACAAAGTGTGGTGGTTCAAGGAAGACAACTAAGAATTTGAATTTTTGAATGTTCAAACTTTGTCAACTTATCTTATGTATTCTGTTTGCTTCTCGGCAAGGCTTTCCTTCCTTGAACAGCACTTGGTCCATACCACTATCTCCTTCCCCCCGGCAAACTTGTGCGCGAGGAACACTTTTTCTGTTTAAGAGAGAAAGGAAAAGAGGAGGAAACACAAGTATGGAGCCTTGTGGCTTGTTACTGCTTACCGGGGATGTGTGCTGCACAAAGTGTCAGATGATACATGCAAGTAAAAGGAAAGGCATGAATTGACAAATGGTGCGAAGCACAAAAGTTTTACTGATGCACGGGGTCTGCGCCCGGCTTTGTACAAAGGTTTACATGCAACAGCGACAAGACTTGTACAAAAGGTGGTTGCCGGAGCGGATCACGGCAACCGCGCCTCATGGGTGAAACTTGCGAAGATGCTCAATGTTCCAGGAATTGCTCACCGGTAAGCCTTCTTCGATCTCAAGGCGGACAGCGCCGGGCCTTGTGACTTGTCTCACCCGATAAGGGCCTTCCCACTTCGGCGTCAACTTGTTGGAGTTCTTGGCGGACTGAATGCGCCGAAGAACAAGGTCGCCTTCCTCGAGACTCCTGGCCTTGACTTTGCGGCTATGATAGCGGCGCAAAGCTTGCTGGTATCGAGCAGCTCGTACAGCAGCCTGGAGACGGTCCTCCTCGAGGAGCAGTGTGTCATCTTGCCGCAGTTGCTCTTGCTCGAGCTCGTCGTAAGCGAGCACTCGAGGAGATCCGTATATGAGTTCCGTGGGGAGAACTGCCTCTGCTCCATAGACAAGAGCAAAGGGTGTCTGTCCGGTGGCTCGATTTGGTGTCGTCCTGATTGACCAAAGAGCCGCCGGCAACTCCTCTATCCAGTTTCTTCCACACTTGTGCAGCCTGTCGAAGGTTCATGTTTTGAGCCCGTGCAACACTTCAGCGTTGGCCCTCTCCACTTGACCATTGCTCCTCGGGTGAGCAACAGAAGCGAAGCAGACCTTGGCGCCAAGGTCTTGGACGTACTGCATGAAGGTGCGACTTGTGAACTGTGTGCCGTTGTCGGTGATGATCCTGTTAGGGATTCCGAAACGGCAAACGATCGACCTGAAGAACCTGACTGCTGACTGTGCGGTCACCTTTCTCACTGGTTCCACTTCTGGCCACTTTGTGAACTTGTCGATTGCAACGTACAAGTACTCAAAGCCCCCGACTGCGCGGGGAAAAGGGCCGAGGATGTCGAGCCCGCAGACCGAGAAGGGCCAGGTATTGTCTGGAGAGCTTGAGCTGGCTGGTGTATTTGCTTGGCATGGAACTGGCATGCTTCACACTTGGTTACTTGTGCAGTTGCATCTTGGAGGGCTTCTGGCCCGAAGAAACCTTGCCGGAACGCCTTCCCGACAAGTGCTCTGGCCCCGATGTGGTGGCCACATATGCCCCCATGTATCTCTGCCAACAACTTCTGTCCATCTTCCCGGGAAATGCACTTCAATCTGACACCTTTGAGTCTTCTTCTGTATAGCTCGTTGCCGACGAACTGATACATACTTGACTGCCTGGTAATCCTCTCTATCTCTTCTGGCTCTTCAGGAAGTTCCCCAGTTTGAACAAAGCGGACAATTTGTTGTGCCCATGCTGGAGCTTGAGGCTCGACAACAAGGACTAAAGGCATCAGTGCTGCTGTGGGAACGTCAGCTTCTACGGCAAAGACTTGCGGCTCTGCCGGAGCTGAACGTCCCCCGGCAAGCCTGCCGGGGCAAGACTTGTCGGGAACGCCTGCTTCAACTGTACAGGCCCTTGGGTCTGCAGGAGCAGACTGTTCCTCAGCAACTCGATCGTTGATCTTGGGGACCTTGGCGGCGGCTTCAGGAAGGTCCGCCGACAAGTAGTCACCGGAGACCAACTTCCTCTTCTTGCTTGGCCCAATTGATGGTGTAACGGATGGTTGAGTTAGCTTGAGTATGAAGGTCCCTGGTTCCACAGGTAACTTCATTGCAGCACAGTTTGAGAGACCATCTGCGATATCATTTTGAGCTCTTGGAACGTGCTCCATCTGCAGCCCCTCAAAGTGTTCTTCAAGCTTCCTCACTTCATCGACATAGGCTTCCATCAAAGGACTCTGGTAGCTCTTGTTTACTTGTCGGACCACCAACTGTGAATCTCCCCGCACGATCAGCTTCTTGATCCCAAGTTCGGCCGCAACTCTGAGGCCAGCAAGCAAACCTTCGTACTCAGCAGTATTGTTTGTCGCTTGCTCCTTGGGAAAGTGCATTTGGACAACATACTTGAGGTGTTCTCCGGTGGGCGCGACAAGCAGCACACCAGCACCGGCGCCTTGCAGCGAGAAGGCACCATCGAAGTACATTATCCATTCCTTGCTTGTTTCTTCGACGGGGATGCTTGTCTCTGGGACTTCTTCGTCTGGTGTCGGGGTCCATTCTGCTATGAATTCTGCCAATGCTCGGCTCTGGATAGTTGAAGTACTCTCAAACTTGATACCAAAGCTTGACAGCTCTAGTGCCCACTCGACGATCCTGCCTGTCGCTTCTGGATTTTGCAATATCCTCTTCAACGGAAAGCGAGTGACCACCGTTATCTCGTGCGCTTGGAAGTAATGGCGCAGCTTCCTAGAGGCCATGAGGAGGCCGAAAAGCAACTTCTGCACTCCAGAGTATCTTGACCTAGCCCCCTGCAAGAGGGAACTTACAAAATAAACTGGGCGCTGCACCATCTTCTTCCGCACTTCTCCTTGTTCCTGCGCAGACTTGTCCTTGTCGGGGCCAGAGCTTGTCGGGGAAGCCCCCTGCTTGTCGCTGGATGCGCTTGTCGGGGATGTGGGTTCCTCATCTGCCCCCCTCTCCGCTACTAACGCAACACTAACCACTTGATTGGTTGCTGCTAGGTACAGCAACAACTTCTCTTGTGGCCTAGGTGCGACAAGTATTGGAGTAGAGGACAGGTATCCTTTCAAGTCTTGTAGTGCTGCCTCCGCTTCCGGAGTCCATTTCATAGGACCTGCCTTTTTCAAGATTTTGAAAAAAGGCAGGGCGCGTTCCGCAGACTTTGAAATGAACCTGCTGAGGGCAGCCACACAACCAGCAAGTCTTCGTACATCCTTGACGCGCTTCGGTGCTTCGATCTGCTCGATGGCCTTGATCTTGTCGGGATTGGCTTCAATCCCCCTCTGGGACACAAAGAACCCGAGAAGCTTGCCGGAGGGGACTCCGAAAACGCACTTCTCGGGGTTTAACTTGAGTTGTATCTTGCGCAGATTCTCAAAGGTTTCTTCTAGGTCTTGAGTCAGGGTATCCTTGTCCTTGCTCTTGACCACTATATCATCCATGTAGGCTTCTACATTCCTGTGTATCTGTGGTTCAAAAGCGGTGTGGACCACCCTTGCAAATGTTGAGCCCGCATTCTTCAATCCAAAGGGCATGCTTATGAAGCAATATGTGCCACATGGAGTAATGAATGCAGTCTTCTCTTCACCTTCCTCAGCTATGAATATCTGGTGGTATCTAGAGTATGCATCGAGAAATGAAAGCAACTCACATCCAGCCGTGGAGTCAACGATTTGGTCAATGCGCGGCAAGGGGAATGGATCCTTGGGACAAGCTTTATTCACATCAGTGAAGTCTATACAAAGTCTCCATTTCCCATTGGCTTTGCGCACGACAACTGGATTGGCCAGCCACGTGGGATGAAGTACACCTCTAACAAGGCCTGCTGCTTCCAACTTCTTGATTTCTTCAGCTATGAACTCTTGGCGCTCGACCGCTTGCTTCCTGACCTTCTGCTTGACGGGCCGCGCGTGAGGACAAACAGCAAGCTTGTGCTCAATTACCTTCCTGGGAACGCCGGGGATGTCAGACGGTTGCCATGCAAACACGTCGACATTCGCCCGCAGGAAGGCAACGAGTGCGCTTTCCTATTTGTGGTCGAGCGTAGCACTGATGGTGAAGGTACCACCAGTGCCGTCCTCCTTGGCGGACACCTTCTTGGTTGCCGGTGGAGCTGCCATTCCCTTCTTGCACTTGCCGGTGGAGCTCGATGGTGCGTCCTCGACGGCAATGCAGCACTCCGAAGAGGTGCGTTTGCCGGAGTGGGCCCCAGAGCTCTTGCCGGACTTGGTCTTGGTCTTCGCCCCGGGAGCTTCAGCGGCAAGTGTCTTGCTGTCTGCCGCGGCTGCTGCGTCCCGGTAGATCTTGTCGGCGCAAATGAGCGCGTCCTTCTTGTCGCCGGGGACAGAGATGACGCTTATTGGCCCTGGCATCTTGAGCATGTTGTAAGCATAGTGGGAGGCTGCCATGAACTTGGCGAGCGCAGGACGACCAAGTATCCCATTGTATGGTAATGGGATATCGGCAACGTCGAATGTGATCCTCTCCGTCCTGAAGTTAAGCTCTCCGCCAAAGGTCACCGACAGCGTGATCTTCCCCTTCGGCTTGCTCCTTCCCGGGTTGATTCCTTGAAAAGTCCCGGTTTCCTCGAGCTCACTGTCAGGGATCTGCAACTTCTTGATCACAGCGGAGGAGATCAAGTTGAGGCCGACCCCGCCGTCAACCAACATCTTGGTGACCTTGAGGTTGCGGATAGTTGGTGAAACCAACATCGGCAAGCACCCGACCGCAGTTGTGCGGTCAGGGTGGTCCTTAAGGTCGAAGATGATGGGCGTGCCAGACCATTTCAGTAGCCTGCGCGACTCGACGGGTGGTTCCGCCGCATTCACTTCCCGCACCCACTGCTTGAGCTAGCGGTGGGAAGTGTGCATAGAGGCACTTCCATCGACGCATAGAACTTCTGTGGCCTTCTGGAACTCCTGCTCGCTGTTGTCTCTGTCATCCATGTCCTCGTCATCGTCTTCGTCTTCATCCTTGTCACGGCCCCGGGGAGGTCTGTCTCCTTGCCGCTGCTTGGCCTTGCCGCGGCGTCCTCCCCGGCCATTGAATGGCCGCTTCTTGCTGGGCTCTCCTCCGCCCCCTTGGGCCTTCTCCTTGTCGCGACGCTCGTATTCAACCTTCTGCTGTTCTACGAGGTACTCTACTCTTTTGCAGTTCTGGAGATCGTGGCCCTTGGTGCGGTGGATCTTGCAGTACTGCTTGTCGGAGCCGTCCTGCTTGTCGGCGGCTGCTACAGGGGTGGCCTCCTTGCCGGAGCCACCAGCCTGTGTCTTCTTGGCGGCAGCCTCCTTGCCGGACTGCTCGACAACCAGTACCTCCTTGTTCTTCTTCTTCTTGTTGTTCCGCCGCCGGTTTTTCCTTGCCGGGGTGGCATCCTCGCTATCCGTTCCTCCTGCTCCAGTATCCTCTCCGGGGAGTCTCCTCCCCTCTTCAGCCAGAGCATAAAGCTCGCTGACGTCTCGGATTTTGGTCATTGCCATCTCCTCCCTCATCCGGCGGTTACGCACGTTCTGATGGAACGCGCTGATAACCGCGGCGGGGTGGACATCCGGGATGTTGTGCTGAACGCGGCTGAACCTTTGGATGTACTTGCGCAGGGACTCTCCCTCTTTCTGGGCAAGAATGTGGAGATCGCTCTCCTGGCCATGGGGTTTGTGGCCACCCGTGAAGGCGCCAACAAACTGGTGGCACAGATCTGCCCAAGAGGAGATGGAGTTCTCCGGCAAGTGCATAAGCCAAGATCGGACGTTTGGCTTAAGCACAAGCGGGAAGTAGTTCGCTAAGATCTTCTCGTCGCGTCCCCCGGCAGCCTGCACCGCAATGGTGTAGATGCTGAGGAACTCTGAGGGGTGTGTCTTGCCGTCGTACTTCTCGGGTACGTCGGGCTTAAAGTTCTTCATGCTGGGCCACTGGACTTGCCGCAGCTCTCGGGTGAAGCCAGGGCAGCCTGCCGCGTACGGCAAGTCGCCTGGTTCACCGGGCGCGTGCATGTCGACAGCGGTCCCAGCGCGCTGATCGGATTGTCTTCGGGCTTCTCTTCGACGCTCGATTCGTGTCCGAGCATCTTCTTGTCGCCTGTCGTCGAGGACTTGGCGCTGATCGCGGCGAGCCCGCGGATCCGGCGACGCCGTGGAGTCATCGTCGACGTTGATCCGGCGAGCCGGCGATTTCTGCTTCCGCGGCGGGGAGTGCACGGTAGTTGCACCCCCAGCGGTCTTGTCTCCATCGGCCTTCGCTTGGCTGACTTGCCGCGGCCGTGACGTTGCCGGCTGCTGCGGCGTGTCGTTGTTGGCGAAAGCGACGAGGCTCTGGATGGTGGCCCTCCAATCTTCGGCCTTGTCCGCCGCTGGAGGGAAGTCGAGGAGCAGCTGAGCCCTAGCTAGGGCTTCTGCTGGAGAGGAGGGAAGCGGTGGCGAGCGCTGTGAGGAGCGAGATACGCTCGGACTTCTAACCGCGTTAGAAGGAGCATGTTCTCGCCCCGGCGACCGCGCCTTGCTCGTGCCAGGACGCTGGCCTTGAGCGTCCCGCGACCCGCCGTCTTGGCCACGTCCCAGCAAGCGTATGGTACCTCTGGTACCACGTCGCTGCTGGTTTGGCACCTCCTGAGAGGGACGTGGTGCGTGCATGGACGCCGAGGCTTTGGAGTTCGCCCGGTCGTCCGTCTTGTCCTTGGACTTGGTGGCGCCGTGAGCCTCCCCACCGGCGTCCACCCTTCCGCCGACGTCTCCCCCACCAACCGTCGATTCTGGTGGTGGTGGGATCGACGCGGACGGGCCTCCGACCTTCGAAGCCTTCTTCTTCGGAGGCATGTTGATGTAGTCGATGAAGCTGGCGAAGTTGGTGAAGCTGCTGAAGGTTGCGCCCGCGTGAGCGCCGGATCAGGTTCGCACAAGCTCGACGCTCCCCTACCTGGCGCGCCAAAGATGTCGGGGAAACTGGTCGCCCATGAACACCTATGGGACCGGAGCCCCTTCTACGGTACGGCAAGGGAGCGGAGGGAGCATGAAGAGCAGATCAAGAGGCACACGCGGGCAGTTTACCCAGGTTCGGGCCGCACGGAGGCGTAAAACCCTACTCCTACCTTGGTTTTGCTATTGAGTCCTCGAGCTCGGGAGCTTGAAGATCTACAGTACTAGCTACACCGAGCGTGGGAGTGTTCAAGTTTCTGGAACCGAACCCCCTCTACGTTGTGCATGGGCCTCCTTTAATAGCTCAAAGGGGTCATCGACAGGTGTCAACGTAGAGGAGGGTAAAAGCGTAAAATCGGTGGTAGTTGTAACAGTGCATGAACAGTGTATGCACAGTGGTCTGTACCTAACCCTGACGGTGGGGGACAAGGGCATTGAATGCCCGTCGCTGTCACCCCAAAAGCGTCCGCCCGGGCGTCTCCGTTCGCCACGACGATGGCCTCGTCACCGCGGCTTGCCACCGTGTACCCCAGGCTGCACAGCCATCTGCCACGTGCCCCTGGAAGGGCCCCAGGGCGACGCGTGGCCAGATGAGCTAGAGCGCAGGCACACAGCGTAAGCCTCCCTCGGCAAGCACCTTGCCGGGGTTGCTATCTTGCCGGGCCCGGAAGCTTGTCGCTCTCCGGGTCCTGCCGGGGCGCATGATGCGCCACGACAAATCTCCTGAGGTGCTGTTCTTTGGCCTTCCTGGCAAGCTCCTCTTGCCAGGGTCTTGTGCTGGAACGATAACCTTGAGCCTGGTGCGGCCTTCCCGGCAAGCTCCTCTTGCCGGGGTCTTGTCTCTTAACTTGAATACTTTGTTCTTGAATGGCTCCAAAGGATCTAGAGTGGGCCTTGGCGGGCGCGTGGTGAGCCTGACCACGGGACGCTGCCACCGCCTGTTCACAAGTCGGGATACTAAGGTACCCCTACTTTAGTACACCGACAGGAGGCAACCTAATTTTATTTTTGCCTTTTTACTTTTTGGTTCTGTTTTGCAAGTTTTACACATTATTACTTCTGTAGTAATTACGTTTTGCATTTTAATTAGTGTTTGAGCCAAGTAAGACCTTTGTGATGGCTTACGGGTATCGTTGATTTGATTTTGCTGAAAAACAAAAACTATTCCGTCCAGTGCAGAAAATTCAATAAATCACTAGAATGTCGAAACCTTCTGAAATGTTTACACAAAATTTATATACAAATTCCCTATGGCTTCCAAGTTTTTCAGAATTTTTAGAGTTACAGAAGTATGTGAAGTTTTCAGATTGCTACAGACTATTCTGTTTTTTATGTGTTGTTTGCTTATTTTGATGCATCTATGGCTACTATCGGGGAGTATGTGCTACTTCTGAAGCTTTGTATTTCCTCGAAGAGGAAAAGGTGATACAGCACAGTAGCGTAAGTATTTCCCTCAGTTTTTGAGAACCAAGCTATCAATCCAGTAGGAGACCACGCGCGAGTCCCTCGCACCTGCACAAACAAATACGAACTTCGCAGCCAACGCGATAAGGTGTTGTCAATCCCTTTACGGTCACTTACAAAAGTGAGATCTGGTAGATAGGATAGTTTGATATTTTTGGTATTTTTGGATATAAGAACATAAAGTAAAAACAACAAAGTAAAGTAGATTGCAAATTGATATGTTGAGAATAGACCCGGGGGCCATATGTTTCACTAGTGGCTTCTCTCATGATAGCAGAATTCTACGGTGGGTGAACAAATTACTGTCGAGCAATTGATAGAAAAGCGAATAATTATGAGAATATCTAGGCATGATCATTATATATAGGCATCACGTCTGTGACAAGTAGACCGAAATAATTCTGCATCTACTACTATTACTCCACACATCGACCGCTATCCAGCATGCATCTAGAGTATAAAGTTCATAAGAACAGAGTAATGCTTTTTGCAAGATGACATGATGTAGAGGGATAAACTCAAGCAATATGATATAAACCCCATCTTTTTATCCTCGGTGGCAACAATACAATACGTACCTTGCTGCCCATGCTATCACTAGGAAAGGACACCGCAAAATTGAACCCAAAGCCAATCACTTCTCCCATTGCAAGAACTATAGATCTAGTAGGCCAAACCAAACTTATAATTCAAAGAGACTTGCAAGGATATTATAATCATACATAAAAGAATTCAGAAAAGAACCAAATATTTCTCATAGATAATCTTGATCATAAACCCACAATTAATCGGATCTCGACAAACACACTGCAAAAAGATTACATAGAATAGATCTCCTCGAAGACTAAGGAGAACTTGGTATTTAGATCCAAAAAGAGAGAAGAAGCCATCTAGGTACTAACTATGGACCCGAAGGTCTGTGGTAAACTACTTACAACTCATGGTGAGGCGATGGTGTTGATGTAGAAGCACTCCGTGGAAGGTCCCCCCTCCGGCGAAGCTCTGGAACAGGCCCCAAGATGGGATCTCACGGGAACAGAAGGTTGCGGTGGTCGAATTAGGGTTTTTTCTGTTGCTTCGATGTTTTCAGGGTACATGGGTGTATATAGGAGGAAGGAGTACATCGGTGGAGCAACATGGGGCCCACGAGGCAGGGGGCGCGCCAAGGGGGAGGGGGCGCTCCCCCACCCTCGTGGGCACCACGTGTCCCCTCTGCCTTGGTTCGCAAGTCTCTTGTGAAGATATCATGCCAAAAATAACTCTCACCAAGGTTTTATTCCGTTTCGACTCCGTTTGATATTCCTTTTCTGCGAAACCCTGAAATAGGCAAAAACAACAATCTGGAGTGGGCCTTTGGGTTATTTGGTTAGTCCCAAAAATAATATAAAAGTGTATAATAAAGCTCATTAAACATCCAAAACATCATATATAATAGCATGGAACAATAAAAAATTATAGATACCTTGGAGACGTATCAAGCATCCCCAAGCTTAATTCCTACTCGTCCTCGAGTAGGTAAATGATAAAAACAGAATTTTTGATGTGGAATGCTAACCAACATAATTTTCAATGTAATTCTCTTTATTGTGGCATGAATGTTCAGATCCGAAAGATTCAAGACAAAAGTCTATATTGACATAAGAAATAATAATATTTTAAGCATACTAACAAAGCAGTCATGTCTTCTCAAAATAACATGGCCAAAGAAAGTTATCCCTACAAAATCATATAGTCTGGCTATGCTCCCTCTTCATCACACAAAATATTCATATCATGCACAACCCCGGTTTCAGCCAAGCAATTGTTTTCAGACTCAATTTTTCAAACCTTTCAACTTTCACGCAATACATGAGCGTGAGTCATGGATATAGCACTATGGATGGAATAGAGTGGTGGTTGTGGAGAAGACAAAAAAGGAGGAAGATAGTCTCACATCGACTAGGCGTATCAATGGGCTATGGAGATGCCCATCGATAGATATCAATGTGAGTGAGTAGGGATTGCCATGCAACAGATGCACTAGAGCTAAAAATGTTTGAAAGCTCAACAAAAGAAACTAAGTGGGTGTGCATCCAACTTGCTTGCTCATGAAGACCTAGGGCATTTGATGAAGCCCATCGTTGGAATTTACAAGCCAAGTTCTATAATGAAAATTTCCCACTAGCATATGAAGGTGACTAAACATGAGACTCTCTATCACGAAGAACATGGTGCTACTTTGAAGCACAAGTGTGGAAAAAGGATAGTAGCATTGTCCCTTCTCTCTTTTCTGTCATTTTTTTGGAGGGGCTTTCTCTTTTTTTTGGCCCCTCTCTATATTTTTTTGGGCCATCTCTTTTTTTATTCGGCCTTTCCTCACATGGGACAATGCTCTAATAATGAAGATCATCACACTTTCATTGATTTACAACTCGATATTACAACTCGATACTAGAACAAAGTATGACTCTATATGAATGCCTCCGGCGGTGTACCGGGATGTGTAATAAATCAAGAGTGACATGTATGAAAAAATATGCATGGTGGCTATGCCACAAATACGATGCCAACTACATGATCATGCATGGCAATATGACAATATGAAGCGTGTCATTTGAAAGGAACGGTGGAAAGTTGCATGGCAATATATCTCGGAATGGCTATGGAAATGCCATGATAGGTAGGTATGGTGACTGTTTTGAGGAAGGTATATGGTGGGTGTACGGTACCGGCGATAGTTGCGCGGTACAAGAGAGGCTAGCAATGGTGGAAGGGTGAGAGTGCGTATAATCCATGGACTCAACATTTGTCATAAGGAACTCATATACTTATTGCAAAAATTTACGAGTCATCAAAACAAAGCAATCAACGCATGCTCCTAGGGTGGAGGTTGGTAGGAGTTTACCATCACGCGCCCCCGACCTCCACACAAAGGATGACACTCTACAAATACCTCATGCTCTAACTTCGTCACATAGCGGTTCACCATATGTGCATGCTACGGGAATCATAAACTTTAACACAAGTATTTCTCAAATTCATAATGACTCCACTAGCATGACTCTAATATCATTATACTCATATCTCAAAACAATCATCAAGTATCAAACTTCTCATCATCTTCAATGCACTTTGTATGAAAGTTTTTACTACATTCATCTTGGATGCCTATCATATTAGGACTAGTTTTATAACCAAAGAACATTACCATGCTGTTCTAAAAGACTCTCAAAAGGATATAAGTGAAGCATGAGAGATCAACAATTTCTACAAAATAAAATCACCACCGTGCTCTAAAAGATATAAGTGAAGCACTAGAGCAAAACTATCTAGCTCAAAAGATATAAGTGAAGCACATAGAGTGTTCTAACAAATTCTAGGCCATATTTATCTCTCTTGAAAAGGTGTGTCCAGCAAGAGTGATTGTGGCAAACTAAAAAGAAAAGACTCAAATCATATATGACGCTCCAAGCAAAACACATATCATGTGGTGAATAAAAATATAGTCCCGAGTATAGTTACCGATATATGAAGATGAAAGAGGGGATGCCTTCCCGGGGCAACCCCAAGCTTAGGCTTTTGGTTGTCCTTGAATTTTACCTTGGGGTACCTTGGGATCCCCAAGCTTAGGCTCTTGCCACTTTTTGTTCCATAGTCCATCAAAGCCATACTCAAAACTTGAAAACTTCACAACACAAAACTTAGCCAAAAATCTCGTGAGCTTCGTTAGTATAAGAAAACAAACCACCACTCAAAGGTACTGTAATGAACTCATTCTTTGTTTATATTGGGGTTAAACCTACTGTATTACAACTTCTCTATGATTCATATCCTCCAATACTACTCATAGATTCATCAAAATAAGCAAACAACACACGAAAAACGAAATCTGTCAAAAACAGAACATTCTGTAGTAATCTGTAACTTCCGCATACTTCTGTAACTCCAAAAAATTTGAAATAAATTGGTAAACGTGAGGAATTTGTCTATTAATCATCTGCAAAAATAATCAACTAAATATCACTCTCCAGTAAAATCTAGTGACTATTCTCGTGAGTGCTAACGTTTCTGTTTTTTACACCAAGATCATACAAACTTCACACAAGTCTTCCCAAAGGTTCTACTTGGCAAAAAACACTAATTAAAACACAAAACCACATCCAAACAGAAGCTAGATGCAATATTTATTTCTAAACAGAAGCAAAAACAAATAAAATAAAATTGGGTTGCCTCCCAACAAGCGCTATCGTTTAACGCCCCTAGCTAGGCATGATACAAGGATAGATCTAGGTATTGCCATCTTTGGAAGGCAATCCATAAGTGGCTCTCATAATAGATTCATATGGTAATTTAATTTTGTTTCTAGGGAAGTGTTCAGTGACTTTACTTAACGGAAATTGGAATCTAACATTTCCTTCCTTCATATCAATAATTGCACCAATCGTTCTAAGGAAGGGTCTACCAAGAATAATAGGACATGAAGGATTGCAATCTATATCAAGAACAATGAAATCTACGGGCACATAATTCCTATTGGCAACAATAAGAACATCATTAATCCTTCCCATAGGTTTCTTAATAGTAGAGTCCACAAGATGCAAATTTAAAGAACACTCATCAAGCTCATGGAAACCTAACAAATCACACAAAGTTTTTGGGATATTGGAAACACTTGCACCCAAATCACACAAAGCAAAGCATTCATGATCCTTAATTTTAATTTTAATAGTAGGTTTGTCACACCCTGCATTTTGTAACATGTTTTTTGCATCAATAAAGCATGAAAAATTGGTCCAGCAATTTTTTTTGGCATCATTTGGCTTTTATTTGGAATTAAGTTTTTCTCCCTGTGTTTTTCAAGTGCTCATTAAAGTCAACTACTCCCTCTTGTAAATTTCATCTCCTTACCCAAAACTTCTGCCCAATGATCGTACCAAGTGTTTATAGCAGTATCGTATTTTTCTTATAAAATTAATTTGGCCAAAATGTATTGTCAAAAATTAGTATTCCAAAAACCCCTGAATTGAGGTTTGCACTGCAAGTGCTTGATTTAGGGTGAGAAAATTATTTCAAAAGGTATATTTGAAACCTGGTAGATATAGGACTCCCATAAACCACAAAAGTATAATTTTAAAAGTTATTTTCCTATTTTATTTAAAAGCTTTTTCTTAAGGCCAGAAATGGCTTTAATAGGGAAAAAAATATTTAATTATTTCAAAAATATTTGCCAAAATTCAGGGAGACTCATAGGACATATATTGTCCATATATAAGAGTTTCAACACTTGGTCATGTTCAAAATATTGGACAAATCCCTCAGAAACCCTTTCTGGATATTTCAAGCTTTTGAAATATTTACAAAGGAAATATTCTCTAAAAATTCTAGGGAAATTCTATCATGTCATATATGACCTATTTGATGATCTTGCCAAACCTCATGCCTTGGGAAGCAAGAAAACATCATCAAAACCCCTCAAAACCATTCTGTCCATATCTGAAGTTTGAGCAACTTTACATTGCCAAACATGTCCAAATGCTCTCAAACTTGGTGCACATGCTAGAATGGTCTAATAAGACATCTAGACCAAATGGCACAAGCTTTGGAGAAGGGTAACTTGATCAGAGTACCCCAAAACCATTTCTGTTCAAATTCAAATTTGAACAACTTTACATTACCAACTTTTTACTTGGGGCTCCAAACTTTGTGGACATGATCACAACCCCAAATGATGACACTACACCAAGTGGTGCATCAAGGGGGGATGATTAGCTTGACTCAAACATGGTGAAACCATTTCTGTTGATTTCTAGGGTTCACCAAAGTTACATTGGCAAGTTTCTTAAAATAAGACCAAACTTGGTGAAACACCCTATTTCCATATGCCATTCAATCCTGTTAAGTGTCATGGCCATTGGAAGTCATCTGCTTGCCCAAAACATCATCAAACACCTTCTGCCATTTTACCAAAACCACTATTTTGCCCCCTTTTACTATTAACCTTTGATTCAACTTTTTACCACAGCATCACCTAGTCACCTTCTACCTCCAGTAACTTCCCCATGGCCAGAGCTCAATAATTGAGGGGAGAAAACCCCATTTTACCTTGCTGGACAGCCCAGTTCTCACCTTCCCTCAGCCTCCCTCCTCTTCCATTGGATAGCCAAGG
>LR738713.1:94700141-94721430 GCA_902687465.1 Secale cereale | reverse complement strand
CGAGCTCGAGATCGAGCTCGAGCTCCGCCGCGGCGGCTCGACGTCGTCCGCTCGGTACAGGCCGTCCCAGCCACTCCTCTCGCTCGATCTAGCACCACGACACCTCACTGATTCGTTTCCCCCTCTTTTCCCTCTCTGCAGCTGCCAGAATCGACCGGAGCAACCTTCACCTGAAGCTCCTCCGCCGCGTGACCTCGCCGCTGGCGAGCCAGGCCACTCTGGCGACCCACACCACCTCCACCAGATCGGCGACACCTCGCTGAATCCATCACTGCCCTCAGCTCGCCCTGTCGTGCCCCGTGTCGTCACCGGTGAGCTCGCCGGCCCTCTGCCGGAGGGTTAGGGATGACAGGCGGGCCCCGCCTGTCAGCCTCCTCTCGCCCTCGCCCCTCTCTCTCTCACTGACGCCGGGCCCCGCCCGTCAGGTTTAAAAACCAGGCGCGCATGCTGGCGCCCGTGCGGTGGGCTGTTTCGCCCTGGGCCTGCTGCACTGTGGCCGTTCTGGCCCAGTTGCACAGGACCCTTTTTCTTTTTCTTTTCTGGGGGATTTTCAAATAATTCCACAGGATTAAATATTTATCCATATAAATTAATTCCAGTTCCTAAAAACTTGTAAAAATCCAACCTATTTAATGTTGTCACTTTCACCCATATCCATGGACCTTTTCTGTTCTGTTCAAATTTAAATTCATATTTGAACACTAAAACCTCTGTTCAAAAATTCATGTACCCCATTCTGTCACTCCAAAACTCAAGCTAAGAATTTTTGCCATCTTAGTTTTTCCTCTAGTATTTGATAAAAATAAGTTGACATTTTTCTGAGCACCTTGGTTTTTCTGTTTTTATTGTGGTCTTATTTTCCCGTTGTTCATTGCGACGATTAGATACCGTGTTTGACAAGGTTGCTGAAGAAGAAGGAGGGGAAGGATTTGAAGACCTTGAAGACCAAGCCAATCCAGGCAAGCAGCCCTTTGACCATGATACCCTTGTGTTCCTCGGAACCCATTTATTTCCGAATGCATGATGATAAGAATGACGGTGGTGACCTAGTAGAGAGCCACCACATGATGCATGCTTTACTCATGATCTTACTATATGCTTAGATGCAATGCAAATGATTAGTAGTGATGCTTAGAGATGCATGTGGGCCATGAAACCTTCATGGTTGCATTCTTTTCAAAAAACCCATCGGGTGCCCCTAATGCCCGAGGGTGATGTTGAGTTAGGTCATCACTTGAGA
Organism: Secale cereale; assembly: GCA_902687465.1. NCBI lineage: Eukaryota > Viridiplantae > Streptophyta > Magnoliopsida > Poales > Poaceae > Secale > Secale cereale. Next base: position 94,720,190 of record LR738713.1, on the reverse strand, counting down.
AAGAAGTGGTGTGCCAATAAAGATCTTGTGTGTGGGTGAAATGATGGATTAGATTTATGTGTGACTACCGTCCCAACCAAACATGTGCAACCACTCTACCCCTTATGGGACGGGGCATTATTGATTACTTAGGCTGATACTAGCATGGTGCCCACATTACTAGTGACGGGAAGGACTTGAGGTCACTCCCGAGACGGGGTCGTGCTTGGATAGGCGACCATGACTGTTTTCACAGGGCACCGGACACACCGTTGGTCCCTTCGTGTACGCGTGACATTGAAAATAGGGCAAGTCCCATGATGTATTATTTGTACTCGAGGGCCGTGCACCAACGAGTGGACCCTATGCTAGTGTCGTCTAGGGAAAGATAATGACCGGGTGCTTCCCCCAAGTACTTGAGGTACTGCGGGATCGTGGGTGACACCAAAGCTTCCCGGATCTTGTGGGTAAAGTGTGCAACCTCTGCAGAGTGTAAAATTATTCGAATAGCCGTGTCCACGGTCATGGACAGTTGGGTGGTGCTACTTAAACTATGTCCAGAATTTTACAATCTCGGTGAAAGTGTGTGTGTGTGTTGAGTCAAGGTCGTGACTTGACTCGTTGAAGTGAATTCTACTCATGTTGATATCTGTGACCTGTCTTCGAGGTTACCCAAATTTATTGATGCATGTTACATGATGGTAGAATATTTAATCTAGCTTGTAGCTAGGTTGCTCGTTGTTGTATATTGCATTGTTACCTTGAACCAAATCATGGGTTGCTTGCGAATACATTCAAAGTACTCATTGGCTTGCCACTGGTTACTTAATTGGCCAGGCATGGAGGAGCAGGAATTTGAAGAAGAATTCTAAGGAGACGAACATGCGAACTAGGACGCTTTCCCAGTCAGAATGCCTGTAGGGTTAAGGCAGATGGCATGGGTCCTACTTATCTACGAAGATTTCCGCTATTCGAGTTTATTTGCTATTCAGCCCTTGAGGCTTTATCTATGTAAGACTTGGCCATAATGGTCATAATTTGTGTACGGCGGTATGTATGGACGTAAGACTCTTGTTATTCAGCTTCTGTGTGTTCAGTGAGCATTGATCTCTGGGATCACTGTACACGTGCATTCGGTGATCTCGACTCTTAAGTCGGGGTACCAACAAGGTTCCCATTCATCATAAAGCTTTCTATGGATAGAAACTTCTAGTTCAAGTTTTTCTTCATAAGATTGCATCAAAGCATCAACTATGTGTTTGGTAAAAGCTTTACTTTGGCTATAAGCATGCGGAGAATTTAGTACGGATTGCAACAAGGAAATACAATCAATCAAAGAGCAATTATAATAATTGAATCCCTTGAAATCCAAAATAGTGGATTCATCACTATGCAAAGTTTTAATCTCTTCAGTCCCACTTTTAACAATTTTAGCATCAAGATCTAAAAACTTCGAATCATTAGGACGCCTTTTAATTAAGGTAGACTCATCTCCAGTCCCATCTTTATCAAGATTCATACTAGAAAACAAGTATCTAATAGGAGATACATCAATAACTTTCAGATCTTCATCTTTATTTTCATGATAACTAGAAGAACACGCTTTTATAAAGTACTCTTTTCTAGCATGCATCCTAGCGGTTCTTTCTTTGCATTCATCAATGGAAATTCTCATGGCTTTGAGAGACTCATTGATATCATGCTTAGGTGGAATAGATCTAAGTTTCAAAGAATCAACATCAAGAGTAATTCCATCCACACTTCTAGCCAGTTCATCAATCTTAAGCAATTTTTCTTCAAGCAAAGCATTGAAATTCTTTTGCGAATTCATAAACTCCTTAACACTAGTTTCAAATTCAGAAGGCATCTTACCAAAAGAGTTATTGTAGGAATTACCATAATTATTAGAGGAATTACTAGAAAAAGGCCTAGAATTAAAGTTTCCTCTATAAGCATTGTTACCAAAATTATTCCTACCAACAAAATTCACATCCAAAGATTCATTATTATTTTCAATCAACGTGGATAAAGGAATATCATTAGGATCAGAAGAAGCACTCTTAGCAGCAAATAATTTCATAAGTTCGTCCATCTTTCCACTCAAAACACTAATCTCTTCGATAACATGCACTTTTTTTACTAGTAGAGCTTTCGGTGTGCCATTGAGAATAATTAACCATAATATTATCTAGGAGTTTGGTAGCTTCTCCTAAGGTAGTTTCCATAAAAGTGCCTCCTGGGGCCGAATCTAAAAGATTTCTAGATGCAAAATTCAAGCCAGCATAAAAGTTTTGTATAATCATCCGTAAGTTCAAACCATGTGTAGGACAATTACGTTTCATTAATTTCGTTCTCTCCCAAGCTTGTGCAACATGCTCTTGATCTAGTTGCTTAAAATTCATAATATCGTTTCTAAGAGAGATAATCTTAGCAGGAGGAAAATACTTAGAGATAAAAGCATCTTTGCCCTTTTTCCACGAATCAATACTATTTCTAGGCAAAGAGGAAAAACAAGTTTTGGCACGATCTCTAAGTGAAAACGGAAATAACTTCAGTGTAACAATATCATTATCCGTATCCCTCTTCTTTTGCATACCACACAAATCAACAAAGTTATTTAGATGGGTAGCAGCATCTTCACTAGGAAGGCCAGAAAATTGATCTTTCATGACAAGATTCAACAGAGCAGCATTGATCTCACAAGATTCAACATCGGTAATAGGAGCAATCGGAGTGCTAATAAAGTCATTATTGTTGGTATTGGAGAAGTCACACAATTTGGTATTGTTCTGAGCCATAGTGACAAGCAAGCAATCCAACACACAAGCAAACAAGAAGCAAGCGAACAATAAACACACGGCAAAAAGAAGGGCAAATAAAACGGCAAGGGTGAAGTGGGGGAGAGGAAAACACGAGGCAAATAAATGTAATGCGAAGGATAAGGGTTTGTGATAGGTACTTGGTATATGAATTTTGCGTAAGCCTCCCCGGCAACGGCGCCAGAAATTCTTCTTGCTACTTCTCGAGCTTGCGTTGCATTCCCTCGAAGAGGAAAGGGTGATGCAACACAGTAGCATAAGTATTTCCCTCAGTTTTTGAGAACCAAGGTATCTATCCAGTAGGAGACCACGCGCGAGTCCCTCGCACCTGCACAAAGAAATAAGAACTTTGCAGCCAACGCGATAAGGGGTTGTCAATCCCTTTACGATCACTTACGAAAGTGAGATCTGATAGATATGATAGTTTGATATTTTTGGATAAAAGAACAGAAAGTAAAAACAGCAAAGTAAAGTAGATTGTAGATTGATACGTTGAGAATAGACCCGGGGGGCATAGGTTTCACTAGTGGCTTCTCTCATGATAGCAGAATTCTATGGTGGGTGAACAAATTACTGTCGAGCAATTGATAGAAAAGCGAATAATTATGAGAATATCTAGGCATGATCATTATATATAGGCATCACATCCATGACAAGTAGACCGAAACGATTCTGCATCTGCTACTATTACTCCACACATCGACCGGTATCCAGCATGCATCTACAGTATTAAGTTCATAAGAACAGAGTAATGCTTTAAGCAAGATGACATGATGTAGAGGGATAGACTCAAGCAATATGATATAAACCCCATCTTTTTATCCTCGATGGCAACAATACAATACGTGCCTTGCTGCCCCTGCTGTCACTGGGAAAGGACACCGCAAGATTGAACCCAAAGCCAAGCACTTCTCACATTGCAAGAACTATAGATCTAGTAGGCTAAACCAAACCGATAATTCGAAGAGACTTGCAAGGATATTATAATCATACATAAAAGAATTCAGAAAAGAACCAAATATTTCTCATAGATAATCTTGATCATAAACCCACAATTCATCAGATCTCGACAAACACACCGCAAAAATATTACATCGAATAGATCTCCTCGAAGACCGAGTAGAACTTGGTATTGAGATCCAAAAATAGAGAAGAAGCCATCTAGGTACTAACTATGGACCCGAAGATCTGTGGTAAACTACTTACAACTCATGGTGAGGGGATGGTGTTGATGTAGAAGCACTCCGTGGAAGATCCCCCCTCCGGTGGTGCTCCGGAACAGGCCCCAAGATGGGATCTCACGGGAACAGAAGGTTGCGGCGCTGGAATTAGAGTATTCTCTGTTGCTTCGATGTTTTCAGGGTACATGGGTATATATAGGAGGAAGGAGTACGTCGGTGGAGAAACGTGGGGCCCACAAGGCAGGGGGGCGCGCCTAGGGGGAGGGGGCGTGCCCCCACCCTTGTGGGCACCACATGTTCCCTCTGCCTTGGTTCCCAAGTCTCTCGTGAAGATATCGTTCCGAAAATAACTCTCTCGAAGGTTTTATTCCGTTTGGACTCCGTTTGATATTCCTTTTCTGTGAAACCCTGAAATAGGCAAAAAACAGCAATCTGGACTGGGCCTTTGGGTTAATAGGTTAGTCCCAAATATAATATAAAAGTGTATAATAAATCCCATTAAACATTCAAAACATCATATATAATAGCATGGAACAATAAAAAATTATAGATACGTTGGAGACGTATCAGTATGAACCATGGAGAAGTTGGAATACAGTAGATATTACACCAATATGAAACTAGAATAAGATCACAACAGTACCTTGGGTGGTTATTTGCTTTGTTTTACTAGCGGAGCTCGTGACATTTTCTGTTGAGTTTTTTGTTGTGAAGTTTTCAAGTTTTGGGTAAGGATTTGATGGACTATGGAATAAAGAATGTCAAAATCCTAATATTGGGGATGCCCAAGCCACCCCAAGGTAAAATTCAAAGACGGTCAAGAGCCTAAGCTTGGGGATGCCTTGGAAGGCATCCCCTCTTTCGTCTTCGTCCGTCGATAACTTTATTTGAGGCTATATTTTTATTCACTACATGATATGTGTTTTGCTTGGAGCGTCTTGTATGATATGAGTCTTTGCTTTTTAATTTGTCACAATCATCCCTGCTGTACACACCTTTTGGCAGGGACATACTTCAATAGAATACTCTATGTGCTTCACTTATATCTTTTGAGCTAGGCAATTTTGCTCTAGTGCGTCACTTATATCTTTTTAGGGCACGGTGGTGGTTTTATTTTATAGAAATTGTTGAAATATCTTGCTTCACTTATATTATTTTGATTGTCTTAAAGAACAGCATGGTAATTTTCTTGGGTTATGAAATTAGTCCTAATATGATAGACATCCAAAGGAGATATAATAAAAACTTTCATATATAGAGCATTGAATACTATGTGAATTTTGACTCCTTTTAATTGTTTTGAGATGTTAAGATGGTAATATTAGAGTCATGCTAGCGGTAGTTTGTGAGGTTAAAGAAATAATTGTGTTAAAGTTTGTGATTCCCGTAGCATGCATGTATGGTCTCCTAACTATTTTGAGTGTTTGTCTTTGCGTGAAGGTCGGGGGCGCGCGATGGTTAACTCCAACCAACCTCCCCCTAGGCGCATGCGTCGTAGAACTTTGCTTCGAGAGCTAATAAAAATTTCGCAATAAGTATGTGAGTTCTTTATGACTAATGTTGAGTCCATAGATTATACGCACTCTCACCCTTCCACCTTGCTAGCCACTCTAGTGCCGTGCAGCTTTCGCCGGTTCATAAACCCTCCTTATACCTTCCTCAAATCAGCCACCATACCTACCTATTATGGCATTTCCATAGCCATTCCGAGATATATCGCCATGTAACTCCACTGTTCTGTTTATTATGACAGGCTTCATCATTGTCATATTGCTTTGCATGATCATGTAGTTGACATAGTATTTGTGGCAAAGCCACCATTCATATTTTTCATACATGTCACTCTTGGTCATTGCACATCCCGGTACACCGCCGGAGGCATTCATATAGAGTCATATTTTTGTTCTAAGTATCGATTTGTAAGTAAATAAAAGTATGATGATCATCATTATTAGAACATTGTCCCATGTGAGGTTATCAATAAAGAGGCCAAATGATTCTCCAGAAAAAAAGAGAAAAGGGTCCCCAAAAAAAGAGGAGGCTACAAAAAATGAGAGAAAAAGAGAGAAGGGACAATGTTACTATCCTTTTTTCCACACTTGTGCTTCAAAGTACCACCATGTTCTTTATGATAGAGAGTCTCCTATGTTGTAACTTTCATATATTACTAGTGGGAAGTTTTCATTATAGAACTTGGCTTGTATATTCCGGCGATGGGCTTCCTCAAATGCCCTAGTCATGAGCAAGCAAGTTGATGCACACCCACTATTTGTATTTTTGAGCTTTCATACACTTATAGCTCTTCTACATCTGTTACATGGCAATCCCTACTCACTCACATTGATATTGATTAATGGACATCTCCATAGTCCGTTGATTTGCCTAGTCGATGTAAGACTTTCTCCCTCCTTTTGTCTATTACCACCTTCTATTCCACCCATAGTGCTATATCCATGGCTCACGATCATGTATTGCGTGAAGAGTTGAAAAGGTTTAATAATGTTAAAGTATGAAAACAATTGCTTGATTGACATCGGGATAGGCATGATTTTTTACTTTGTGTTAAGAAGAGGGGGCATAAATGACTATATGATTTTGTAGGGATAACTTTCTTTAGCCATGTTATTTTTGAAGCTTCGTAGATTACTTTCGAGTATGCTTGAAGTATTATTGTTTTGATATTGATAAACATTTGTTTTGAGTCTTATGGATCTGAACATTCATGCCATAATAAAGAATATTACATTGATAAATATGTTGGGTAGCATTCCACATCAAAAATTCTATTTTTACCATTTACCTACTCGAGGATGAGCACGAATTAAGATTGGGGATGCTTGATACGTCTCCAACGTATCTATAATTTTTAATTGTTCCATGATATTATATTATCTATCTTGGATGTTTTATTTGCATTAATATGCTATTTCATATGATTTTTGGGACTAACCTATTAACCCAGAGCTCAGTGCCAGTTTCTATTTTTCCTTGTTTTTTGAGTTTCGCAGAAAAGGAATATCAAATGGAGTCCAAACGGAACGAAACTTTTTGGAGATTTTTCTTGGACCAAAAGACATGAGATGGACTTGGAGTACACGCCAGGGGATTTGCGAGGAGACCACAAGGGTGGAGGGCGCGCCCAGGAGGGTAGGGAGCGCCCCATACCTTGTGGGCCTCTCGTGCCTCCCCTGACCTACTTCTTCCACCTATAAATACCCATATATTCCAGAAACATTGGAACATCCATCAAAACCACTTTTTCGCCGCCGTAGCCTTCTGTTCTCATGAGATCCCATCTGGTGGTCTTTTACGGTACTCTGCTGGAGGGGGAATCAACCATGGAGGGCATCTACATCAACCCTATTGCCCTTCCGATGCAGTGTGAGTAGTTTACCATAGACCTACGGGTCCCCGGCTAGTAGCTAGATGGCTTCTTCTCTCTCTTTGATCTTCAATACCATGTTCTCCTCATTGTTCTTGGGGATCTATCTGATGTGATCTTCTTTTGCGGTGTGTCTGTCAAGATTCGATGAATTGTGGGTTTATGATCAGATTATCTATGAATAATATTTGAGTTTCTTCTGAATTCTTTTATGCATGATCTTATATCTTAGTAATTCTCTTCGAACTATCGGTTTTATTTGTCCAACTAGATTGATATTTATTGCAATGGGAGAAGTGCTTTGCTTTGGGTTCAATCTTGTGGTGCTCAATCCTAGTGATAGTAGGGGACATGACACATACTGTATTGTTGCCATCGAGGGTAAAAAGATGGGGTTTTCATCATATTGCTTGAGATAATTACTCTACATCATGTCATCTTGCTTAAGGCGTTACTCTGTTCTTATGAACTTAATACTCTAGATGCATGCTGGATAGCGGTTGATGTGTGGAGTAATACTAGTAGATGCAGGCAGGAGTCGGTCTACTTGTCTCGGACGTGATGCCTATATTCATGATCATTTCCTTAGATGTCATTATAATTATTCGATTTTCTATCAATTGCTTGACAGTAATTTGTTCACCCATCATAATATTTGCTATCATGAGAGAAGCCTCTAGTGAAACCTATGGCCCCCGGGTCTACTTTACATCTTATAAGTTTCAGATCTACTATTTTGCAATCTTTTACTTTTCAATCCATAAACAAAAAACCCAAAAATATTTAATTTACTTGTTTATCTATCTCTATCAGATCTCACTTTTGCAAATAACCTAGAAGGGATTGACAACCCCTTTATAGCATTGGGTGCAACTTGTTTGATTGTTTGTGCAGGTATTTGGCGACTTGTGTGTAATCTCCTACTGGATTGATACCTTGGTTCTCAAAACTGAGGGAAATACTTATTTCACTTTGCTGCATCTCCCTTTCCTCTTCAAGCGAAATACCAACGCAACCTCGGGAAAGTAGCGAGGAAGTCAGTGTCTCTCCCAAGGTGGCGCCTCCTGCCATGTATAGAAGTGGGGGAAAGGTAGGGGAGGGTGCCCCCTTTCCTTTCTCCCATCAGAGGGAAAGGCAGGAGGGGATCGCCCTCCCCCTTTTCCTTCCCTAGGGCTGTTCGGCCTGGGAGAGGGGCGCATCAACCCCCTGAGGACTGGTCTGTCCCTCCCTTGGCCCATTAAGCCCATATACATGTCGGGGGTGCCCAGAACCCCTTCTGATGACCCGATTTCTTCCCCGTACGTCCCAAAACTCTTCCGGTGTCCAAATACCATCGTCCTACACATCAATATGTACCTCTTGACCATTTCAAGTCTCCTCGTCATGTCCATGATCTCATTCGGGACTCCGAACAACATTCGGTCACCAAATCACGTAACTCATATATCACTATATCGTCAACAAACGTTAAGCGTGCGGACCCTATGGGTTAGAGAACTATGTAGACATGACTGAGACACCTCTCCGGTCAATAACCAATAGCAGAACCTGGATGCCCATATAGACTCCTACATATTCTACGAAGATCTTCATCGATCGAACCCTTATGACAAGATACACAATTCCCTTTGTCCATCGGTATGTTACTTGCCCGAGATTCAACCGTCGGTATCTCTATACTTAGTTCAATCTCATTACTAGAAAGTATCTTTACTCGTTCTGTAATACATCATCCTGAGACTAACCTCATTAGTCATTTACTTGCAAGGCTTATTATGATGTGTATTACCGAGAGGGCCCATATATACCTCTCTGATACTCGAGTGACAAATCCTAATCTCGATTCATGCCAACCCAGCAAAACACCTTCGGAGATACCTGTAGAGCATATTTATAATCACTTAGTTACATTGTGATGTTTGATAGCACTCAAGGCATTCCTTCTGTATCCGGGAGTTGCATGATCTCATAGTCAAAGGAATATACTTTTTGACATACATGAAAGCAGTAGCAATAAACTGTAGGATCGAATGCTAAGCTAACGGATGGGTCATGTCCATCACATCATTCTCATAATGATGTGATCCCATTATCAAATGACAACTCATGTCCATGGTTATGAAACCTTAACCGTCTTTGATTAATGAGCTAGTCTAGTAGAGGCTTACTAGGGACACAATATTTGTTTATGTATTCACACATGTATTTAGGTTTCCGGTCAATACAATTCTAGCATGAATTATAAACCTTTATCATGATTAAGGAAATATAATAATAACCATTTTATTATTGCCTCTAGGGAATATTTCCATCAGTCTACCACTTCCACTAGAGTTAATAATCTAGTTCACATCGTCATGTGATTAACACTCATAGTTCATATCGCCATGTGATTAATACCCAAATAGTTTACTAGAGTCAATAATCTAGTTTCACATCGTCATGTGATTAATACCCAAAGAGTTTACTAGAGTCAATAATCTAGTTCACATCGCCATGTGATTAACACTCAAAGAGTTCTAAGGTATGATCATGTTTTGCTTGTGAGAGAGGTTTTTAGTCAACGGGTCTGCAACGTTCAAATCCGTGTCTACTTTGCAAATTTTTATGTATACAATGCTCTACATAGAGCTACTCTAGATAATTGCTCCTACGTTCAATATGCATCCAAATTGATACTCGGAGTCATCTGGATGAGTGTCAAAGCTTGCATCGACGTAACCCTTTACGATGAACTCGTTATCACCTCCATAATCGAGAAACATTTCCTTATACCTCTAAGGATAATTTTGACCGCTATCCAATGATCCACTCCTGGATCACTCTTGTACCCCCTTGCCAAACACGTGACAAAGCACATATTTGGTCTGGTACACAGCATGGCATGCTTTATAGAACCTGTGGTTGAGGCATAGGGAATGATTTTCATTCTCTCTCTATTTTTCTTCCGTGGTAGGGCTTTGAGTATTACTCAACTTCATACCTTACAACTCAGGCAATAACTCCTTCAAAATCTTATCAAGGTATGTATTCATTGAAAGTCTTATCAAGCATCTTGATCTATCTCTATAGATCTTGATGCACAATATGTAAGCAACTTCACCGAGGTCTTTTCTTTGAAAAAAAATTCTTATTCAAAAATCCTTCTATGCTATCCAGAAAATCCTACATCATTTCCGATCAACAGTATGTCATCCACATATACTTATCAGAAATTCTGTAGTGCTCCCACTCACTTTCTTGTAAATACATGCTTTGATACGTCTCCATCGTATCTACCTTTTGAAACTCTTTTGCCTTTGTTTTGGACTCTAATTTGCATGATTTGAATGGAACTAACCCGGATTGACGCTGTTTCCAGCAGAATTGCCTTGGTGTTATTTTTTTTGTAGAAATAAGAGTTCTCGAAATGACCTAAAACTTCACGGAGAATATTTTCAGAATATATAAAAAATATTGACAGAAAGAAATACCGGAGGGGGCCCACACCCTGGACACAACAGTGGGGGCGCCCCCCCCTAAGGCACGCCCCTACCTTGTGGGCCCCCCTGTATCTCCACCGACGTAAACTCCAACTCCATATAATCTCTTTCGGGGAGAAAAAAATCAGAGAGAAGATCCCATCGCATTTTACGATACGGAGCCGCCGCCACCTCCTGTTCTTCATCGGGAGACCTGATCTGGAGTCCGATAGGGGCTCCGGAGAGTGGAGATCGTCGCCGTCGTCATCATCAACCATCCTCCATCACCAATTTCATGATGCGCACTTCCGTGCGTGAGTAATTCCATCGTAGGCTTGCTGGACGGTGATGGGTTGGATGAGATTTACCATGTAATCGAGTTAGTTTTATTAGGGTTTGATCCCTAGTATCCACTATGTTCTGAGATTGATGTTGCTATGACTTTGCTATGCTTAATGATTGTCACTAGGGCCCGAGTGCCATGATTTCAGATATGAACTTATTTTGTTTTCATGAATATATTTGTGTTCTTGATCCTATATTGCAAGTCAATAGTCACCTACTATGTGTTATGATCCGGCAACCCCGGAGTGACAATAACCGGGACACTTCCTGGTGATGACCATAGTTTGAGGAGTTCATGTATTCACTAAGTGCTAATGCTTTGGTCTGGTACTCTATTAAAAGGAGGCCTTAATATCCCTTAGTTTCCATTAGGACCCCGCTGCCACGGGAGGGTAGGACAAATGATGTCATGCAAATTCTTTTCCATAAGTATGTATGTCTATATTCGGAATACATGCCTACATTACATTGATGAATTGGAGATAGTTCTGTGTCACCCTAGGTTATAACTGCTACATGATGAATATTATCTGGCACCTATCATTGTTGATCCATTGCTTATGAGTTCGTTCCATATTGATACTTGCTTTGTTACTTTCGTTACGGCTAGTGTCACCATCACTACAAAACTGCTACTGTACTTTTGCCACCGTTACCGTTACTTCCATACTACTTTGCTACTAAATATTTTGCTGCTGATATTATGTTTTCCAGGTGTGGTTGAATTGACAACTCGGTTACTAATACTTGAGAATATTCTTTGGCTCCCCTTGTGTCGAATCAATAAATTTGGGCTGAATACTCTACCCTCGAAAATTGTTGATATCCCCTATACGTGTGGGTTATCAAGACATTTTTTTTGGCCCTGTTGCCGTGGAGCATAGCTCTATTCTCCGAGTCACTTGGGATTTATATCTGTTGATCACCATGAGACCACTAAAGGATGATAGAACCAAGATCGTTCCCTCTAGAACAAGGGGAGGTAAGGAACTGCCATCTAGCTCTGCACTTGATTCACCGTCTGTTTTGAGTAAACTTGTGACACCTACACCTGCTATTGATTCTGATATGCCGCACGATATTGATGGTTCCACTTCTATTATGAATGATGCTTATGATGAAATTGTGCCATTGTGTGAATTACTTGATAAACATCTTGCTAGAGCCAGTACTATTGATTATGCTGAAGTTGATGATATTTCTGAAACTAATAAAATTATTGATACTGAAAACTTTGAAACACTTGTTAGACCTACTTCCCCTAGATATGAATTGCCTATTGTTCCTGAGGGATATGATATGGAAGGAGAAGTAGCTAGAGACTTTCTTGCTTGCGCGGATAGGAATGATCTTAAGAAATTAGTACGCATGTGCAAAGAACAATCTTTGAATGCTAGAATGCAATATGATCCTGAATTTACTACTTCACATATTCGTGTTACTAATAACGATTATGAATTCTATGTTGATCCTGAGATAATTACTTTAGTTGAATCTGATCCTTTTCATGGTTATGAATCTGAACCTGTTGTGGCACATCTTACTAAATTAAATGATATAGCCATCCTATTTGCTCATGAGGGAAAATTCGTTATTACTATATTCTTAAATTGTTTCCTTTCTCATTAAAGGGTGATGCTAAGTTATGGTTTAATTATCTTGCTCTTGGTTGTGTGCGTAGTCCCCAGGATATGATTTAGTACTTCTTTGCAAAATATTTTCCTGCTCACAAGAAACAAGATGCCTTACAGGAAATATTTAATTTTGTGCAAATTGAAGAAGAGAGTCTCCCACAAGCTTGGGGGAGGCTTCTCCAATTACTTAATGCTTTGCCTGATCATTCTCTCAACAAGAATGAAATACTTGATATCTTTTATAATGGACTAACCGATGCTTCTAGGGACCACCTAGATAGTTCTGATGGTTGTGTTTTCAGGGAACGAACTGTTGAACAAGCTAAAAAATTATTGAATAATATATAGAGTATGATAATGATTGGACTCTTCCTGAACCAACTCCGAAGTCAACTCTGAAGAAAAGATGCATTCTATTTCTCAGTCCCGAAGATGTGCAAGACACAAAGAAATCTATGAATGAAAAAGGTATTAAAGCTGAAGATGTTAAGAATTTACCACATGTTGAAGAAATACATGGTCTTGATAACCCGAAGCAGGTAGTAGAGGTAAATTATCTCTATAGATTTGATGAAGGTGATATTCCTCATAATAAATCTGCTAGCCAATGCTTAGATGAGTTTAATAATTTTATTGTTAAACAAGAAGACTTCAATGCTTACGATAGTAGACAACTAAAACGTAATGCTTACATGCTTGATCGCTTGGGTGATCTTGTGACTGGAACTTCTAATGATCTTAAACTTATTAGTAAACATGCTTCCATGGTTACCACTCAAGTAGAACATGTACTTAAGGCACAAAATGATTTGCTTAATGAGTTTAATAGTAAGAATAATGATAAAATTGGTGTGGTTGCTACTAGAGGTGGTAAAGTAATTCAGGAACCTTTGTATCCTGAGGGCCATCCTAAGAGAACTGAGCAAGATTTACAGAGAATTAATACTGATAAACCTAGTCCTAGTAATAAACCAAAAGAAAACTAATAATACTTTGCCTGCTCCTAGTGAACCTGTTACCGATACACCTGAAAATCCCAATAATATTTCTATTTCTGATGCTCAGACTCAGTCTGGTAATGAACATGAACCAAGTTGAAAGAACATGCGGTGTCCCCTTGTTTGGTTTTGGTAATTGATGACAATCTCTATGGACTAAGGATTGCCTTGAGTTATATTTGAAGGGTTTGTTCATAGGCTTTTCTTGGAGTCCATTTGTTGGTTTCAAGGAGAGTTTGTGATGACCAAGGTGCTATTAATGAATTATCCAAAGATTGGTCTCGTGAGTGTTGAGCTTATTGCAAGCATGTTTGGAAGAAGAAGAAGAGTGTGTGATCATTCATGTTTACCTTCAAGACATCATACAAACGAAGAGAGTTGGAAAGATTCAAGGTTGATCAAGACTAAGTCAAACAATGAATCGAGTTGATCAACACACATAGCATAGAAGATGTACCGAGAGGGATCAAATGATCCCATGGTATGGTAAGCATTGTCAATTACGCTTTGTGTACTAACCCATGGTCTTCGTGAGAGTTCTTTGTGGGGTTAGGTTGCGGTGTGCATGTTCATGTATGATCATCACGAAGAGATCATATGCTTGAAGCTTGCCATCCATTGTGGTGGCAATGGACTTATGAAGATGTGCCGAAGAGTGGCTCACCCATAGTGGAGAATGGGGGAGCAATCAACTAGTGTTCACCTAGCCAACGCAATCAAGAAAGGTGATCCAACTTGAGGAAGTCAGGATCGTCATCATCTAGCTCAAGTGGACTATGTGCAAAGCGAATGTTTTCCCTTGGTAGGTTTTATTTTTACCGGCCTCATGGTAGTTGTGGGAGACCGGGTTATAGGATCGATTGATGTACTATCAAGGGGGGCTCTCGATGAGTAGCTTGATTGTATCGTTTGCAGAGAGCTCAAACCAATGCATGTTTGCATCATATTTCTAGGTTCTTGTTTGGTTTTTGTCCTTGTGAGATTTGGAGCTTATGGTCATCTTGATGACAAGCTCAAGTTCATCGAAAAAAAGTTCACTCATGTATCTTCTATGATGTTTTCGATGTTGGAGGTTATGTCGGTTCTTCTCGGATGGAGGGTTGTACCGCATGACTGAGCGGTAGTACTGCCTTGGGGGTGATACCTCACAGTTGCAGTCTCCAGGTGCTTTCCAAGCGGTTGTACTGCTGCCCACGGGCGGTTGTACCGCCTGGTGCTTGGAAAACCCCAGGTCTGCAGCAAGGCGGTAGTACCGGCCCTCTACCGCCCTACCACTGGACTGGGATCTGTTGTGGAGCGGCTCTTGGACGGTGGAGGTCCGGTTGATCCGGTCAGCTAGTTTTGAGCGGAACTACCGGTGTCCGGAGCGATTGTACCGCTTGGGACTTAGCCACCACCCACGCTCGGTCCTGGCGGTTGCTCCGGTGCAACCATCGTATCAATTACTGCTCAGGGGTGTCTCCTCTCTATTTTAAAGCAGTTGTTGAGCGGTGGTGGTGCGGTTGTTCTGGTTACTCTTTTTAACCGGTACTACCGCTTGTAACACCGGTTGTACTACTCCATAGGGTTTCTGCAACATTCCCATGTTTTCCGGTTGTACAGGTCCTCTTAGCGCTTGTACCACTCCTGTAGTTTTGTGCACATAATGGGCAGATTCGTGGGGTCTTATAAAACGGGGTCTTCTTCCCCAATGGACCTTATCCCTTGAGCTCTATTTCTTCCCCATTGTTGACCTTCTTCGAGCTTGGTACCCTTCAGCTTGTTCCTCTTGGTTGCTTGGGCGCCCAAGATGGTTGAGGTCACCTAGGAGCCATATTCCATTGCGGTGAAGCTTCGTGGTGTCGTTGGGGGCCTCCAATTAAGTTGTGGAGATAGCCCCAACCTTTGTGGTGTTCAGAGCTCAATCATTGTGGTGTAAAGCTCCGGGCAAGCGTCGGGGTCTCCAATTAGGTTGTGGAGATCGCCCCGAGCAATTTGTACGGGTTCGGTGACCGCCCCAAGGGTTGCCATTTGTACGGGTTCGGTGACCGCCCTCAAGGGTCCCTTAGTGGAATCATGGCATCTTGCATTGTGCGAGGGTGTGAGGAGATTACGCTGGCCCTAGTGGCTTCTAGGGGAGCATTGTGCCTCCACACCGCTCCAAACGGAGATTAGCATCCGCAAGGGTGTGAACTTCGGGATACATCATCGTCTCCGCGTGCCTCAGTTATCTATTACCCGAGCCCTTTACTTATGCACTTTACTTTGTGATAGCCATATTGTTTCTTGTCATATATCTTGCTATCACCTAGTTGTTTATCTTGCTTAGCATAAGTTATTGGTGCACATAGGTCAGCCTAGATGTTCTAGGTTTTGTGCTTGACAAATTAACCGCTAGGTTTATTCCACATTTGTTCAAGCCTAAACCGTAATTATTTTAAAGCGCCTATTCACCCCCTCTAGGCGACATCCACGTCTTTCAATTGGTATCAGAGCTTCATCTCTTTTATAGGGCTTTACCGCCTAGAGAGTAAGGATGTCGACTAGGGGTTTAGGATTCTGTGACACTCTTAGTTTCGATGGCAGAAATTTTGATGTTTGGGTAATTCACATGCTTAATCTCTTTAGGGTCATGGACCCAAATTTGAGAGAATTGTAGATATGGGTTTTTCTCCTCCAAAGGATCCCCAAAATTATCTTTAGGGGATGAGAAAAACTCTTACCTCAATGCTCAAGGTTCTAATGTGCTTTTCGATGCTTTGAGCAATGTAATTATATTTCAACTCATGCCGTTTCGGGATGCTCATGAGTTGTGGACAAAGCTTCAAGATAAATATGGCGTGTCCAAGATTTGTGAGGATGATTGTTCTCCCTCCACCTCAGGCCGTATTGTGTTCTCAACTTCTTCTACTTCACCTACATGTGGTTTGCCACAAGGTAATTATATGGTGGGTAGTGGTGTTCATTGCAATCATTATTGTGAGCTTATTATTGATGATCCTTCACCACTTTATTATTGCAACGCTTCATCTTTGGACTTTAACACTTCGAGGGCTCCCAATGTCTCACATGCTTGTGTTAATAGTTCTTGCATACCATGTAGAAATTGCTTGACTAAATCTCATGACGATATGCTCGCTATGTCTCGTTGCCATGATAAAAATGCATATATTTTCTCGAATTGTTGTGCTAACAATGTAGATGAAATCCAACACCCCATGGAACAAGATATGGCCTTGAATGGTGCTTCGTGGGATCCAGCACCATCATCTATTGCATATTGCCTTATGGCTAAGGCTTCAAAGGTATCTCCCACTTTGAATCCCAATATATCTTGTGATGATAGTGATGATGATAAGAATGATGATGATGTTGATAGTGATGAAGAGAATGATAATGTTGCCTCCTTAAAAATTAAGGGGGAAATGATTTTTTAAAGCTCTTCATAAGAATAAAATTGCTCGTTCCAACTTCATAGAAATCATGTCTACTGCCATTGAGGGCAATAAATATATAGAGGAGTTGGAATCTCATCTAGAGGAGCATGAGGTCACCATTGAGAAAATGGAAGGTCATGAGCGTGATTACGCTAATGAGATCGTGGATCTCTACCAAGCTCTTGAAATTGAACAAACCACCAAGGAATCTCTTGAGGAGACTTTTGCTCTTGAATTATCTAGAGTGAGGGAATCTCGTGATAGAGCTCTTGAGGTGGCCAATAATTTTGAAACTAAAAATGAGAAGCTTGAAGTTGCGCATGCTAAACTCCTTGAGGACTTTGAGCACCTCAAAAATGGCTCAAGGTTCATTAAGAGTGAGCTCATGAAACTCACCGAGTGTCATGCTCAACTTCAAGATTCATATTCAAAAGATCTTGTCAAGTTGTCTTCTCCTCTTGTTGTTAATGATGATGCTTGTGCTACTAACTCTACATCTTGTGAAGCATCCATTTTGAAGGATAATGTTGAGCTAAGGGCTCAACTTGAGTTGCTATCTAGCACTTATGGGAAATTGGAAGAAAGTCATGTAAAGCTCACAAGCTCTCATGATGATCTTCTAGTATCCCATAATGTGCTAAAGATAGCTCATGAGGATATGATTATCAAGGTAACATCCAGTGAGCCTCATGTGGATACTAGCACTACTTCAAGTCAAAATGCTATATTGCCATGTGCTAGTCCTTGTAATTCATCTACTCACAGTATTGGTACATCTTGTGATGAATTACTTTCCTTGCCTTGTTGCTCTAACGATGAAGCTTATACTTCCTCTAGTACTGGTGTTGATACTAAACATGTAGAGGAAATCAAAGAGCTCAAGGCCCAAGTCACTTCCTTAAAGATTGGCTTGCAAAGGTGTCATGAAGGGAAGTCCACACTCAACAATATCTTGAGTGTGCAAAATTCCCCACAGACAAAGGTGGACTTGGATTCAACTCCAATAAGAATAATAAGTCCAAGAGCAACAAGAAGAAGGCCAAAGAACAACTCAGGAATTTGGCCAAGATTATTTGCTTCAAGTGCAAAATTGAAGGGCATCATGTTGGGTCTTGCCCATTGAAGAAGAAGCCCATTAATGACAAGCAACAAGGGAAGACGCCGCAAGTTCAATCTCATGCTCAACCACAAGTTGAAGAAAGGCCACTTCCCAAGAAGACTCAAGTTCATGCTTCTCTTGTTGAGAAATCAAGTGAGAAGAAAATGAAGAGTAGACGTTGCTACTTATGTCGTGAGAATGGTCACGTCGCTTCTTCATGCACTAGTGGTAACTTATCCAACCCAATTATTATTGATGATATCTATTCTCTTGGGAAGGATAAGGTTGGCAATGTGTTTGCCAAGTGTGTTGGTACTCAAAGTGGTGTCAAGCAAAGTACCATTTGGGTTGCCAAGCCTATTGTGACTAACCTCTTAGGACCCAACTTGGTTGGGGACCAACAAGCTAAAAATTGATCAATAGGTGTTGTTGGAGGGCATTAGAGACTTGGCTACATTATGAAGAATTAAGGGGACTTCATCATTCATATTGTCTCAAGCCAAGTCATTCGGATTATCAAGTTTCTATCTTATATCCAATGTTCCTCCTTGCGGTAACTCGTGCTTAAATTGTTTACATTGGAAGTTACTTGCCCTTTAGCATGTTTTGCTTTTGTTCCTTGCATGTGTTTGTATATGTTGTGCGTCTAATTTTTTATCTTGAGAAATCAAGTATGTGTATGTTGGTTTGCACATCATGTATGTGTGTGTCGTGCGTTGAGCCTTTGTGCATCTTGCTTGTATCTTAGATGGCTCTTGTGAGAGATTAATGGAATATCCCATTTTGGGGGAGTGATATGCTTTGTGCACCTCACGGTCCCACAGATGTGTGTACATGAGGAATACCACATAGTATTGGTATTGCAAGCTTATCTAGTCACTATGTGGTATGTATTCTCATGAGAAATTCAAGTTCTAAATATTAAATTAATTATCTCGTGCTTTTCTTTGCCTCTTGTTAAGTTTTTCTTTGGTATCACATTATGGGGGAGTAATGTGATATGTTCATATTACAAGCCTAGAAAATGTGTACATTTGAGATATTGGCACCTAGAGTTGATATTATAAATTATGTTGTTCCTAGGTGGCATGTTAGCTCTACAAGTTGCAAATTTGCTTTTGCGTTTGGTGTGAAGATGATGTTGGATATGTTCGCAATCTACAACCGGGAATTATTTCCAAATACGTTTTGTCTTTGACAATTGGTAATCATTTATGTGGTGGAAATTATTGATCATCTTTACATTGTCTTTTGGTTTTATTTGTCTTATCTCTAGCCAAGATTGTGTCAACTCCCATTGCCTTCTGTGCCACTTGTGGATCTTGTTGTTTTATTGATTTTGTCGAGTGTTTTCTACATATAGTGAAAGTGGTGATCCCACCTTGTGCATTTTGCATTCAAATGCAAATTCTCTTTAATGTGCAATTTTTGGGGGAGCTATCC
Organism: Secale cereale; assembly: GCA_902687465.1. Classification (NCBI taxonomy): domain Eukaryota; kingdom Viridiplantae; phylum Streptophyta; class Magnoliopsida; order Poales; family Poaceae; genus Secale; species Secale cereale. Next base: position 94,700,433 of record LR738713.1, on the reverse strand, counting down.
TATTTTTGATAGAACACTCATCTTGTGATCCATATCAAGTGTGTGTTGATTGAAGACAAGCCGTTTCTTTTTGGTACTTTGTGCCATCATGAAACTTTATAGATGGGTTGGTTTGTTTGGAACGATCCTCTCTTTTGGGAGTTCGATATCTTTCCTTTTGCGTGTATCAATGGATATCTCATTCCTTGATGTATCTTTTAAATAGATATCTTCCAAGTGATGATTTCTCCATTTGGTATCCTATTTTCACTTGGTATTTCTTTTTCATTTGGTTTCATTTCTTGAAAGTCTT
>LR738713.1:94675200-94700055 GCA_902687465.1 Secale cereale | reverse complement strand
TTTCTAACTCTTTGGTCCCAATGAGTGTGGGTACCATTTTGTTTGTGTTGTTGGTCTAGGAACAATTGGAGATGGATTGGATGCTCGGCTCACTCAAAAGGAAGGTGGTGTCACCATGTGCTTATTGGAGTCAAGCTAGGATGCTCAATGAACTACTATCTACTACCTTCAATTGGTTTCTTCTACATCCTTCCAATGCTATCTCGATAACAACTATCATCATCTACTTCATGCACACATTTCTTACATCAACGTTGTGTAGGTTGTATCATGGCATGTAATTCATTCTTTCTTGTGATACTTGTTTTCTTTCTCAAAGAATCCCAACAATGATCTCTTGTTGCTAGTTGTGATGTCTTTGATGTTCGTTTGGTTGGAATTCATCTATATACAATAAGACCGTATCTAGTCATGAGTTGTGCTTTCAAGCAAATATCTTATTAGTACACTTATGACTTCCATGTGGATATCTTATTACTTCCTTTTTGTAACTATTTCATGTGCACATCCTTCTTTGTGGATTGATATCATCATGATTTTCATCTACCTAGAATCTTATACACTTGAGAGAAATTATATATCTAGAAGATATCCTTTTTCTTTCACGTCCACCTTGTTTTTCTTTCTTGTATTTATTTCTCTGGTGGCCCCGTGAAAGCTTGTGCCTTGAGTGTGGATCTTATCTTGTTGCATCTGGATGCACTCTTGTGTGGTGAAGATATTTTGTCTCTTGCTTGTCTTCATTAGGCTTTTGCCATCTCGATTGGTATCCCTCCTCTTGACAAAGCTTTCACTTTCTTTCCTCACCATGGGTTGTCACAAGAGTTGGCTATTCATTTTGCATAGTGAGTTTGCTTGTGAAACCCTTTGCTTGGTGTGTGTGGGAAGGACATGCCATGCACCTTGTATATCAACTATTAAATACTATGTTGATGCTTAATGATCATCCTTATATTAGTCTTCTCAAGTGCTTTGCCATGACTAACACACATCTTTTTGGTTGAGCCTTTTCTAAGTTGCCTCTTTTACTTGTTGCTCAACCATTTGTTTGTTGCTAGTGCTAGGTTTATTTTCCTACATGCTCACTTGCACTTGTTGTGAGTTTCTATTGATTTTGGGGGAGTGATGATCCTATTTTGTGCACTTGGTATCCTAATGCTAATATTCTAAGGAGTGCCCAAATCATGGGGAGCTTCACTAGTGTCTTTAGAACACTCCGTTGCTATCTTGCACTTGTCGTGAGGTTCTATTGATTTTGGGGAGTGATGATCCTACTTTGTGCTTGTTGTATCGAAATACAAAACTAAATTATGCACAAATCATGGGGAGCTTCTCTAGTTTCTATATAACACTTTGTTGCTCATATCATAATATATTTTATTCATGCGGCTCGAAGGATCAGTGGTCTAGTTGTTTCAATTGGTATCTTTTGGTTGCTTGTTTCAATTGATATCTTTTGATTGCTTGCTTGTTTCTCTCTTTGTTATATCTTTGTGGCATATCATTCTTTTTCAATCTTTGGGCCTCAATATAGTTTGTCTTCCTCCAAGTATTTACCATTGGATATGTGTATTGTATTCCACTCTCTTGTTGAGAAATACACAATTTATGGAGGAACAAAATTTATACTGGCCTTCTAAGCTTTTCGCCCATTTTGGGAATCAATGCCAATGGGGGAGAACTTTCAAAGAGTTTTGTGAGGAATTTTAGAGAGTTGTTTCTTCTCTTCTTGCTTTGGTTTTGTTCCTAAGCTTTTGCATCTCATGCGCATACATTATTGTTGCATGGTATGGTGATGCATAATTCCTTATATAACTCTCTTGAAAGTGATTGTCATCAATTACCAAAATGGGGGAGATTGAAAGAACATGTGGTGTCCCCATGTTTGGTTTCGGTAATTGATGACAATCTCTATGGACTAAGGATTGCCTTGAGTTATATTTGAAGGGTTTGTACATAGGCTTTTCTTGGAGTGCATTTGTTGGTTTCATGGAGAGTATGTGATGACCAAGGTGCTATTAAGGAATTATCCAAAGATTGGTCTCGTGAGTGTTGAGCTTATTGCAAGCATGTTTTGAAGAAGAAGAAGAGTGTGTGATCATTCATGTTTACCTTCAAGACATCATACAAATGAAGAGAGTTGGAAGGATTCAAGGTTGATCAAGACTAAGTCAAACAGTGAATCAAGTTGATCAACACACAAAGCATAGAAGATGTACCGAGAGGGATCAAACGATCCCATGGTATGGTAAGCATTGTCAATTACGCTTTGTGTACTAACCCATGGTCTTCGTGAGAGTTTTTTGTGGGGTTAGGTTGCGGTGTGCAAGTTCAAGTAGGTTCATCACGAAAGGATCATATGCTTGAAGCTTGCCGTCCATTGTGGTGGCAATGGACTTGTGAAGATGTGCCAAAGAGTGGCTCACCCATAGTGGAGTATGGGCGAGCAATCAACTAGTCTTCACCTAGCCAACGCAATCAAGAAAGGTTGTCCAACTTGAGGAAGTCAAGATCATCATAATCTAGCTCAAGTGGACTATGTGCAAGGCAAAGGTTTGCCCTTGGTAGGTTTTCTATTTTACCGGTCTCATAGTAGTTGTGGGAGACCGGGTTATAGGATCAATTGTCGTACTATCAAGGGGGGCTCTCGATGAGTAGCTTGATCGTATCGTTCGCAGGGAGCTCAAACCATTGCATGCTTGCATCATATTTCTTGGTTCTCGTTTGGTTTTTATCCTTGTGAGATTTGGAGCTTATGGTCATCTTGATGACAAGCTCAAGTTCATCAAAAACAAAGTTCACTCATGCATCTTCTATGATGTTTTCGATGTTGGAGGTTATGTCGGTTCTTATCGGATGGAGGGTTCACACATATATATCTTGGCATACCTCCCCTGCCTCTTCTTACTGCTTTGATGCTACTCGTCTTCCTCCATCTAACAAGCTTGAGTTTTCTCAATTCAGAGCTCATTTGCATTAGTTATGATTGTTCTTGTTTCTGCTATTTCGGTTGTACCACATGACTGAGCGGTAGTACCACCCTAGGGGGTGATACCTCACAGTTGCAGTCTCCAAGTGTTTTCCAAGCGGTTGTACAACTGCCCCCGAGCGGTTGTACCGCCTGGTGCTTGGAAAACCCCACGTCTACGGCAAGGCGGTAGTGCCGGCCCTCTACCGTCCTACCACCGAACTGGGTTCTGTTGTAGAGCGGCTCTTGGGCGGTGGAGGCCCGGTTGGTCCGGTCAACTAGTTTTGAGCGGAACTACCCGTGTCCGGAGCGGTTGTACCGCTTGGGACTTAGCCACCACCCGCGCTCGGTCCCGGTGGTTGCACCGGCGCAACCACCGTATCAACTACCGCTAAGTGGTGTCTCCTCTCTGTTTTAAAGCGGTTGTTGAGCGGTGGTGGTGCGGTTGTTCTGGTTACTCTTTTTAACCGGTACTACCGCCTGTTCCACTGGTTGTACCGCTCCATAGGGTTTCTGCAGCATTCCCGCGTTTTTCGGTTGTACCGGTCCTCTTAGCAGTTGTACCGCTCCTGCAGTTTTCTACACATAATAGGCAGATTCGTGGGGTCCTATAAAAGGGGGTCTTCTTCCCCAATGGACCTTATCCCTTGAGCTCGTGTTCTTCCCCCATTGTTGACATTCTTCGAGCTTGATATCTCTCAATCCCTCCATGGATTCTTGCTTGCTTTTGGGGGAAAAGAGAGAGGAGATCTAGATCTATGTTTCCAGCAATTACTTTCTCCTCCCTTTGGATCTAGATCTTGGAGTTCTTCGTGTTCTATTCTTTGTTCTTCCTCTCATTTTCTTCCCTAGCATTAGTTGCTTTGGTGGGATTTGGGAGAGAAGGACTTGGGCACTCTGTGTGCCCATTCCATTGCATTTGGTGCATAGGTTTGAGTCCTCCACGGTGATACGTGGAAGTGAAGTTGAGAAGCTTATTACTCTTGGGTGCTTGGTACCCTTGAGCTTGTTCCTCTTGGGTGCTTGGGCGCCATAGACGGTTGAGGTCACCTAGGAGCCATATTCCATTGCGGTGAAGCTTCGTGGTGTCATTAGGGGCCTCCAATTAAGTTGTGGAGATATCCCCAACCTTTGTGGTGTTCGGAGCTCAATCATTGTGGTGTAAAGCTCCGGGCAAGCGTCGGGGTCTCTAATTAGGTTGTGGAGATCGCCCTGAGCAATTTGTATGGGTTTGGTGACCGCCCCAAAGGGTTGCCATTTGTACGGGTTCGGTGACCGCCCTCAAGGGTCCCTTAGTGGAATCACGGCATCTTGCATTGTGCGAGGGCGTGAGGAGATGATGGTGGCCCTAGTGGCTTCTTGGGGAGCATTGTGCCTCCACACCGGTCCAAACGAAGATTAGCATCCGCAAGGGTGTGAACTTCGGGATACATCGTCATCTCCGCGTGCCTCGGTTATCTCTTACCCGAGCCCTTTACTTATGCACTTTACTTTGTGATAGCCATATTGTTTTTTGTCATATATCTTGCTATCACCTAGTTGTTTATCATGCTTAGCATAAGTTGTTGCTGCACATAGGTGAGCCTAGTTGTTGTAGGTTTTGTGCTTGACAAACTAACAGCTAGGTTTATTCCGCATTTGTTCAAGCCTAAACCATAATTATTTTAAAGCGCCTATTCACCCCTCCTCTAGGCGACATCCACGGTCTTTCACTAGTGATAATGTTAATGATGATGTTCATACCGATGCTCAACCTAGTAATGATAATGATGTAGAGATTAAACCTGTTGTTGATCTTGATAACCCACAATCAAAGAATCAACGTTATGATAAGAGAGACTTCATTGCTAGGTAACATGGTAAAGAAAGGGAACCATGGGTTCAGAAACCCATGCCCTTTCCTCCTAAACCATCCAAGAAAAGGATGATGAGGATTTTGAACGCTTTTGTGAGATGATTAGACCTATCGTTTTGCGTATGCGTTTGACTGATATGCTTAAAATGCCTCCTTATTCTAAGTATATGAAAGAAATTGTTACTAATAAAAGAAAGATGCCGAAAGATGAAATTTCCACCATGCTTGCTAATTATACTTTTAAGGGTGGAATACCAAAGAAACTTGGAGATCCAGGAATACCCACTATACCATGCTCCATTAAAGGAAACTATGTTAAAACTGCTTTATGTGATCTTGGAGCCGGTGTTAGTGTTATGCCTTTCTCTTTGTATCATAGACTTGAATTGAATAGTTCAAACCTACTGAAATCTCTTTGCAAATGGGTGATAAATCAAGTACTATACCCATTGGTATTTGTGAGGATGTGCCTGTTGTGGTTGCAAACGTTACAATCTTAACGGAATTTGTTATTTTTGAAATTCCCGAGGACGACTGTATGTCGATCATCCTTGGTAGACCCTTTTGAATACTGCAGGGGCTGTTATTGATTGCAACAAAGGCAATGTCACTTTTCATGTAAATGGTAATGAGCACACGGTACACTTTCTGAAGAAACAACCTCAAGTTAATAGCATCAATTCTATCGGAAAGATTTCAACTATTGCTATTGGAGGTTTTGAATTCCCTATTCCTATAGTCAAAAAGAAATATGATATTCTTATTGTTGGGGACATGCATATCCCCATTGAGGTAACCTAGTGTTATTCGAAAATTCTCTGGTTTTATGTTATTCGAAAGAAGTTTGTTAATGAGACTTGATCAACCTCATTGACGGATTCCTTTTGATGAGCATGAGATGGATGAATTTAGAAAGCACCACCTTCTGGACCCAACTTTTAATTTTTGTTATTTAGATTAAATAAAGCAAAAATAGTATTATTTGTCTATTTTATGAATTATCCATGCAATAAAAAATATTCCGAAAATAAAAGTTCTCCAAATGCCTTGGAAATTTAATATGATTTTTTCTAGAATATTTTAAGATTTTTGGCACTGGGATTGCACCAGGGGGCTACACCAGTGGGCCACAAGGGTGGAGGGCATGCCCCCTGTCCTTGTGGGCCCCACGTGGCCCCCTTCCACTTATTCCAGCACCCATCCTCTCCTTCTTCCTCCAGAAAAAAAATCATCCACCAGCTGAAACCCGTGTTCTAGCTTATCTTGCTACCATTCTCGATCACCTTGGTCAATCCATCATTTGCAAAACAATTTTGGGGGATTGTTCTTAGGTATGTGACTCCTCCAATGGTCCAATTAGTTTTTATTCTAGTGCTCTATTTATTGCAAATCTTTGTTGTTGTGGTGACCGTGTCTGGAGCTTGCATGTCAAATTTATATGGTCCAAAGTAGTATTGATGCATGATATAGCCTCTAGACACTTGTAGGAGTAGTTGCTATCAATTTTGTTGAGTTTTGTTCATTTTTATTATGAGTCACTAAAAACTTCAGAATTTTGCAGAAAAAGAAAATGTATAGGAGAACATATCAAGGTGGCCCTTCATGAAAGCAAGCATCGAGGCTTGCGATACGTGAACCGGACCTTGAACCACCAAGAGAGGCTCAAGTACGGCCTTGTGAATGGCCGTTGGATGAATTATGATTCGTGCAGGGTTCAAGGATGAGTTTGATGCATACGTACAAAATTCCGGCCTTGAGGACTTCATGTCAGATAAGTGCCGACAAAACTATTACCTCACCGTTTCCTTTGTGCGGAGTAGGGATGTCAACGGGTCTGCACCCGGCCGGGGAGTTCCTTTTCTCCCCCGTCCCCGCGAGAGAAAAATCATCCCGTCCCCATCCCCATATCCGTCCTCGGGGACAACTTTCTCCCGTCCCCATCCCCTATCGGGTGTAGCATACCCACGGGTTCCCCACATCCCCGCCCATGCATACAGCAGCAACTAGCATATTATATTGTACTGACGAGTATACACATTAGTGTGATACATTTGCAGTAGCAAATATACAATTACCTAGCAGGAATAATTATTATAAACATGTCATCAGGAACAACATGCCAGCAACTCCAAAAACAAATTTAAAGATCAAAACCAAGAAGGCAGTACACTGATAAATGTTCACACAGACTAGTTCTCACACATGGTTTATGAAGATAAGCAAACAGTCTAGAATCCAAACATTTATGAAGACTAAAATGTTACATGATTCATGCAATATTGACGACACACCACACATAACTTAAAAGGAAATTCATCTGACTATCAGGACGCTAGATGAATTCTTATTCGACGACGAAACACCAGCTTCAGCAACCAGGAGCAATAACCAGTAGAGCAGAGACCAGCATCTTCAGCTTCTTGTAGCAGTCAAAGTGCCAACTCCTACATGGCAATGTGAACAGAGTTAAAAGGACGAAATAAAACGTACAAGTAAATTTACTAAAAATGCATTTTCGAGACTTCACCTGCATCCCCTCCTGAATGTCTTCAAGACAAGACCAAAAGCTTATAGCATCTCCTTTGGGAGCATCTACACAAATAGACAAGTCAGCAAGAGATTTATTTACACAACAGAGAAGTCAAACATCAATGTAAATAAGGTAGCTTACATTTGTACTTGTTCCTAAGCCAATTTTGTGAGCACATCAGTGCCTCCAACATGTGAGGAGTTAGACGGCTACGATGCTCACTAAGAACCCTGCCACTGGTGCTAAAAGCATATTCTGATGCAACAGTTGTTACCGGAATAGCAAAAATGTCTCTTGCTACTTTTCTCAAAGTAGGATAGCGTCTACCAGCCGTTTTCCACCAGTCCAACACATCAAAGTGCTCTTTGCTCAATGGGACCAAATCATCCATCAAGTACTGATCTAACTCAGACCTATAAGTTGCTGGCCTTTTCTGAGCAATGCGTGCATTGAAAACTGACATTAAAGCTGTAGCGTTTGGTGTTGCCCTTGAGGAATTTGATGACTCTGCATTATCTTCATTGTTGTCAACCTGATATTCTTCCAACAGGCTACATAATGAAGCAATGACTTCTGAAACAAGACCATGACACTCTTCAGGACTAACACCATGTAGGCTTGAGAAGCAAACGAGCAACATCTCATTTTTGTATCTTGGATCAAGAAGAGTAGCAATACCCATGAGACCTTTGATGTCAGACCAATATTTATCAAACTTTTCATTCATGCTAACTGTCATATCTGCTATAATTTCATCATCACAAGTGGACCAGTTTCTCATTTTCTCTTTGATTTCACAAATCTTGGGGAAATAAATATTGGCAGTGACATAATCAGTTCCAGAGAACAATTCAGTTACTTCAAAGGATAGCTCAAGCCTCTTTACTACATCAGAAGCAAAAGTCCATTCATCATCACTAGGATAGCAATCATATAGTTTCTCAACCTTCTTTGCACGCTCGAACACAGCCTTATAAGGTAAAGCAGTATGTAGCATGGTGAAAGTAGAGCTCCATCTAGTCTTGCAGTCAAGTGCCAATTTGTTCCCCATTTTTACTTTCTGAAACTTAGCAATTTCCTCAAATTTCTCTACTCTTTTGGGGGTGGCTGTCCAAAATGCTACACTCTCACGAATGTTTTCTATAGCAGCTTTTAACACATCTAAACCATCCTTCACTATCAAATTCAGAATGTGTGCACAACATCGCATGTGAAGCATCATACCTTTCAGCATTAGCTTCTCTTTACCTATCTTATTCAGCAACAGATCAACCGCCTTGTCATTTGAGGTGCAGTTATCAACAGTCACGGCAGAAAGCTTCTCATCAAGATTCCAAGCAACCAAAGTCTCATAGAGTTCATCTGCTATAGCCTCTGCAGTATGTGGAGCTGGCACATAAATGAACCTAAACACAATACAATAACCATAGACAAGTTATTAGACAACAACATTCATATGTCCAACACAGCAGCACTGATAATCTTAAGACAACATTGCTAAGTGTAATACCTCATAATAACACTCCTAAGGTTCCAATTATCATCAATAAAGTGGGCTGTGATAGCCATGTAGCCCTTCTTTTGATGATCAGCTGTCCACATATCAGTTGTGATGGCCACTCTAGATTTAGTGGTAGCCATGTACTCAATTGCCCTTTTCCTTTCCTCTTCATAATTATCCATGATGTCCTTTCTATAAAATTGAAATCAAGAACCAAATATTAATTATCATATTAAAATTAGTAATGTTCAGTATAGCCATGATGGAGAGGTATTGAAGTGCATACCTAATAGTGTTCCTTGTCACCATTTTGAACAGAGGCTGCAATGCACTAACAAATCTACGAAACCCTGTGTGATCAACAATACATAATGGATATTCATGTAACACAATCATGTTTGCAAGCTCCTTCCTAGCAAATTCCTGATCAAATGTATAGTTCTCAAGTGAAATTTTGCCTTCATCTTGGGAGTTAAACCTCAAAGAGGTCTGAGCCAATGTCTTGCCCCTGTTCTTGATCTTCACATAAACACAACTTCTCAGATGATCATGGAGATGCTTGGTCCCATTTTTTGTTTCTCCTCCAAGCTTCTTTTTACAATAAGCACACTTGGCTTTCCAGTTTCCCTTTATTTTCACTCTCTCAAAGTGCCTCCAAACAGGTGAGGTAAGCTTCCTTCTCTTTCCACCAACAACCTCAACTTCTTGTTCTTCTTCTTCTCCCTCGCCCTCATCAGAAATTTCCACTGGAACAACTTCTTCTCCAGCACCAGCAGGTTCATAGCCGGACTCAGGTGATGGTGGCAGTGAGGGTGAGGCTGCTGTTATAGCTGAATGTTGGGACTCATGGCTCTTGTTGGTACACCCAGTTGGTCTGGACAAGAAAAAAGTGCCAACACACTGGATTATTACATACAAATGCACGCACTGTATGAAAATAACTAAGTAGATGAAACTCTCCGGTACTAAAAATTTAACTTAAGCGATGAAACTTGCTGGTAATAATTGTATATGCAGATGGTGATATTATTTTATATGATAAACAAACAAAAGCATCAATGGAGTTAAATGATTTTAAATAACCGTAAGCATGCTGCTACTTATAGGCGTCCATACATAATGCTATATTTATCGTTTGCCTTTCATACAGATTACTGTGTGCTAATTAGATAACCATTAATTACTAATAAACACAAGCATCAATTCAGTTAGAGGAGATAATTATAAATAACAGTAAATAGACAGGCTGCTGTTTATATACGTTCCTGCATGATGGACTATTTATGAATCGCCTTTCACACAGATTAATTAGACCAGATTAATTAGACCGTCTACATGCAAAAGCAGTTTATGAGATAGATAACTGACAAGTATCGACACAAGCAAATCTCTGCATCAGCGACCGATTCACACAGATCAAAAGTATATCCATATTTCCAATCTAGCAATCAGATAAGTATGCATGCCTCTAATCCAACAATCACATGTACGTATGCCACTAATCTAACAAGAAAACAACCTTTGCATCTTCATCCTCACAAACCATCATACATCAAAAGAAATTAGATACTCACGTGTTCTTCTTCTTGGGATTGGCTACAGTTGGAGTAGCTGAACGACGGAGCGGAGGGTGTCCACCCTGGATGCGCCCAGGAACTTGGCCGCTCCCTTGATGGCGGAGGCGGGCTATCGAGCCGTCGGCGGCAGCCTTCGCTAGGGCCTGGGGTGAATGGTTATCAGGAGTGGAGGAGGAGTCCATCCTAGATGGGACGGGAGAACGGCATATGGCACTCAACCGTCAGGCGGCGGTGGCGCGGTGCCACCTGTGAGATGGAAAAATTGACGGCGGCAGGGGAAACGTGAAAAATAGGGTTAAAACTAACGGCGGCTGAGGGTAAACGAGGGTTTGACCTAGGGGTGTATTATATAGGCAGAGAGTTGGGCCACATGTCAGATGTCTACCGGGGGTTTCGTGGGGTTCGGGTCTGGGGAGTACAGAAACACCCCCGCCCCCGCTGTACCCGATGGGGAGCAAATTCTATCGTCAATGTCCCCGTGGGGGTTGCCTATGTATCATCCCCGTCCCCTAATGGAAGAAAACCCCATCGGGTTTCGGGTAAACGGGACCCATTGCCATCCCTAGTGCGGAGGTTTGAATTTTCATCCAAGTGCAATACTCATAATGTCCTGTTTGATCTTTATGATGAATCTTATACCATGGACCTAGAAGATTTTTGTGTTGCATGCAAAATCCCACATTGGGGTAGTCTCAATCATCCTCACAAATCTGAATACCGTGATTTCCTTGATAGCATCACCGCGGGGGAAACTAGAAACATTACACAAGCCACCATAGGGAGCATTCGCTTTCCTGCTATACATTATTTTGCTTTCTTCATAGGTAGATGCATTAACGGGAAACATGAGCATAGCATCCTTAAATGTGTGGTGTTAGATGTTGGTGTACAAAAGTAGGGGCGCTCTTTTTTAACCCTTACTTGTGCACGAGCAGTCAGAGCCACGCCTGTGGCCAAACATAACGGAGCGGAAGGGGGAAGCCAGGAGCGCGGAGTTACCAAAACAACACCAAGATGGTGGCACGACAAGACCAAGCAAGGAGACAGGCTCTCCCCCGGCAAGGACCCTTGCTGGGGCGTCCTGCGTCCCCCCAATAAGGGCCCTTGCCGGGGTGATCCACTCAGACGCCTCCGTCGCAGCCACCCTTGAAGCCTATGGGCTCCAACGGTATCAACAACGTTGGAGCCAAGGCTCGGGAAACACCCACGTGATGGGATGAAGATCTTTGTGAAGACAAAGATCTATGACTCCCAAGATAAGAACCAGAAGACATAGGCAATCACAAGGCTCCTTGCCGAGGGTGCCCACGAGGCCCCGGCAAGGCTCCTTGCCGAAGACACCCCGGAGCCCCGGCAAGCCTCTTGTCGTGCAATACTCACGGAGGCCCCGGCAAGACCCTTGCCGGGAACAGAAGCAAGTCTGCGGCAAGCCCTTGCCGCCTCGTCACTGCCCCAGCTTGGCGGCCGACCCGCTAGCCCAGGCGGGCACCCACGTGGCGATACGTGGTTCCTGGGCCAGCTAGTCAAGCACCTGCGTGGTGGCATGCAGATCTTCGTGAAGGCCCTACCATGACGCCACCTCAGCTGCCTGCCTCGCTGGCCTAGACACGTGTCGCAACCAGACAGAGCGGCCACGGACAAGACGGGCTTCTTTTCCGTCCCCGATAAAGTAAATAGACACCTAAGCAACGCATTTAATGCGCCTTGTCCCGTAATGGCATGGGATGTGACTATGCATTGTACACCTTTCCACCTCCTGTGTGCCACCGTGGCAGCCCCTTTGGACTATAAAAGGAGGCCCGCGGCATACTGGAGGAGGATTCGGATCCTGGAAAGCTGGACAGGCACCGTAGCTAGCTCAAGAACTCAAGAACACTTAAATATACACCAAAGCAGGACTTGGGTATTACGCATCCTCGCAGCCCGAACCTGGGTAAACGATTGTTGTACTGACTCTTAGACCTGCTCTTTATACAACCTCGCGCCCGCCAACCGTAGAAGGGATTCCAGTGATCCCATAGGTGTCGTTTCGTACCGACATCTTTGGCGCGCCAGGTAGGGGCAGGCAGTTTTGAAAATATGTTCTAGCAGTTAGTATAGCAGTTCTTCATGGCCATGATTTCCCAAGAAGGAAACGACCAATTGCGGGGCATCATCAGCGAGTACGGTGGACGCCCACACGACGACAAAAAAAGATAAGTCACGCAAGACTTTGAGTAATTCCTTTTCACATGAAGGTTATTCTCCTTGGAGATCTTGCTCTCTGTATGATAAACCTGTATGCAATGGGGCCCTTCCACTATTGGCAAAGCCCTCGCCCTGTTTCGAGTCCGCTCAACAGTTCGAGTGGCCGCGTCAAGAACGGCAGGGAATCCTTTCCGTTACTAGCAACACTTTTGTCCTGTTTCGAGTCCGCTCGACAGTTCAAACGGCCATGCTGAGGACAGTAAGGTGGTTTGCCCAGCAGCAAGCATACCCGGCAGGCTATTAAAGATCAGTCCTCAAAACGCCGCGGCCTGGGTTTACGCGCCGGCAAGCCCTCCCTATTAAGCATAGGGTGGACATACAAAGAAGGATCAAACAGGAAGATAACATGCATCGTTACAAAATATTGCAGTTATATTGCATAAATTGTTGCTGCGGTTCTGACTAAAGATAAAAACTGTCTCGGTTCTGAACCTGCAGCGGCAACAAGAAACGGGGTGCCTAATCCCGACGCTGGCCCTCTATCATCTGGATTCTGCCGACGCGGTCGATGATGGGCTTGATACGCTCCTTGAGCGCCGTGAGATATACATCATCCGACAAGCTATCCAGTGCGGCGTCAAAGTCGAGGTCAGGGTTACAGTAGGCCATCTTGATGAGCACCTTGGTTAGGGCGCCCCGGCAGAGCCTCCAGGATTCGTCGGCTAGACAAGCCGCCCGATCAGAGTGGAGCTTTCCCAGGGCCTCAGAATGCGTTCGAAGAACACGGTCAAGCTGGCGTGAATGGAGAGGTTCACCTCCCGGGAGAACCTGAAGCTTGGCATGCCCATGGTGGCCAGCTGTGCAGTGAGTTCCTCCACGATGGTGACGAGGTGGCTGATCCAGAGGTTCTCACCCTTTACGTACTCTGCGTAGCCAGTGGCGTCATCCTTCCGTAGCCGCTTCTCCTCCTCCAGGCCCTTGTTCAGAGTCTCCGCCCGAGCTTTGGCCTCTGTGAGCATCCCCTTGAGGCCCTCCAATTCCAGCTTCAGATCCTTGATGGAATCCTGGGCCTTGGAGAGCTGTTCGGCCTTGCCGAGGACCTCGGACTGCGCATCCATCCAGGTAGTATGGATCGCGTCCCTCTCTGTGGTCAGCCCCAGGACCCGCTTGTTCAGGCCATCCCGCTCCACCTCCAGCTCCTTTACCTTGCCCGCGTGGACCCAAGCCTGAGCATTGAGAGCCTCAATGTGCTTCTATTCCAGCTCCTGGGTCCACCGCACGAAAATCCTGTCAACCTCTTCATCCTTGTCGCAGAGTGTGGCGGCGAGTGCCAGCTCACGGGCGACAAGGTCTTCCTCCTGAGAGTTCAGTTGAGCTTGGCGCTGATTGTGGGTGGCCTCATCATTGGTGGCTTGCTCCTTGGCCTCCTCCTGGGCTTTCTCAAAATCAGACTGCGCCAGCATGAGGTCTCGGGCGCGCTCGTCCAGCTTTTCCTGGGAAGCCCTCAGCTCACTCCGGGCCTCGTCAAACCAGACTTTTTCTGGGCGACGCGCTCCTAGAAGTCGTCCTCCGCCTTATCCACCACTGCTGACCTAGACTTTGCCTTGTCCAGGCGGGCGCGACAAAGCACCTGGAGCTTCAGGAAGGTGGCGCTCATGGCCCGAAGAAGTTGCTCCTCTTGAGAACCGTCGCCGCCGGCGCCCGGCTCGTCGACGACTTCAAGACTAGCGGCGGCGAGCGCCTCATCATCAAACACCTCCCCCTCGGTTGGCGCCCTGCTGTTTGCCGTCCAGGGGAGGTGGACGAACAAGTCATCACTCACCTTTAGGTAGCGGCCCGAGCCAGAGGCGGCGGAGGAGGAAGGCTGGTCCTCGGCGGCAGCCTTGCCGGCCTCCTCGGCAGCAGCCTTGCTGGCCTCCTCGGCAGCGGCCTTGCCGGCCTCCCCAGCAGCAGCCTCGCCGGTTCCTCTCGCATGCCCATTGTCGGCCTCCTCGGCGCTGGTGTCACCGGCCCCTCTGACATACCCTTGGGCCGCCCCCTCTACTGTGGCCTTGGCGGCCTCCTCGGCAGCAATAATGTCGGCCTCGTCCTCGGCGTCCTTGGCGACCTCCTCGACGGTGGGCTCAGCATCCACCCGGTCCGTCAAGGGATGGTCTAGAAGTCAAAAGAAGAAGTGAGGCAGTCCCCAAGGTAAAAAAGGGGCAATTCATCCATACCAGGCTCGGGAGGAGCAGCGCTCTCCTCGCCAACAACCATTGCTGGGGGAGAGCTGTCGGCGCTCAAGTCCCTCTCCTCCTCCTCCTCCATGGGCGCGAGCTCGGCGGTCGGTGCCCTTTCCGGAGTCGCCCCTCGGGGTGGTGTAGTTAAAGGGGGCGGCTTGTTGGGGGTGGCCCCACGCGGGCCCTCCTGCTGCCGGTCCCCACCTACAAAGCCGGCAAGGTCAGCATCGAGAATTCACGCCCCAGTGTTCGTCCACGGGAGAGTGAGTGGTGAACTTACGCCAGGGGCTGTTGTCTGGGCTGCTCTCCACCACCAGCGGCACGCCTGAAGTACCCGCCGGGGGCTTGTCGGCGGCCGATGCCCTGGCCCTCTTCGCTGCCCTCTGGGCCAGCGTCTCTATATCCCTGCAGAGATGCACTACAACAAAAATACACTTCCGTGATGATACATGTTTTTCACAGTAGGTCACGTTTTCTGTCATGCATGTACATCCATGACAAATTTATGACAGAATCAAGATAGTCATACCTGTGCTGTCGTAGAAGTGTTCCATGACATTACCAAAATTATCATCACAGAAGTGTCCACTTCCATGACGATAAATCGCGCGTCACAGAAGTGCTTTCGTCAAGGGTGACCGACACGTGGCATCCACCGTAACGGAACACCGTTAAGCTATCGGGTCCGGTTTTGGATCCGATAACCCGTTAACAACCCCGACCAATGGGGATTTTCCACGTGTAAAATCATCACTGGCTGGAGGAAACACGTGTCGGCTCATCGTTGGGACAGAAGTCATCTTCTCATTGGACCCAAAGCGCCTATGATACGTCGACACATGGGACGGCCCAACAGAGGCCCATTCCTGTGAAAGGCCGGCCCATTTGACTTGGTCAAAAGGTGGCGGGCCGGCCCACGAAAAGCCTGTTAATGGCCTGTTCACATATAGCCCATTTACAGCCCGCTAACCCAGGGCCCGTTACGACCTATCCGAATTAGGCCCAGTAGCGTCATCTAGGCTGTCCAATATGATTCCAACCCATTTTAAGTTCCGGCCCATGTATGGCCCATGACGTCTTTCGGCCCATATGAGGTCCTTTTGTAACTCTTGGCCCATTAATGGCCCATGGTGAAACTGGCCCGTAATGAACAGTGTATCACTTTATACCCATTAACGGCCCATTAATCCATTGGGCCGTTTGCAGCCCATGTTATCTTTCGGCCTTCTCAGGGCCCATTTATTCTTGGCCCATTAACGGATCGTGGTGAAACTGGCCCGTAATGAACAGTGTATCATTTTATACCCATTAACGGCCCATTAATCCATTGGGCCGTTTGCAGCCCATGTTATCTTTTGGCCTTCTCAGGGCCCATTTATTCTTGGGCTCATTTCCAGCATTCGGTTACTTACGGCCTGTTACTGCCATTTTCTGCTTATGGGCCCAATTCAACCCGTGGTTACAGTCGGCCCGTTTGTGGCTTGTTAATACGTTGGGCCGTTTTCATAGCATCGCAAAATACGACCTATTAACGATGGCCCATTATGGTCGGCCCATGAACGGACGACTCCAACTCTAGCCCGTTTACGGCCATAATGCGGACTATTTTTGGCCCATGTTTGGCCAATCGATCGTACGGCCCGTCTAAGGCCCATTGATGATATGGCCCGTCGAAGGCCCATTGTTTCCACGGCCCGTAGAAGGCCCATTGTTTCTACACACCATAGAAGGCCCATTGTTTCTATGGCCCGTAGGAAGCCTAGTGTCACTATAGTAAATAGTAGCCCATGGCCTATTAAAGGCGGGAAACTACTATAGGTTTAGACCTGCTAATGGCCCAAGATGACTATAGGCCCACGTTTTGGCCCATGTGAGTAACGGGCCGGCCTGAAGACCGACAACACTGAGATCCACTGAACCTTCCGGCCTAAATTACATCATACCGACCAAAGAATAAACCTAGACTATACAACAAAGAAATTACGACATATTACATCCACTGGGAATCAAAGTTCGCTACCGGTGATAATAAAGCACAACATGACCGCGGATTTCATACACTGGGCATCAAAGGTCGCCACCAGTGCATATAAACGCACCGACAAAAGAATAAACAAAACTGAGAGCACTTCAAAAGGCACTAGACCTGGCAAGCTCGGGCCCCGCAAGCAGCCGAACAAGCTGATGAGACCTCAGTTGTGTCAACGATAGATGCTTCATCCCTAGCTGTATGGCACCATAGTGCGCAAGGCAGTCCCCTGACATCTTCATTACATCTTTGACTTCAAGTCGGAGCTGAGCTGAAGCAAGCCTTTCCGCTTTAAGTTGAAACTGAAGAAGTTGAACTGATTGAGGCAGTGACTGCACAGAGGTTGTCTCACACATGCTGGTGAGTAGCTTCAACTCACTGTCTTCATCAAGACACGACCTTGGGGTCATCTCGCTGTCCTCAAGATGGTTTGGCTCACTATCTTTCCTAAAGTTCTGCCTGGCATAAGAGATACGACTCTAAAAGAGAAACAAGGAGACACGTAACATGTTTCACAATTATATAAGCAAATAAATGGATCTGTCCTACATAAGGAACATGTTTTTACAACTACAGTTTAAAACTGGTAGTTGTTGCAAACATCCAATCAGATGTAAACAACAGTGGAGGAAATGATGCCTATCCAAATCTATACTAGAACAAAGTTTGAAGGCTTGAGAAGAATGAACTTACATTACATGTTAACACGGGCTGGACAAAGCCCTTCTCCATGTTGATGGAAAGACAATTCAAATAATTCCCCAAAGAAAATTCTTTATAAGCGTTGTCATATTCTACATTTTGCAAAGAGTAAATATAGATCAAATAATATTGGAAGAATAGAGGATAATGAAGCTCAGGTGCAGACTGATGATACATAATCAAATAGCAATTAATTAAGTACAGCGTTATAAGGAAAAAGGTACTGACAAGAGGAATGCAGACATCAACGTGTGTAGTGGCATTGGCTTTATTCAACATTTTGGTAAGAGTAAATGTAGATATGATAATTTGGAGAAAGTGGAGGGCACGGAAGATAAGATGCAGAGTAATGCTAGACAATCAATTATCTCGCGATGCATGTACAGTAATACCACCACCGTCCGTTATTAGTTATCGCTCAAATGGATGTATCTAGCACTATTAAGTTCTAAATACATCCAATTGATCAACAATTAATTCGATACAGAGGGAGTACATGACAACAGGTACTTACATGAGCAATCCAAAACTTCATAACCATTGTGTTAATTCTACATTTATCTAAGAGTAAATATAGATCTTATAATTTCAAGCAAAGGGAGGATAAAGAAGCGAACATTTACAGTGATGCTACATAATCAAACAACAATGAGTGTAAGTATGCTGACAAAGGGAAGAGGTACTAACAAGAGCAATGGAGAGCGCAGTATTGTCGTGAGATCCTATGATCCTTTGCGCAAGGAGATTCATCTGAAATTAGTTTTCATACAAGAGAGAAGGTAAGGCACATGCAGAAATTTAGGAGTTCAAAATTTGAATTGATATCATAGACAGTACCTGACGCTGGGTTGTGAGTGGTTCTAATAGGGGTTTGGCCACTGGAGTAGGGGTAAAGTCTGTTACAGTTGGGCATGTGTTTTCTGTGGCAGCTGATCTATCTGATTTAACAGGTATCACTACCTTTTCCAAATAACTACTTTGTACTCCTTGAGCATCTGCAATCACCCTCTTCCTTTTGGACATCTATTACGAAAGAACAACATTTGACTAGAAAAACATAGTATGACGACACATGGAATAGGTATAGAAAATGGATAGGTATGGCATGTACTCATATATGATGCTTAAACTAAGCAAATGGTGTAACAAAGTAGAAGTAATGCAAGAGGTCAGATGCAAAATATGTGCGACCAATACAACCTTGCCAAGTTAGAGCATGCACCTTGATGGGTGAATAAGATAGGCCATCCTCCACCATGCCAAGTTTGTTAGCCAGTGGATTGTTCCGCAATATTCCTCTCGTGCGCCCATTCTCATATTCATTTTGATAATGTTCAATACTTGACATGCATGAAAACATAAAAATAAGTGAGATTATCTTTGTAATGTAGAAGTGATTCTAATCCAATACTACCTGTAAAACCCTTTGTTCTATCTCTGCAATTCTTCTAAGAGGTGCCATGCATGTTGTAATTTGGTGTGTGTAATATAATGTGGCCTACTACTCAAAATATGAGAGCTCCAGAAGTGATGATACTTCACAGATGACAACTTCAACATATAGTAAAGAGGAACAAGTCGAACTGACCTGACATATTCAAAATATACTAAGGGAGAATAACTCGACCTGACCAGTCGACCGCAAGAGAAGAGGATCATCTTAAAGAAGAGCAGAAGAGCAAGCAGATTGAAGATATTACAGGTCTTTCTATACAATGTTGGTTGGCCATCCATGATGAACGAGAGCGCACAGAGAAATACTATTCCTTCCGATCTCTCCATATGTGGTTCACATGCATTTTGAAACTAAAGTAGGAACATTTAGCTGACCAATTAAACATCGCCCAGTTTTACTAACATCAGCATAATATCAGATTTGAATTTGTACAACTAAGCTTGTTTAGCTCGATGGGTGGAGCAGTGCTATTACGACACGAACCACATAGGCTGATCGTGGTCATCATAAAATGGGGAAACCGTAAGCATGATGAGTATTGTGTTGACCGTGGCAGTGGGATGGCAGATCTGAAGCTGCAAACCGCGCAAAGGGTAGTTAGCAACCGATATTTGCTTTGAAATAACAACTAAGACTTGGTATGGACAAGAAAGTACAGTCAACAAGTGACAAAGAAATGCAATTCTGCTGTCTCTCTATATGTCACGACATGCATTTGGAAACTCAAGTGGGACCTTTAGCTAACCAATTAAATGTGTCTCTTAACTAATATCAGTATCATATCACAATCATATTTGAACAACTAAGCTTTGGAATTTTGAGTGTTGTGTTGTTTAGCTTGAAGGGTGGAGTAATGCTAGTATGACAGAAAGCACCTACGCACATCATAGTAGAGTAGATAAAAGGGGAAAACCCTAAGCATCAAGAGTAAAATCAGGAAAGTGGAACTAGCTGGATGAGTGGGTGGCGCACATGCTTTTCGAGACGAATATAGGAACATTAGGTGACCAATTAAACGTTCTCTGTTTTAGTAATATGAGCATCATATCAGATTCGTATTTCAACACGTAAGCTTTGGAATTATGAGTGGCATGTTGTTTCGCTTGATGGGTTGAGGTCTTAAGGAGCAGTGCTAGCACGACACGAAGCAGTGAAGCACCTATGATGATGGTAGTGAATATAAAGGGGGAAACCGTAAGCTTTACGAGTATAGTGACCGTGACATGGCGGATCTGAAGGTGCAAACCGAACAAAGCTACTTCGCAACCAATGTTTGAATTCAACTAGCCACTACGATTTGGTACGGACAAGAAAAGTACAGTAAACAATTTAAGATCTATTTTTCGGGTGAGATCAATAACTTAAGCACATATGGAAGAGTACCACCTCTCTTGCAACGCCGTGTAGGCCCCTGCTGATAAGTTGAGGGTGCTGCGGGTGCGATGGCTGTCGGTGGCGGGGAAGAAGACTTTAGATGGCAGACGACCGGGTTGGGGGATAAATCATGTTGCCGTGGACGAGGCGGTTGTAGGAGCGGCAACAGCAAAGTGGACAACGACGCCGATGAAGCGAGACGAACCGATGAAAGGATCCTAGTCCGGCACCGTGGATGAGAGACGTCCATCTCTTGGAGGGGACGATGGGGTAGGGGTAGCGGCTCCGACAAGGTGGAGGATGGGGTGGCGGGCGGAGGAGGTTGGCCGCAGTGGGGAGGTTGTCATGGTGTCGACGGTGTATGAATGGGGAAATGGAGGGGGGGTATCAAACTTTGGGATGCGCTTGTCTGAAATGTGGCAAAGTAACGAACTTATCCCCCATTTAAAATTGCGGACATCACGTCAGTTGGGGATAGGACTGTAATCTCGCATCTCCCAAATATTTGCCAGTAACGGTTTCGGGTGAGGAGAGGGTGTTTTGCTGCCCACGGTTGGCGCCCACGATGTATGAACGGGGCTGACAGGTAGGGTAGTTGTGTCATGTCCGAGGGAAGTCACACAGCTGCCCCTATTTAAAATATTAGCCTACATCGATTTCGGACGAGGAGAGTTTGTTTTGCCACCCACCGTGGATGAATGGGGAAATGGAGGGAGAGACACATGTCTTTCGGACGAGCTTGAATCAAATGTGTTTTGCCGCCCACGTTTGGCGCCCACCGTGTCTGAATGGGCTCAGAGGCCGTCGTGTCACGTCTGATTGAAGTTACTACTCTACCCCTATTGACAGCGGTGTAAATCCGGTCGATAAAGATGTCAAGTGTCAGGGTAGCCAGTAATTTCCATCTAGCAAACACTTTCTTCGGGAAGCCCACAAATGATAGTGGGTGTTTAGCCGCTTCGTTCAAAACTTGGGAGAATTAGCATTCACGTTTGCCCTGGGCCCTGGCAACTAAATCCAAATCCAATTTTTATTCAATTACAAATATCCATAGATAATTCTACGTTTTGTTATTTATTTCTTCAAAACCACAACAAAGATTTATGCCTCCTTTATATATGATTATGATTTAGAAATGGCGTGATCTTCGAATTCAGTAGGTTGGATACACTTTGAGTCAAATAGTTATTTCATCCAATACAGTATTCTCACACGAAAAACAATTCACCTTATGTCAATCATACAAGTACCGAGGATTACCTCGCCTAATTTTTTTGGATCATTACAACACATGGACAACATAGGGGGTCTTACAACATAATCCATTCAGAGACATGACACAACATGCAAGTACAATAATCTAATGACAATTTCAACTGCTATCTAAAGAAGAACTGGGATTACCCTCGGCTTCAGATAGCAGAAGCAGCAGGACCTCCTCCATCTTCAAATGCAACATTCTTACTTCCTCCAATTCTTGGGTTGCTTGCATAATGCGTGGAGCTAATTGCGTAATTTCCAGCTTCAAGATCAAAATTACCTCATTCATGGCAGCCACACCATCTCTTTCTACCTCTAATAGAGCCTCAAGAACTATAATATTTGGGCTCAGACTGCTCTCCGGCAGTGTTGCCTCTGAATTGCTACCATCTGGTAACATGGATGGCGCACCGCTTCCACAAATAGATTATGGGGTTGTACATTGTGTCCTAGTGTGAACGGCATCCTGAAAGGTTTCCGCTGGACATGAGTAAGAGATAGTTATCGCATGATCCAGGCAGTAAGCTTACATGGTAAACGAAATACGAATTATTGCCGAGCATGGCAAGCTATATTTGAATGGTGCGAAGCAGCATCATCCGAAAAGAAATTAAAATGGTAAGATGAAAACTTGAAAGGGAGTGTACCACCGCTATATTTAAGTTTCCAAGGCATCTAAGCAGTTGAAATAATCTGAGAAATCACTTAATAGTGTGGCCTCATATAAACTACGAAGACAGTCTTGTGATGAAGTTCAGAGGAAAAGTTAAGGACTCAAATGAACTAGGCATGCATTTCTTTATGATAGTACAGCAGGCACTGCTGACATATTGGCCAACTCAGGTATAGCGTAACAAGTAACAAACAAGCATTCGAATCAAGCAATACAGCAAAGAAAACAACTGAACTATTTGTTATTCTGTAGGATTACAGGTTGAGGGAACAAGCCAAGAAAGCAGCCCACACACATTACATTTCACATGTACTAAAACACACTGGCTTACCATATGTTGTTGTGAAGCCTCGCTACTGTTGCAATGTTCTTTGAAGATATCGTCAGCATCCCGTGGTTGCAAATCTACTTGTTGTAGTTTATTCTGCACCCTCTATTTAGGTAAAATTAAGTTTAATCGCATGCACTGGTTCGAATTGATCATCAATGGTTCATCTAAACTAATGAAAGAAGGGTGTGTGCATACATGACAATATATCTGCTTCCCTCTATTTTTATGCTTGTTCGAGGTGCCAGCCCCAAAAGAACAAATATTTTGCTTGATGGGGTTGTCAGCTCCATAATTAATAGAAGCATCAAATTAGTCATGCAACTTGGGACGATCAAGAGCACACAAAAAAGTAATGAACAGAGGCTCATAGTAGTGATGTAATAGCTAGCATCAGAAAATGTAGGGTAAAACGAACAAAACCAGCGAAACCACATGCTAGTTTGCTGATGTGTAATTAAGCATAGAGAACATGAAGCAGTCTGATGGAACCAACAGGTGGCATGAGAACAACACCATTATCATAAATATAGCATGCAAGAAGTAAAATAGTAGGAAGTGATATCTAGAAAGTAGAGTAATACTTAGGATAAAACTAAAGCATATTAACTATATGTGCACTGGTATGTAATTTAGCACATGTAACATGTTCACTGCCAGAAGTATGGCCCTACAGTTGCAAGCAGAATAACGCGTCTCATGAAAAACTGAATGTTGCCCTGAAGAAATTCAAAGGTGCGGCGCTTATGCTAAGAAAGTGAACGTAGGCGTTGGCCGTTGGATAATAGTACCTGATTCCCGGCGGCGTACGAGTATCGTTGGCATACTTGATAGCTTAGAATCGTCGACGGTGCTCGTGTTGCGGTTGAGTTTGGGCTGGCTGTCGCCGTCACTGAAGCGGCTCCGGTGCTACGGTTGCGGCGCCTGTCGATGTACAAGAAAGCTCATCTGTGGTAAGTTATCAGTTGCATGATAAAGAGAAAAACCGAAGTAGTACAGATCGAAATAACCCGATGAGGCCGCGGCGTCGGTAAAGCAGGGCCGGTGGAGTTAAATATGGCGTCCGTGGAGCGGGTCCATTGCAGTCGACGAAGGCTTCGGCGGGCGCGTTGTACAGTGCTTTCGGTGAGGCGGATCTGTTGCGGCAGACGAGGGCTTGTATGAAGGGCCAGCGAAGGGACGGACGAGGGAGTCAGTGAAGGGCCTACACTGTGGTGGACGAGGGCGCCGGTTAAGCAGATCCGGTGCAGTGGACCATGATGGCGGTCAAGGAGATCTGGAGCGGTGTACAAGCCAGTCGCTGAAGCGGCTCCGATGAAGTGGTGAGTTTGCAGTTGGGGGTTCCAAGGTGCGGAAGGTAGATCCGTCGGGGTGTGAGGTCCACCGCTGCGGCGGAGGACTAGATTAGGCGGCTTGCCGTGGTTGGGGGGGTCGGGGAGGGGAAGGGGAGGGCCTCTGGGGAAGAATGTTG
The DNA here is from genome assembly GCA_902687465.1 of Secale cereale. Taxonomy (NCBI): domain Eukaryota; kingdom Viridiplantae; phylum Streptophyta; class Magnoliopsida; order Poales; family Poaceae; genus Secale; species Secale cereale. The sequence goes on along the minus strand of LR738713.1, from coordinate 94,675,925 downwards.
GGGGCAAAGAGGGGAAAACAATGGAGTCACCAAAGCAGCCCTTTTTCGTTCATGTGGCAGGGGTAAAACAGGAATATCGTAGTGCTAAACTTTCGGGCGCGAGATATTTCGATGTGAGCGGGATGTTTGAAAGCTTTTGATGCCTAAAATTATATTCTACTCTTGCACGGCCGACTATGATATCATGGCCGAGAATTTGTTTGTTTTGCACGGAAAAAAAGTGCAAGTTTTGAAAATCAATGTCTCCAACTCAAAACTTAGATTGTCCATTCAATTCAAATATGGATTATTGAGCTACTACAAGCAAATACCATCATATGGTCCAATTCAAATGAAATTCCAAATGTGTTTATCCTAAATATGATGACAAAAGCAAAAATGTGTATGTGTATGAATAAAGTGGATGATTATAAAGTTTGAACATGGCCGTATGTGTATATCTCTAGGTTTGATATATGAATTTAAAGTCATGAAATCCCGGCTTAAAAATGTACCTCCGTTTAAATAAATTACAAAAGCTAATGATGGAGTCGAATTCCAAAATTCCATCTTAGGTTTGTAATTCTGGTACATCAAAGTATATCACGCATGTTCAAAAGTATCGTTATCTCATAGTCCAAACTGTGAAACAAATTGATCAACCTTGAGTGCACACACTATTGACCATGTATATCTCAATTACGCTAAAGTCCCTCAAATATAGACACCTCACTCTTTATCTGAAG
>LR738713.1:94639242-94671034 GCA_902687465.1 Secale cereale | reverse complement strand
GACGAAAACCCGAAAAGACGAAGAACCCGGAATGGAACTGATGAAGCCAAAGATATATATATTGCCCAAAAGGGAAAGTATTACATCCGGGGCATTACAAACTCTCCTCTACTACAAAAAGATCTCGTCCCGAGATCTAGGACTGGAAGAAGGAAGGGTACTCGGAACGAAGGTGATCTTCTCGTTCCCACGTAGCTTCTCGGTCGATATGGTGTGACCACTTGACTTTCAAGAATTTGATGGACTTGTTGCTGGTCTTGCGCTCGGTTTCTTCGAGAATAGCAACTGGGTGCTCTCGGTAAGACAAGTCTAGTTGAAGATCAATCTCCTCAAACGGAATGGTGCGTTCAGGTGTCTTGAAGCACTTGCGGAGTTGAGACACATGAAACACATCATGAACATTGGCGAAATTGGAAGGGAGCTCAAGTTGATAGGCTAGATCGCCTCTTTTGCCAAGGATCTTGAAAGGCCCGACGTATCTAGGAGCAAGTTTTCCTTTGATACCGAATCTTTGGGTGCCTTTCATAGGAGAAACACAGAGATAGACATGATCCCCAATGTTGAAGGCCAAATCACGATGCTTGCCGTCATAGTAGCTCTTCTGACGCGACTGAGTGGCCTTGAGATTCTCACGTATGACTTTGCACATTTCTTCGGCTTCTGAGATCAAGTCATTGCCAAGAAGTTGACGTTCACCTGTCTCGGACCAGTTGAGAGGGGTACGGCATTTTCTGCCATAGAGGATTTCAAACGGAGCTTTGCCGGCACTTGCTTGGAAGCTGTTATTGTAAGAGAACTCGACAAATTGAAGGCAATCTTCCCATTTCATGCCAAAAGATATGACACAGGCTCTGAGCATGTCTTCTAGAATCTGATTCACTCTCTCGACTTGACCACTAGTCTGAGGGTGAAATGCAGTGCTGAACCTGATCTTAGTGCCCATGGCAGACTGAAAGGAGTCCCAGAACTTAGAAGTGAACAAACTTCCACGGTTTGAGGAGATAACTTGAGGAATGCCATGTAAGGACACAATTCTGGAAGTGTACAATTCTGCCAGTTGAGCTGCATTGATGGATTCTTTGACTGGAAGGAAGTGAGCGACTTTGGTAAGCTTGTCAATCACCACAAAGATAGAATCATTCCCTCTCTTTGACTTAGGAAAGCCAGTGACGAAATCCATTTCAATGTGGTCAAATTTCCACTCGGGAATAGGAAGAGGTTGGAGAAGACCGGCTGGACGTTGATGCTCTGCCTTCACTCTTCTGCAGACATCACATTCATTCACGAATTGGGCAATCTCCCTTTTCATGCGAGTCCACCAGTAAGATTGCTTGAGGTCTTGGTACATCTTGGAACTACCAGGATGAATGGAAAGGAGGGAATCATGTGCTTCGTCCATTATGAGCTTCCTAAGATCGCCTTTGGGAACCACAAGTCTGTCCTCGAAGAACAAGGTATCTCTCTCATCAACGCGATAGCACTTGTATTTAGGAGTACCCTTTGCAATACCATGTTTCACTTTCTGCACCATAGCATCACTGAGTTGGGCCTCACGGATCTGATCTTCCAAGGTAGGAGCAACTTGAAGATTTGCAAGAAAACCTTGCGGAACAACTTGGAGGTTGAGCTTCCTGAATGCTTCACAAAGCTCGGGCTGGAACGGCTTGATAAGGAGGCTATTGCAATATGCCTTTCTGCTCAAAGAATATGCAATCACATTCGCCTTGCCAGGTGTGTATTCGATGCTCGGATCATACTCTTGGATCATTTCGACCCAACGAGTCTGGCGGAGGTTCAGATTCGGCTGTGTGAAGATGTACTTCAAGCTCTTGTGATCGGTGAAGATGTCGACTTTTCTGCCCAACAGAAGGTGTCTCCACGTAATCAAAGCATGTACCACAGCTGCTAGTTCAAGATCATGTGTGGGGTAGTTCTTCTCACTTGGCTTCAGCTGACGAGAAGTGTATGCCACAATTTTCTTGTCCTGCATAAGCACACCACCAAGTCCTTGAAGAGAAGCATCACAGAATACTTCGTAGGGCTTGGACTCATCTGGAGGAGTAAGGACTGGAGCAGATACGAGCTTTTCTTTGAGAGTTTTGAATGCCACTTCACAATCTGGAGACCAGTAGTACTTGACATTCTTCTGCAGCAAGTTGGAAAGAGGCTTGGCAATCTTGGAGAAGTTCTCAACGAACCTTCTGCAATAGCTGGCGAGACCAAGGAAGCTTCGGAGTTGCTTGACGTTCTGAGGAGGTTCCCAGTTGACAATTGCTTCAACTTTCTCGGGGTTTACCGCAATACCGTCAGCGGAGATGATATGGCCCAGATACAAGACCTTATCGAGCCAAAATTCGCACTTGGAGAACTTGGCATAGAACTTATGTTCACGGAGTCTGTCGAGAACCAGACGGAGGTGCTTTTCGTGATCTTCTTCATTCTTGGAAAATACCAAAATGTCATCCAGATACACAAGCACAAAATCGCCGGTGTAGGGGTTGAAAATGTAGTGCATCATTCTCGAGAAGGTAGGTGGAGCATTAGCGAGGCCAAAAGACATGACTGTATACTCATAGGAGCCGTAGCTCGTTCTGAAGGCAGTCTTGGGGATATCTTCTTCACGAATGCGAATTTGGTGATAGCCCATTCAGAGATCGAGCTTTGAGAACACTTTAGCTCCTTTGAGCTGCTCGAACAATTCATTGATGTTGGGGAGCGAATACTTGTTCTTTATTTTCTTCTTGTTCAATGGCCGGTAATCAACGCAGAGGCGCTCCGTGCCATCCTTCTTCTTGACGAATAAGACACCACAGCCCCAAGGAGACGTACTAGGCCTGATTAGACCCATACGCTCCTATTCATCAAGCTGTTTCTTCAACTCCTTCAACTCTTCGGGGGAGAGCTTGTACGGACACCGACATGCTGGCTCAGTACCCGACTCGATTTCAATAACGAATTCCACTTGACGGTGTGGAGGCATGCCTGGAAGTTCTTCAGGAAAGACGTCTTCGTATTCGTTAACCACCAGAATTTGAGATACGGCATTAATCCCGCCCTTGTCATTGAGAGAGAAAAACCTCATTGTGTTATCCCGAGAGGCAAAGATAATCACATCTTCATCAGGATGAGTAATCTTGACTTCCTTATTTGCACAATCAGTGTGAGCATCATGTTGAGAAAGCCAATCCATCCCGAGGATGAGGTCAATGTCGGAGTTGCCGAGAACCACCGGTTTAGCGAGAAAGCGATAATCACCCATGCGAATAGAAACATCCGGAGCATATATACTGGAATGCATTCGTCTCCCCGGAGAAATAACTGCTAACTCCCTTAGCAGACTTTTTGATGTCAAAATTGGGCTTGGATGCAAATGGTTGAGACATGAAAGAACATGAAGCACCCGAGTCAAACAAAACTTTTGCAGGGATAGAGTTAACTGGAAGGTTACCCAAAATCACATCAGAAGAATTCTCCACTTGCGCTGCATTCATCAGATTCACTCTTTCTGCCTTCGGATCATGCTTGACAATAGCTGTACTGACAGGTGGAGGAGGCGGAAGGCGCCTTGGGTTGTTGCACTTGTTGGAATAATGACCCGTCCGGCCACACTTGTAGCAAGTGACCTCAGAAAGAGGACGAGTAGGAGGAACACTTGGTCTTGGAGCTTGGAACTGCGACTTGGACTGCTTGCTTGGGTTGGGTGGGTGGGAGAAACCACGGCCACCAGAGTTCTTGTTGTTGTTGTTGTAGGGAGCTCGGATCACTGGAGGAGGTGGAAGCCAAAACTTCTGTTGCTTCGCGACCAGTTGAGAAGATGAGGAGGAGTGAACAGCATCTCGAATCCTCTTTTTGGAAGCTTCCATCTTGAGCTGGCCTGCCTCTTGCTTAAGCGCCATGTTATAGAATTTGTCAAACTCATCAGGCTCGAACAAGGTGAGAGCAAGTTGAAGTTCATCCTTCAGACCACCGCGGAACTGATAGATCTTGCTCTTGGCATCTGGGATTTCTTGCTTAGCATAGCGGGTAAGGTTCTGGAACTTGACATTATACTGGTAGACAGTCATAGAGCCTTGCTTCAGGTTGCGGAATTGCTCACGCGTACCCTCGATGACACTTGTTGGAATGTGGTGAGAGCGAAAATCCTTGCAGAAATCATCCCAAGAGATCACACGCCCTTCTCTGGAGTCTTTGTACTGCTGCCACCAGTCAGCTGCTTGGTCCTTGAGTTGGAAGGCTGCAAACTTCACATAGTCCTCGGGCCTGACGTTACTGCACTCAAAATGCTTCTTTATATCAGTTATCCAATCTTCAGCATCGAGAGGGTCGACACAGTAACTGAAAGCCTTTGGTTGATTAGCCAAGAACTGGTTGAGCGTACATTGTGCTGTTGGTTGAAGAAATTGCCTTGGTTCCCTGGAGCACCCTAATTTGCTTGATTTGCTTGCATCTGCTGCATCATCCGCATAAGCATATGGGTGTTCTGATTTGTAGTCTACATAATCGCTCTCCAGGACTTAGACGGAGGAGGAGGGGAAGGAGGACGATCTGGAACCTCTTCACCCTCTGCGTTAGCGTTGGGAACCCGTTTCGGAGCCATCCTGAAAGAGATGACCACCAATCAGCAATTGATTGAAAGAAGATATAAGCTGAAACAACGGCTAGAATGCAACATAGTCTTCACAAGAATCATTCGAACAAGAGGAACGAATGAAATTCTCAGCTTAATGATAACAACAATCTTCACGAGAAGCCACTGGGAGACAAAAGGTAAATAAGAAAAACAACAAGGTGCAGATGGAACAACCACAAGATAGGAGCTTCGTTCGACATCTTTGTGCTGAAAGCTTATGGAACGTGTTACGAAAGGGTTTTGCAGTCCGCGGATCAGCATAGCCAAGGACCCTTTAAGATGCAACTCCCGATCGGAACATCGACCATAAAACCACTTCACTCAATGTAGAACCCCAAACTCCGTAACCTGCATTCTTTGGAAGAATACCTACGAGCTACTGGATAAACCCACCTATTAATTTCCGAAAGTTTCCAGTTATGCAATCAGGTGTTGGGGATACAGGGGAAGCATCGCGCACACAACTCTAATCCTACATCCAGTTGTATCCATCCATCAACACATAACCAGTCGTTTTCGGAAACCGTCTACCTCGGACCTTCGAAACGCATCCACTATACAAGCTATGGCAATACTCCCGAACTACCTCCCCAGTACTGGGTGATGTCGGGGTTATCTTGCCACTAACCGTATAGGAGAGTTTTCGATGTCGGCCGTCTTAAGTACTCTAGAACTGCCGCGATGTGTTTGTGACGACAATACCCAGAAGCTCAACTCCCCGGGACACTGCCACAACCCCTAATGTCAGGAGGCATCGAGAACAATATTCTCGTCACAAAGACATCGAAACAATCCAAACAATACTCGCGAGATTCCTAAAAAAATTTGGTGCAATTTTTGAAAGTAGAAGAGGCAATAGTAAACGTCAGGAGTCCTCACCAGAGTGAAAAGAGACGAGGAGCAAAGAAATCCTACTCTCCGATATAAATATAGGACTCAAAACATTTTCAGTGTGTGCCTAGACTCAACCGTCAACGATTCGATCAAACAGTGGGGGCTTCTAGGTCGGAGAAGGCTCTGAATACCAACTTGTAATGCCCAGGATGGGACTATATCTCCTACGTGTCGAGGCACGACTTAAAGATATTAGCCCATTCTGGAATGATCGCAAGTTTGGTACCTTTGCACATCTCATGTAAAAATAGGGGATGAAAGCGGAAAAGATAGTTGGCTTACACTCGCCACGTCACACAAATCATTACATGTTCAAACATCATTCAAATAAACATCACAACCCATCTAAGGGTGAAGATCCAAATGAAAGATACCAAACATAACATTAAACCACAGGTCTGAATCGCCCCTAGTAGAAACTCTACTGATCAACCGGATAGTTCACATAGTAACGGCTACGCTCCTCGTCGTACTCCCAGTCTAGCTCGGTGCCATCGCCTGTGTAGCTCACCAAAGTACCTGCATTTGGTGTGGTGTAGAGTCTGTGAGCCACAGAGGACTCAGCAATCCCGTTCCCGGGTAACACGACTATCCAAGCCTTGGGTGTGGAACAAGGCTGAAGAAAGAACAAGAGTCTGCAGCAGCACTAGCCTAGCTTACGTAAAAGAGAGCGAGAAGAGAAGTGCCTCGGACGAAAGATGACCACGAAGTGATCCTAACCTAAAGCAAGTCAAACATAACCCCACCGTGTTCACTTTCCGAAACCCTTTCGGAAAATGACTGTCACGGTACTCACGCTGGTAGTGTATTTGGAACATGGTGTCAAGTTTTCTACAACCGGATATTAACAAATTCCCATCTGCCACATAACCGTGGGCACGGCTTTCGAAAGTTCATAACCCTACAGGGGTGATCCAACTTGGCCCATGACAAGCCCACGATCCGCGGAGTCGCAACTCCAAAGTGGGAAGGCCCGGGTATCCTCGGAATCCCGTGCTCAAGATACTCCGACTAAGGTAAGGCTAATCCAGCAAATCCTCCCAGCGTGCCGACACCCTGACAATAGCCGCGCGTATCTAGTCTCATGCCACAACCGGATGGGTGAAGCTACGGGTTTTTACCAATCCTCGAGTTTCCTCGTGGTGGCCCCGCAGGCTCCCCATTTCGGACCAACACTCATGTGGAGCACTGGCCCGGGGTTGTTGATTAAGAACTCGGGTTTGCAAGACCCTATGCAAGTTTTAGTTATTTAGGCAAATAGTACCAATGTTGGGACTTGCTGGAAAAGACTTAGCACTTAGCGGTTTATCGAGGGGGTCCCATAACCCCAACCGTGTGAGGAACGCATAATTAAGGAACATAACACCGGTTTATACGGTTCCTAGGCGGAGAATAGCTCAACTAGTGAGCATGTGCTCAGAATGTCTGGGTGCTTAAATCACTTGAACCAAGTGGGAGTTAATCTTCCAGATGAGATAGTGGTTGACGGTATTCTCTAGACAGTATCACCAAGCTACTAGAACTTCGTGATGAACTATGACATGCAAAGGATGGAGATGATCCCGGAGCTATTAGTGGTGCTTAAGACCGCAAAAGTAGAAATCAAGAAGGAGCATCAAGTGTTGATGGTTTAACAAGACCACTGGTTTCAAAAGGGGCTAGGGCTCGAAGGGAAACTTCATGAATGGCAAACCAGTTGTCGCTTTGATGAAGGAACCCATGGTTGAACCCAAACCTCGAGACTAAGTGCTTCTATTGTACGGGAAACGGTCACATGGTAGCGGAACTACCCCAAATACATAGTAGATAAGAAAGCTGGCAACTTCAACAAAGTATATTTGATATACGTGTTATTGATGTGTACCTTACTAGTACTCCTTGTAGCACCTGGGTATTGGATACCGGTTCAGTTGCTATTATTAGTCACTTGAAGCAAAAGCTACGGACTGAACGGAGACTAGCTAAGGGCGAGGTGACGATGTGTGTTGGAAGTGTTTCCAAGGTTGATAAGATCACCATCTCACGCTCCCTCTATTTTCGAGATTAGTGTTGAACCTAGATAAATGTTACCAGGTGTCTACGTTGAGCATGAATATTATTAGATCATGTTCATTGCAATACGATTATTCATTTAAGTCAGAGAATAATGGTTATTCTGTTTACATGAATAATACCTTTATGGTCATGCACCCAATGGTTCGTTGAATCTCGATCATAGTAATACACATGATGATAACATTAATGCCAAAAGATGTAGAGTTAATGATGATAGTACCACTTTCTTGTGGCACTGCCGCTTAGGTCATTTTGGCATAAAATGCATGAAGAAACTCCATGTTGATGGATGTTTGGAGTCACTTGATTTTGAATCGCTTGACACATGCAAGCCATGCCTCATGGGCAGAATGACTAAGATCCCATTTTCAGGTACAATGAAACGGGCAAGTGACTTGTTGGAAATCATACATGCTGATGTGTGTGATCCAATGAGAATTGAGGCGTGTGGTGGATATCGTTATTTTCTCATCTTCACAAACGATTTGAGTAGATATGGGTATATTTACTTAATGAAGCAAAAGTCTGAAACGTTTGAAAAGTTCAAGCAATTTCAGAGTGAAGTTAAGAATCATCATAAGAAGAAGATCATGTTCCTACGATCTGATCAAGGGGAGATTTTCTGAGTTATGAGTTTGGCAATCACTTAAGACATTGTGGAATTGTTTCGCAGTTGAAGCCACCTAGAACACCATAGCGTAATGGTGTGTCCAGACGTCGTAATCGAACCTTATGAGATATGGTGCGATCTATGATGTCTCTTACCGATCTACCGCTATTATTTTGAGGTTATACATTAGAGACAGTTGCAGTCACTTTAGATAGGGCACCATCTAAGTCCGTTGAGACGACACCGTGTGAACTATGGTTTGGCAAGAAACCAAAGTTGTCGTTTCTTAATGTTTGGGGTTGGGATGCTTATGGCTTCAGCCGGAAAAAGCTCGAACCCAAAAGCGGACAAATACATCTTCATAGGATACCCAAAGGTACCAGTTGGGTATACCTTCTATCTCAGATCCAAGGGCAAAAATGTTTGTCGCTAAGAACGGGTCCTTTCTCGAGAAGGATTTCTCTCGAAAGATTTGAGTGGGAGGAAGATAGAACTTGATGAGGTTGTCCAACCCTCACTTCAACCGGAAAGTAGTGCAACACAGAAAGATGTTTCTGTGGAACCTACGACTATTGAAGAGGAAACTAATGATAGTGATCATGAAGCTTCGGATCAAGTTGCTATCGAACCTCGTAGGTTGACAAGGATATGTACTACTCCTGAGTGGTACGATGATCCTGTCTTAGAAGTCATGTTGTTGGACAACAATGAACCTACGAACTATGGAGAAGCGATGGTGGGCCCGTATTCCGACAAATGGTTAGAAGCTGAGAAATCCGAGATAGGATCCATGTATCGAAACAAAGTATGGACTTTGGTGGACTTGCCCGATGACCGGCAAGCCATTGAGATAAATGGATCTTTGGGAAAAAGACGGACGTGGACGGTAATGACACCGTGTATGAAGCTCGACTTGTGGCAAAGAGTTTTTCACAAGTTCAAGGAGTTGACTACGATGAGATTTTCTCACCCGTAGCGATGCTTAAGTCCGTCGGAATCATGTTAGCATTAGCTGCATTTATGAAATCTGGCAGATGGATGACAAAACATGTTTCCTTACCAGTTTTCGTAAGGAAAGGTTGTACGTGATACAATCAGAAAGGTTTTGTCGATCCTAAGGATGCTAAAAGGTATGCTAGCTCCAGCGATCCTTCCATGGACTGGAGCAAGCATCTCGGAGTCGGAATATACGCTTTGATGGAGTGATCAAAGTTTTTGGCTATACAAAGTTTGTTAGAAACTTGTATTTACAATAAAGTGAGTGGGAGCACTACAACATTTCTAATAAGTATATGTGAATGACATATTATAGATCTGAAATGATGTAGAATTTCTGGAAAGCATAAAGGGTTGTTTGAAAGGAGTTTTTCAAAGGAAGACCTGGATTAAGCTGCTTATATAATTGGGCATCAAGATCTATAGAGATAGATCAAGACGCCTGATGATACTTTCAAAAGAACACACACCTTTGACATGATTTTGAAGGAGTTCAATAGAGATCAGTCAAAGAAGGAGTTCTTACCCGAGTTGTAAGGTGTGAAGTTGAGTAAGACTCAAAGCTTGACCACGGCAGAAGAAAGAGGAAGGACGAAGGTCGTCCCCTATGCTTTTGTCATAGGCTCTATACGGTATGCCATGCTGAGTACCGCACCTGTTGTGTGCCTTGCCACATGTCTGGCAAGAGGGTACAAAGGTGATCCAGGAGTGGATCACTAGATAGTGGTCAAAATTATCCTTAGAGGAATAAGGAAATGTTTCTCGGTTATGGAGGTGATAAAGAGTTCGACGTAAAGAGTTACGTCGATGCAAGATTAACACCTATCCGGATAACTCTGAGTAGAGATACCGGATACGTATAATGGAGCAATAGTTTGGAATAGCTCCAAGTGGAACATGGTAGCAGCATCTACGATATGACATAAAGTTTTGCGAAGTATATAGGGATCTGAATGTTGCAGACCCGTTGACTACAACCTCTCTCACAAGCATAACATGATCAAACCCAGAACTCATTGAGTGTTAATCACATATTGATGTGAACTAGATTACTGACTCTAGTAAACTCTTTGGATGTTGGTCACATGGCGATGTGACCTATGAATGTTAATCACATGGCGATGTGAACTAGATTATTGACTCTAGTGCAAGTGGGAGACTATTGGAAATATGCCCTAGAGGCAATAATAAATTGGTTATTATTATATTTCCTTGTTCATGATAATTGTTTATTATCCATGCTAGAATTGTATTGATAGGAAACTCAGATACATGTGTGGATACATAGACAAACACCATGTCCCTAGTAAGCCTCTAGTTGACTAGCTCGTTGATCAATAGATGGTCACAGTTTCCTGACCATGGACATTGGATGTCATTGATAACGAGATCACATCATTAGGAGAATGATGTGATGGACAAGACCCAATCCTAAGCCTAGCACAGATCGTGTAGTTCGTATGCTAAAGCTTTTCTATATGTCAAGTATCTTTTCCTTAGACCATGAGATTATGCAACTCCCGGATACCGTAGGAATGCTTTGGGTGTACCAAAAGTCACAACGTAACTGGGTGGCTATAAAGGTGCACTACAGGTATCTCCGAAAGTGTCTGTTGGGTTGGCATGAATCGAGACTGGGATTTGTCACTCCGTGTGACAGAGAGGTATCTCTGGGCCCACTCGGTAGGACATCATCATAATGTGCACAATGTGATCAAGGAGTTGATCACGGGATGATGTGTTACGGAACGAGTAAAGAGACTTGCCGGTAACGAGACTGAACAAGGTATCGGGATACCGACGATCGAATCTCGGACAAGTACTGTACCGATAGACAAAGGGAATTGTATACGGGGTTGATTGAATCCTTGACATCGTGGTTCATTCGATGAGATCATCGTGGAGCATGTGGGAGCCAACATGGGTATCCAGATCCCGCTGTTGGTTATTGACCGGAGAGTCGTCTCGGTCATGTCTGCCTGTCTCCCGAACCCGTAGGGTCTACACACTTAAGGTTCGGTGATGCTAGGGTTGTAGAGATATAAGTATGCGGAAACCCGAAAGTTGTTCGGAGCCCCGGATGAGATCCCGGACGTCACGAGGAGTCCCGGAATGGTCCGGAGGTAAAGATTTATATATAGGAAGTCCTATTTTGGCCACCGGAAAATGTTCGGGATTTTTCGGTATTGTACCGGGAAGGTTCTAGAAGGTTCCGAAGTAGGGCCCACCTGCATGGGGGGACCCACATGAACGTGGGTAGTGGGGGCAAGGCCCCACACCCCTGGTCAAGGCGCACCAAGATCTCCCCTTAGAAGGAATAAGATCATATCCCGAAGGGATAAGATCAAGATCCCTAAAAAGGGGGGATAACAATCGGTGGGGAAAGGAAATGATGGGATTTCTTTCCCCCACCTTTGCCAACGCCCCAATGGACTTGGAGGCCAAGAAACCAGCCCCCTCCACCCCTATATATAGTGGGGAGGCGCATGGGAGCCGCACCCCAAGCCCTGGCGCCTCCCTCTCCCTCCCGTGACACATCTCCCTCCTCCCGCAGCGCTTGGCGAAGCCCTGTTGGAATCCTGCTACTTCCACCACCACGCCGTCGTGCTGCTGGATCTCCATCAACCTCTCCTCCCCCCTTGCTGGATCAAGAAGGAGGAGACGTTCCCGCTCCGTACGTGTGTTGAACACGGAGGTGCCGTCCATTCGGCGCTAGGATCATCGGTGATTTGGATCACGACGAGTACGACTCCATCATCCCCGTTCTCTTGAACGCTTCCGCATCGCGATCTACAAGGGTATGTATATGCACTCCACTCTCCTTTATGCTTGTTGCTAGATTACTCCATAGATAGATCTTGGTGATGCGTAGGAAAAATTTTGATTTTCTGCTACGATCCCCAACAGTGGCATCATGAGCTAGGTCTATGCGTAGTATCTTGCACGAGTAGAACACAAAGTAGTTGTGGGCGTGGATTTGTCAATTTACTTGCCGTTACTAGTCTTATCTTGATTCGGCGGCATCGTGGGATGAAGCGGCCCAGACCGACCTTACACGTACTCTTACGTGAGACAGGTTCCACCGACTGACATGCACTAGTTGCATAAGGTGGCTAGCGGGTGTCTGTCTCTCCCACTTTAGTCGGATCGGATTCGATGAAAAGGGTCCTTATGAAGGGTAAATAGAAATTGGCATATCACGTTGTGGTTTTGGCGTAGGTAAGAAACGTTCTTGCTAGAAACCTATAGCAGCCACGTAAAAACTTTCAACAACAATTAGAGGACGTCTAACTTGTTCTTGCAGCATGTGCCGTGTGATGTGATATGGCCAAAAGGATGTGATGAATGATATATATGTGATGTATGAGATTGATCATGTTCTTGTAATAGGAATCACGACTTGCATGTCGATGAGAATGACAACCGGCAGGAGCCATAGGAGTTGTCTTATTTATTGTATGACCTGCGTGTCACTGAAAAGCGCCATGTAATTACTTTACTTTATTGCTAACCGTTAGCCATAGTAGTAGAAGTAATGTTTGGCGAGACAACTTCATGAAGACACAATGATGGAGATCATGATGATGGAGATCATGGTGTCATGCCGGTGACGATGATGATCATGGAGCCCCAAAGATGAAGATCAAAGGAGCAAGATGATATTGGCCATATCATGTCACTATTTGATTGCATGTGATGTTTATCATGTTTTACATCTTATTTGCTTAGAACGACGGTAGTGAATAAGATGATCTCTCACTAAAATTTCAAGAATTGTGTCCCCCCTAACTGTGCACCGTTGCTAAGGTTCGTTGTTCCGAAGCACCACGTGATGATCGGGTGTGATAGGTTCTAACGTTCGCATACAATGGGTGTAAGCCAGATTTACACACGCGATACACTTAGGGTTGACTTGACGAGCCTAGCATGTACAGACATGGCCTCGGAACACGGAAGACCGAAAGGTCAAACATGAGTCGTATGGAAGATACGATCAACATGAAGATGTTCACTGTTGATGACTAGTCCGTCTCACGTGATGATCGGACACGGCCTAGTCGATTCGGATCATGTATCACTTAGATGACTAGAGAGATGTCTATATGAGTGGGAGTTCATTAGATGAACTTAGTTGTCATGAACAATAGTCCAAGTTGTCTTCACAAATTATGTTGTAGACCAATAACTGCGTTGTAGCTCCCTGTTTAATACGATCCTAGAGAAAGACTAAGTTGAAAGATATTGTAAGCAATGATGCGGACTGGGTCCGTAGTCCGAGGAGTGTCCTCACTGCTACACAGAAAGCTTACGTCTTTGATGCACTGCTCGATGTGAAAATCCCTACAACGTTGTCTGTGGATGTTGTGAACACCTGACAGACACGACCTGATGACTACTTGATAGTTTAGTGCACCATACTTTACGGCTTAGAATCGGGATTCCAATGACGTTTTGAACGCCATAGAACATATGAGATGTTCTAAGAGCTAAAATTGGGATTTCAGGCTCATGCCCGTGTTGAGAGGTATGAGACCTCTGACAAGTTCTTTTGCCAAAAGGATGGAGGAGAATAGCTCAACTAGTGAGCATGTGCTCAAAATGTCTGGGTGCTTAAATCACTTGAACCAAGTGGGAGTTAATCTTCCAGATGAGATAGTGGTTGACGGTATTCTCTAGACACTATCACCAAGCTACTAGAACTTCGTGATGAACTATGACATGCAAAGGATGGAGATGATCCCGGAGCTATTAGCGGTGCTTAAGACCGAAAGTAGAAATCAAGAAGGAGCATCAAGTGTTGATGGTTTAACAAGACCACTGGTTTCAAAAGGGGCAAGGGCTAGAAGGGAAACTTCATGAATGGCAAACCAGTTGTCGCTTTGATGAAGGAACCCATGGTTGAACCCAAACCTCGAGACTAAGTGCTTCTATTGTACGGGAAACGGTCACATGGTAGCGGAACTACCCCAAATACATAGTAGATAAGAAAGATGGCAACTTCAACAAAGTATATTTGATATACGTGTTATTGATGTGTACCTTACTAGTACTCCTTGTAGCACCTGGGTATTGGATACCGGTTCAGTTGCTATTATTAGTCACTTGAAGCAAAAGCTACGGACTGAACGGAGACTAGCTAAGGGCGAGGTGACGATGTGTGTTGGAAGTGTTTCCAAGGTTGATAAGATCACCATCTCACGCTCCCTCTATTTTCGAGATTAGTGTTGAACCTAGATAAATGTTACCAGGTGTCTACGTTGAGCATGAATATGATTAGATCATGTTCATTGCAATACGATTATTCATTTAAGTCAGAGAATAATGGTTATTCTGTTTACATGAATAATACCTTTATGGTCATGCACCCAATGGTTCGTTGAATCTCGATCATAGTAATACACATGATGATAATATTAATGCCAAAAGATGTAGAGTTAATGATGATAGTACCACTTTCTTGTGGCACTGCCGCTTAGGTCATTTTGGCATAAAATGCATGAAGAAACTCCATGTTGATGGATGTTTGGAGTCACTTGATTTTGAATCGCTTGACACATGCAAGCCATGCCTCATGGGCAGAATGACTAAGATCCCATTTTCAGGTACAATGAAACGAGCAAGTGACTTGTTGGAAATCATACATGCTGATGTGTGTGATCCAATGAGAATTGAGGCGTGTGGTGGATATCGTTATTTTCTCATCTTCACAAACGATTTGAGTAGATATGGGTATATTTACTTAATGAAGCAAAAGTCTGAAACGTTTGAAAAGTTCAAGCAATTTCAGAGTGAAGTTAAGAATCATCATAAGAAGAAGATCATTTTCCTACGATCTGATCAAGGGGAGATTTTCTGAGTTATGAGTTTGGCAATCACTTAAGACATTGTGGAATTGTTTCGCAGTTGAAGTCACCTAGAACACCATAGCGTAATGGTGTGTCCAGACGTCGTAATCGAACCTTATGAGATATGGTGCGATCTATGATGTCTCTTACCGATCTACCGCTATTATTTTGAGGTTATACATTAGAGACAGTTGCACTCACTTTAGATAGGGCACCATCTAAGTCCGTTGAGACGACACCGTGTGAACTATGGTTTGGCAAGAAACCAAAGTTGTCGTTTCTTAATGTTTGGGGTTGGGATGCTTATGGCATCAGCCGGAAAAAGCTCGAACCCAAAAGCGGACAAATACATCTTCATAGGATACCCAAAGGTAACAGTTGGGTATACCTTCTATCTCAGATCCAAGGGCAAAAATGTTTGTCGCTAAGAACGGGTCCTTTCTCGAGAAGGATTTCTCTCGAAAGATTTGAGTGGGAGGAAGATAGAACTTGATGAGGTTGTCGAACCCTCACTTCAACCGGAAAGTAGTGCAACACAGAAAGATGTTTCTGTGGAACCTACGACTATTGAAGAGGAAACTAATGATAGTGATCATGAAGCTTCGGATCAAGTTGCTATCGAACCTCGTAGGTTGACAAGGATATGTACTACTCCTGAGTGGTACGGTGATCCTGTCTTAGAAGTCATGTTGTTGGACAACAATGAACCTACGAACTATGGAGAAGCGATGGTGGGCCCGTATTCCGACAAATGGTTAGAAGCTGAGAAATCCGAGATAGGATCCATGTATCGAAACAAAGTATGGACTTTGGTGGACTTGCCCGATGACCAGCAAGCCATTGAGATAAATGGATCTTTGGGAAAAAGACGGACGTGGACGGTAATGTCACCGTGTATGAAGCTCGACTTGTGGCAAAGAGTTTTTCACAAGTTCAAGGAGTTGACTACGATGAGATTTTCTCACCCGTAGCGATGCTTAAGTCCGTCGGAATCATGTTAGCATTAGCTGCATTTATGAAATCTGGCAGATGGATGACAAAACATGTTTCCTTACCAGTTTTCGTAAGGAAAGGTTGTACGTGATACAATCAGAAAGGTTTTGTCGATCCTAAGGATGCTAAAAGGTATGCTAGCTCCAGCGATCCTTCCATGGACTGGAGCAACCATCTCGGAGTCGGAATATACGCTTTGATGGAGTGATCAAAGTTTTTGGGTATACAAAGTTTGTTAGAAACTTGTATTTACAATAAAGTGAGTGGGAGCACTACAACATTTCTAATAAGTATATGTGAATGACATATTATAGATCTGAAATGATGTAGAATTTCTGGAAAGCATAAAGGGTTGTTTGAAAGGAGTTTTTCAAAGGAAGACCTGGATTAAGCTGCTTATATAATTGGGCATCAAGATCTATAGAGATAGATCAAGACGCCTGATGATACTTTCAAAAGAACACACACCTTTGACATGATTTTGAAGGAGTTCAATAGAGATCAGTCAAAGAAGGAGTTCTTACCCGAGTTGTAAGGTGTGAATTTGAGTAAGACTCAAAGCTTGACCACGGCAGAAGAAAGAGGAAGGACGAAGGTCGTCCCCTGTGCTTTTGTCATAGGCTCTATACGGTATGCCATGCTGAGTACCGCACCTGTTGTGTGCCTTGCCACATGTCTGGCAAGAGGGTACAAAGGTGATCCAGGAGTGGATCACTAGATAGTGGTCAAAATTATCCTTAGAGGAATAAGGAAATGTTTCTCGGTTATGGAGGTGATAAAGAGTTCGACGTAAAGAGTTACGTCGATGCAAGATTAACACCTATACGGATAACTCTGAGTAGAGATACCGGATACGTATAATGGAGCAATAGTTTGGAATAGCTCCAAGTGGAACATGGTAGCAGCATCTACGATATGACATAAAGTTTTGCGAAGTACATAGGGATCTGAATGTTGCAGACCCGTTGACTACAACCTCTCTCACAAGCATAACATGATCAAACCCAGAACTCATTGAGTGTTAATCACATATTGATGTGAACTAGATTACTGACTCTAGTAAACTCTTTGGATGTTGGTCACATGGCGATGTGACCTATGAATGTTAATCACATGGCGATGTGAACTAGATTATTGACTCTAGTGCAAGTAGGAGACTATTGGAAATATGCCCTAGAGGCAATAATAAATTGGTTATTATTATATTTCTTTGTTCATGATAATTGTTTATTATCCATGCTAGAATTGTATTGATAGGAAACTCAGATACATGTGTGGATACATAGACAAACACCATGTCCCTAGTAAGCCTCTAGTTGACTAGCTCGTTGATCAACAGATGGTCACAGTTTCCTGACCATGGACATTGGATGTCATTGATAACGGGATCACATCATTAGGAGAATGATGTGATGGACAAGACCCAATCCTAAGCCTAGCACAGATCGTGTAGTTCGTATGCTAAAGCTTTTCTATATGTCAAGTATCTTTTCCTTAGACCATGAGATTGTGCAACTCCCAGATACCGTAGGAATGCTTTGGGTGTACCAAACGTCACAACGTAACTGGGTGGCTATAAAGGTGCACTACAGGTATCTCCGAAAGTGTCTGTTGGGTTGGCATGAATCGAGTCTGGGATTTGTCACGCCGTGTGACGGAGAGGTATCTCTGGGCCCACTCGGTAGGACATCATCATAATGTGCACAATGTGATCAAGGAGTTGATCACGGGATGATGTGTTACGGAACGAGTAAAGAGACTTGCCGGTAACGAGACTGAACAAGGTATCGGGATACCGACGATCGAATCTCGGGCAAGTACTGTACCGATAGACAAAGGGAATTGTATACGGGGTTGATTGAATCCTTGACATCGTGGTTCATTCGATGAGATCATCGTGGAGCATGTGGGAGCCAACATGGGTATCCAGATCCCGCTGTTGGTTATTGACCGGAGAGTCATCTCGATCATGTCTGCCTGTCTCCCGAACCCGTAGGGTCTACACACTTAAGGTTCGGTGATGCTAGGGTTGTAGAGATATAAGTATGCGGAAACCCGAAAGTTGTTCGGAGCCCCGGATGAGATCCCGGACGTCATGAGGAGTCCCGGAATGGTCCGGAGGTAAAGATTTATATATAGGAAGTCCTATTTTGGCCACCGGAAAATGTTCGGGATTTTTCGGTATTGTACCGGGAAAGTTCTAGAAGGTTCCGAAGTAGGGCCCACTTGCATGGGGGGACCCACATGAACGTGGGTAGTGGGGGCAAGGCCCCACACCCCTGGTCAAGGCGCACCAAGATCTCCCCTTAGAAGGAATTAGATCATATCCCGAAGGGATAAGATCAAGATACCTAAAAAGGGGGGATAACAATCGGTGGGGAAAGGAAATGATGGGATTTCTTTCCCCCACCTTTGCCAACGCCCCAATGGACTTGGAGGGCAAGAAACCAGCCCCCTCCACCCCTATATATAGTGGGGAGGCGCATGGGAGTCGCACCCCAAGCCCTGGCGCCTCCCTCTCCCTCCCGTGACACATCTCCCTCCTCCCGCAGCGGTTGGCGAAGCCCTGTTGGAATCCCGCTACTTCCACCACCACGCCGTCGTGCTGCTGGATCTCCATCAACCTCTCCTCCCCCCTTGCTGGATCAAGAAGGAGGAGACGTCCCTGCTCCGTACGTGTGTTGAACACGGAGGTGCCGTCCATTCGGCGCTAGGATCATCGGTGATTTGGATCACGACGAGTACGACTCCATCATCCCCGTTCTCTTGAACGCTTCCGCATCGCGATCTACAAGGGTATGTATATGCACTCCACTCTCCTTTATGCTCGTTGCTAGATTAATCCATAGATAGATCTTGGTGATGCGTAGGAAAATTTTTGATTTTCTGCTACGATCCCCAATAGTCGGGGTTATCTTGCCACTAACCGTATAGGAGAGTTTTCGATGTCGGCCGTCTTAAGTACTCTAGAACTGCCGCGATATGTTTGTGACGACAATACCCCGAAGCTCAACTCCCCGGGACACTGCCACAACCCCTAATGTCAGGAGGCATCGAGAACAATATTCTCGTCACAAAGACATCGAAACAATCCAAACAATACTCGCGAGATTCCTAAAAAAATTTGGTGCAATTTTTGAAAGTAGAAGAGGCAAGAGTAAACGTCAGGAGTCCTCACCAGAGTGAAAAGAGACGAGGAGCAAAGAAATCCTACTCTCCGATATAAATATAGGACTCAAAACATTTTCAGTGTGTGCCTAGACTCAACCGTCAACGATTCGATCAAATAGTGGGGGCTTCTAGGTCGGAGAAGGCTCTGAATACCAACTTGTAATGCCCAGGATGGGACTATATCTCCTACGTGTCGAGGCACGACTTAAAGATATTAGCCCATTCTGGAATGATCGCAAGTTTGGCGCCTTTGCACATCTCATGTAAAAATAGGGGATGAAAGCGGAAAAGATAGTTGGCTTACACTCGCCACGTCACACAAATCATTACATGTTCAAACATCATTCAAATAAACATCACAACCCATCTAAGGGTGAAGATCCAAATGAAAGATACCAAACATAACATTAAACCACAGGTCTGAATCGCCCCTAGTAGAAACTCTACTGATCAACTGGATAGTTCACATAGTAACGGCTACGCTCCTTGTCGTACTCCCAGTCTAGCTCGGTGCCATCGCCGGTGTAGCTCACCAAAGTACCTGCATCTGGTGTGGTGTAGAGTCTGTGAGCCACAGAGGACTCAGCAATCCCGTTCCCGGGTAACACGACTATCCAAGCCTTGGGTGTGGAACAAGGCTGAAGAAAGAACAAGAGTCTGCAGCAGCACTAGCCTAGCTTACGTAAAAGAGAGCGAGAAGAAAAGTGCCTCGGACGAAAGATGACCACGAAGTGATCCTAACCTAAAGCAAGTCAAACATAACCCCACCATGTTCACTTTCCGAAACCCTTTCGGAAAATGACTGTCATGGTACTCACGCTGGTAGTGTATTTGGAACATGGTGTCAAGTTTTCTACAACCGGATATTAACAAATTCCCATCTGCCACATAACCGTGGGCACGGCTTTCGAAAGTTCATAACCCTACAGGGGTGATCCAACTTGGCCCATGACAAGCCCACGATCCGCGGAGTCGCAACTCCAAAGTGGGAAGGCCCGAGTATCCTCGGAATCCCGTGCTCAAGATACTCCGACTAAGGTAAGGCTAATCCAGCAAATCCTCCCGGCGTGCCGACACCCTGACAATAGCCGCGCGTATCTAGTCTCAGGCCACAACCGGATGGGTGAAGCTACGGGTTTTTACCAATCCTCGAGTTTCCTCGTGCTGGCCCCACAGGCTCCCCATTTCAGACCAACACTCATGTGGAGCACTGGCCCGGGGTTGTTGATTAAGAACTCGGGTTTGCAAGACCCTATGCAAGTTTTAGTTATTTAGGAAAATAGTACCAATGTTGGGACTTGCTGGAAAAGACTTAGCACTTAGCGGTTTATCGAGGGGGTCCCATAACCCCAACCGTGTGAGGAACGCATAATCAAGGAACATAACACCGGTTTATACGGTTCCTAGGCGGCATGAGTGGAACAAAACACCAAGCAAAAGGCTTAGCCTTCCACCCATTACCAATATATAGATGATTTCATTTGGTAATTAATATAGTGTGATATCCCAACAAGCTTCAACAAGAAGCAAGAAATCTTCAATCTTCACCTGCAGCTAACAATGCTATAAGAGGGGCTGAGTGAAGCTTAATTATAGCCAATCAATGGTTTGCATAGGTAGGGTGGTTAGACAGGTTCATGGTTACAATAGGAGGCTAACAGGAAAACATGGGCATGGAGGCAAAACTATAGAGCGAGACTTCTAGCAATAGGCAAAGATAGTAATGTTATCGGGGTTCGGTCATCTTGCCTGAAGAGTCGTCGATGGGATCGTAAGTGGGCTCCTCGTTCTCAACCTCGGTAGTACCCTCGTTCTCGTACTCGTACTCAGCTTCCGGCTCTACTCAACACAAACACACAAGGCACGAAATCAACAAGATGCAATGCACAAAACTACTGGATGCATGGCTGATGCACTATGGAAGCACTACAGATGCACTTAGGAAGCACAAACAGTCTACATAGGAAGCACAGTGTTACCGCACAAGGAGCATGACAATATGCATCAAGCAAGAATACTTCAAAACATGATAACATGAGGATATTATTAATCTACATGCAAAAACACACAAGTTACATATAGGACTTGCTCAAAACGGAGCAACGGGCTAAAAGTTACACCCGAAACAATAAACATGCACAAGCTGAAATTAACAGCCACATAGCAACTTCGGAGCAAGAGATAAATAGTCTACAGCACTCAAACATCATGGCAATGAGCATGGACATAAAGTAGACATCTCCTACAGCAAACAAATCCATTGGAACATCTCCAAAGGAAGGATGGATCAATAGCAACAAGCTATGACATTTGGAACTTGACAACAAAATCCTGACAGCGGTATTTTATAGCAACTTGGGAGCAAAAGTTAAATATTCTACATCCACCCAAATAAGCATGTGAGAGCATGAATGGATAGCCAACAACTTATACAACAAGGAATCATCAAGAGTCACTCCAAAACTAGCATTGATTTGCATAGAACAACAAGCAAACATGGCATCTGGAAATTACAGATTCCAGACTTAGTGAAATTTCACTAAGTGTTAAAACAGTTGTAACATCATGGCATCTTTGTGAGCAAGCTTAAGTCACCTCAAAGCATGGCACGACAAAATGGAACAAATCATAGTACATGTCACCACGATCATTTTGACATATCATTTGCTCAAATCGGACATGCATACAAAAAGTTATCATCAAACAAAACTGCATCAGACATGTAAATTCTAGGGACTTAGTGAAAAAAATGAGGCTACCTCCAGATCTGAGTCAAACGGGGTCAACCGGGTTAACGGGCTGGGGCGGACCGGTCAACGCGGGCGGAGACTCGCGGAGCAGGCCGGATCGGGCCCCGCGGGCAGCGGATCTGACCGGCTTCGGCCCGTTAGGCGCTTGGGGCTGGGGATCTGGATCGGGGATCCCGATCTCCCTCGATCCCCAAGGGCGGCGGCGGTCTTCAGTGCGGCAGGGTGGCGCGGTGAGGTGGTTCCCGGCCGGCGGCGAAGGAGCCCAGCCAGCGGCGAGGGACGGAGGTGGCGGGGCGTGGCTGAAGAGGTGGTGGCGCCGGCCGGCGAGGCCCGCGGCGGCGGCGAGGAGGCACGGAGAAGGGCGGCGGGGCGGAGCAGCGGGGCACGCCGGTGGTGGCCGGAGAGGGCGGAGGAGGAGCGGCCGGCGGCGGGAACTCCTGGCGGCGACGGACCGGGGTAGGAGAAGAAGGAGCCTCGGGCTCGGGCCCACACACCGGAGTTCGGAAGCACGGTTCGGCACCTCGGAAGCACAATTGCGGCACTTCGGAAACACAGCGGCGACGAGGTCGGAAGCACGCCGTGTCAACGGTGGAAGCACCGCGCTTCAACGGTGGAAGCACCGGCGGTGAACTGTGGAAGCATTAGGGTTTCAGACGCGAAAATTGGGGGAGGTGGACGTTTATATAGGCACAAGGAGCTAGGTTTGTCCAAATGAGGGGAGGTTTTCGGCCACGCGATCACAAATGGATGGCGTAGATGAAGGGAGGGGTTTGGGTTGGTTTGGTGGGCTGTTGGAAGGGTGTCTTGGGCCTCAAAGAGGGGGGTACTTTCAGCCCACGAGAATAACTCTTGGAGCATCAAACGAACTCCAAACGTGACGAGATTTGACAAGCGGGTTACACACAACAAAACAACATCGCACGACAAGACTCGCGCCAAACCGGAAACGTTACACGGCCAAACACAAAAGTAGGCCTCGGGGATGTCACGGACACGTGAGAGAGCTCCGGAACTCGAAACGGACAACGGGAAGGAACGAGTGGGACCGGATGCAAACGACAACACAAATGCAATGCAATGCACATGACAACATGCTATGAATGAATGCACACGCACACGACAAAAAGACAAAAACCCGAAAAGACGAAGAACCCGGAATGGAACTGATGAAGCCAAAGATATATATATTGCCCAAAAGGGAAAGTATTACATCCGGGGCATTACAAACTCTCCTCTACTACAAAGAGATCTCGTCCCGAGATCTAGGACTGGAAGAAGGAAGGGTACTCGAAACGAAGGTGATCTTCTTGTTCCCACGTAGCTTCTCGGTCGGTATGGTGTGACCACTTGACTTTCAAGAATTTGATGGACTTGTTGCAGGTCTTGCGCTCGGTTTCTTCGAGAATAGCAACTGGGTGCTTTCGGTAAGACACGTCTTGTTGAAGATCAATCTCCTCAAACGGAATGGTGCGTTCAGGTGTCTTGAAGCACTTGCGGAGTTGAGACACATGAAACACATCATGAACATTGGCGAAATTGGAAGGGAGCTCAAGTTGATAGGCTAGATCGCCTCTTTTGCCAAGGATCTTGAAAGGCCCGGCGTATCTAGGAGCAAGCTTTCCTTTGATACCGAATCTTTGGGTGCCTTTCATAGGAGAAACACGGAGATAGACATGATCCCCAATGTTGAAGGCCAAATCACGATGCTTGCCGTCATAGTAGCTCTTCTGAGGCGACTGAGCGGCCTTGAGATTCTCACGTATGACTTTGCACATTTCTTCGGCTTCTGAGATCAAGTCATTGCCAAGAAGTTGACGTTCACCTGTCTTGGACCAGTTGAGAGGGGTACGGCATTTTCTGCCATAGAGGATTTCAAACGGAGCTTTGTCCGCACTTGCTTGGAAGCTGTTGTTGTAAGAGAACTCGGCAAATGGAAGGCAATCTTTCCATTTCATGCCAAAAGATATGACACAGGCTCTGAGCATGTCTTCTAGAATCTGATTCACTCTCTCGACTTGACCACTAGTCTGAGGGTGAAATGAAGTGTTGAACCTGATCTTAGTGCCCATGGCAGACTGAAAGGAGTCCCAGAACTTAGAAGTGAACAAAATTCCACGGTCTGAGGACATAACTTGAGGAATGCCATGTAAGGACACAATTCTGGAAGAGTACAATTCTGCCAGTTGAGCTGCATTGATGGATTCTTTGACTGGAAGGAAGTGAGCGACTTTGGTAAGCTTGTCAATCACCACAAAGATAGAATCATTCCCTCTCTTTGACTTAGGAAAGCCAGTGTGGTCGAATTTCCACTCGGGAATAGGAAGAGGTTGGAGAAGACCGGCTGGACGTTGATGCTCTGCCTTCACTCTTCTGCAGACATCACATTCATTCACGAATTGGGCAATCTCCCTTTTCATGCGAGTCCACCAGTAAGATTGCTTGAGTTCTTGGTACATCTTGGAACTACCAGGATGAATGGAAAGGAGGGAATCATGTGCTTCGTCCATTATGAGCTTCCTGAGATCGCCTTTGGGAACCACAAGTCTGTCCTCGAAGAACAAGGTATCTCTCTCATCAACGCGATAGCACTTGTATTTAGGAGTACCCTTTGCAATACCATGTTTCACTTTCTGCACCATAGCATCACTGAGTTGGGCCTCACGGATCTGATCTTCCATGGTAGGAGCAACTTGAAGATTTGCAAGAAAACCTTGCGGAACAACTTGGAGGTTGAGCTTCCTGAATGCTTCACAAAGCTCAGGCTGGAACGGCTTGATAAGGAGGCTGTTGCAATATGCCTTTCTGCTCAAAGCATCTGCAATCACATTCTCCTTGCCAAGTGTGTATTCGATGCTCGGATCATACTCTTGGATCATTTCGACCCAACGAGTCTGGCGGAGGTTCAGATTCGGCTGTGTGAAGATGTACTTCAAGCTCTTGTGATCGGTGAAGATGTCGACTTTTCTGCCCAACAGAAGGTGTCTCCACGTAATCAAAGCATGTACCACGGCTGCTAGTTCAAGATCATGTGTGGGGTAGTTCTTCTCACTTGGATTCAGCCGACGAGAAGTGTATGCCAAAATTTTCTTGTCCTGCATAAGCACACCACCAAGTCCTTGAAGAGAAGCATCACAGAATACTTCGTAGGGCTTGGACTCATCTGGAGGAGTAAGAACTGGAGCAGAGACGAGCTTTTCTTTGAGAGTTTTGAATGCCACTTCACAATCTGGAGACCAGTAGTACTTGACATTCTTCTGCAGCAAGTTGGAAAGAGGCTTGGCAATCTTGGAGAAGTTCTCAACGAACCTTCTGCAATAGCTGGCGAGACCAAGGAAGCTTCGGAGTTGCTTGACATTCTGAGGAGGTTCCCAGTTGACAATTGCTTCAACTTTCTCGGGGTTTACCGCAATACCGTCAGCGGAGATGATATGGCCCAGATACAAGACCTTATCGAGCCAAAATTCGCACTTGGAGAACTTGGCATAGAACTTATGTTCACGGAGTCTGTCGAGAACCAGACGGAGGTGCTTTTCGTGATCTTCTTCATTCTTGGAAAATACCAAAATGTCATCCAGATACACAAGCACAAACTCGCCGGTGTAGGGGTTGAAAATGTAGTGCATCATTCTCAAGAAGGTAGGTGGAGCATTAGCGAGGCCAAAAGACATGACTGTATACTCATAGGAGCCGTAGCTCGTTCTGAAGGCAGTCTTGGGGATATCTTCTTCACGAATGCGAATTTGGTGATAGCCCATTCGGAGATCGAGCTTTGAGAACACTTTATCTTCTTTGAGCTGCTCGAACAATTCATTGATGTTGGGGAGCGGATACTTGTTCTTTATTGTCTTCTTGTTCAATGGCCGGTAATCAACGCAGAGGCGCTCCGTGCCATCCTTCTTCTTGACGAATAAGACACCACAGCCCCAAGGAGGCGTACTAGGCCTGATCAGACCCATACGCTACTGTTCATCAAGCTGTTTCTTCAACTCCTTCAACTCTTCGGGAGAGAGCTTGTACGGACGCCGACATGCTGGCTCAGTACCCGGCTTGAGTTCAATGATGAATTCCACTTGACGGTGTGGAGGCATGCCTGGAAGTTCTTCAGGAAAGACGTCTTCGTATTCGTTAACCACCGGAATTTGAGATATGGCATTAATCTCGCCCTTGTCATTGAGAGAGAAAAGCCTGATTGTGTTATCCCGAGAGGCGAAGATAATCGCGTCTTCATCAGGATGAGTAATCTTGACTTCCTTATCATGCTAAGAAAGCCAATCCATCCCGAGGATGAGGTCAATGTCGGAGTTGCCGAGAACCACTTGTTTAGCCAGAAAGCGGTAATCACCCATGCGAATAGAAACATCCGGAGCATATATACTGGAATGCATTCGTCTCCCCGGAGAAATAACTGCTAACTCCCTTGGCAGACTTTTGATGTCAAAATTGTGATTGGATGCAAATGGTTGAGACATGAAAGAACATGAAGCACCCGAATGAAACAAAACTTTTGCAGGGATAGAGTTAACTGGAAGGTTACCCAAAATCACATCAGAAGAATTCTCCGCTTGCGCTGCATTCATCAGATTCACTCTTGCTGCCTTCGGATCATGCTTGACAATAGCTGTACTGACAGGTGGAGGAGGCGGAAGGCGCCTTGGGTTGTTGCACTTGTTGGAATAATGACCCTTCCGGCCACACTTGTAGCAAGTGACCTCAGAAAGAGGACGAGTAGGAGGAACACTTGGTCTTGGAGCTTGGAACTGCGACTTGGACTGCTTGCTTGGGTTGGGTGGGTGGGAGAAACCACGGCCACCAGAGTTCTTGTTGTTGTTGTTGTAGGGAGCTCGGATCACTGGAGGAGGTGGAAGCCAAAACTTCTATTGCTTCGTGACCACTTGAGAAGATGAGGAGGAGTGAACAGCATCTCGAATCCTCTTTTTGGAAGCTTCCATCTTGAGCTGGGCTGTCTCTTGCTTAAGTGCCATGTTATAGAATTTGTCAAACTCATCAGGCTCGAACAAGGTGAGAGCAAGTTGAAGTTCATCCTTCCGACCACCGCGGAACTGATAGATCTTGCTCTTGGCATCTGGGATGTCTTGCTTAGCATAGCGGGCAAGGTTCTCGAACTTGACATTATACTGGTAGACAGTCATAGAGCCTTGCTTCAGGTTGCGGAATTGCTCACGCATACCCTCGATGACACTTGTTGGAATGTGGTGAGAGCGAAAATCCTTGCAGAAATCATCCCAAGAGATCACACGCCCTTCTCTGGAGTCTTTGTACTGCTGCCACCAGTCAGCTGCTTGGTCCTTGAGTTGGAAGGCTGCAAACTTCACATAGTCCTCGGGCCTGACGTTACTGCACTCAAAATGCTTCTTGATATCAGTTATCCAATCTTCAGCATCGAGAGGGTAAACACAGTAACTGAAAGCCTTTGGTTGATTAGCCAAGAACTGGTTGAGCGTAGCATGGTGCTGTTGGTTGAAGAAATTGCCTTGGTTCCCTGGAGCACCCTGATTTTCTTGATTTGCTTGCATCTGCTGCATCATCTGCATAAGCATCTGGGTGTTCTGATTTGTAGTCTACATAATCGCTCTCCAGGCCTCGAACGGAGGAGGAGGGGAAGGAGGACGATCTGGAACCTCTTCACCCTCTGCGTTAGCGTTGGGAACCCGTTTCGGAGCCATCCTGAAAGAGATGACCACCAATCAGCAATTGATTGAAAGAATATATAAGCTGAAACAACAGCTAGAATGCAACATAGTCTTCACAAGAATCATTCGAACAAGAGGAACGAATGAAATTCTCAGCTTAATGATAACAACAATCTTCACGAGAAGCCACTGGGAGACAAAAGGTAAATAAGAAAAACAACAAGGTGCAGATGGAACAAACACAAGATAGGAGCTTCGTTCGACATCTTTGTGCTGAAAGCTTATGGAACGTGTTACGAAAGGGTTTTGCAATCCTTGGATCAGCATAGCCAAGGACCCTTTAAGATGCAACTCCCGATCGGAACATCGGCCATAAAACCACTTCACTCAATGTAGAACCCCAAACTCCGTAACCTGCATTCGTTGGAAGAATGCCTACGAGCTACTGGATAAACCCACCTATTAATTTCCGAAAGTTTCCAGTTATGCAATCAGGTGTTGGGGATACAGGGGAAGCATCGCGCACACAACTCTAAACCTACATCCAGCTGTATCCATCCTTCAACACATAACCAGTCGTTTTCGGAAACCGTCTACCTCGGACCTTCGAAATGCATCCACTATACAAGCTATGGCAATACTCCCGAACTATCTCCCCAGTACTGGGTGATGTCGGGGTTATCTTGCCACTAACCGTATATGAGAGTTTTCGATGTCGGCCGTCTTAAGTACTCTAGAACTGCCGCGATATGTTTGTGACGACAATACCCCGAAGCTCAACTCCCCGGGACACTGCCACAACCCCTAATGTCAGGAGGCATCGAGAACAATATTCTCGTCACAAAGACATCGAAACAATCCAAACAATACTCGCGAGATTCCTAAAAAAATTTGGTGCAATTTTTGAAATTAGAAGAGGCAAGAGTAAACGTCAGGAGTCCTCACCAGAGTGAAAAGAGATGAGGAGCAAAGAAATCCTACTCTCCGATATAAATATAGGACTCAAAACATTTTTAGTGTGTGCCTAGACTCAACCGTCAACGATTCGATCAAACAGTGGGGGCTTCTAGGTCGGAGAAGGCTCTGAATACCAACTTGTAATGCCCAGGATGGGACTATATCTCCTACGTGTCGAGGCACGACTTAAAGATATAAACCCATTCTGGAATGATCGCAAGTTTGGTACCTTTGCAAATCTCATGTAAAAATAGGGGATGAAAGCGGAAAAGATAGTTGGCTTACACTCGCCACGTCACACAAATCATTACATGTTCAAACATCATTCAAATAAACATCACAACCCATCTAAGGGTGAAGATCCAAATGAAAGATACCAAACATAACATTAAACCACAGGTCTGAATCGCCCCTAGTAGAAACTCTACTGATCAACCGTATAGTTCACATAGTAACGGCTACGCTCCTCGTCGTACTCCCAGTCTAGCTCGGTGCCATCGCCTGTGTAGCTCACCAAAGTACCTCCATCTGGTGTGGTGTGGAGTCTGTGAGCCACAGAGGACTCAGCAATCCCACTCCCGGGTAACACGACTATCCATGCCTTGGGTGTGGAACAAGGCTGAAGAAAGAACAAGAGTCTGCAGCAGCACTAGCCTAGCTTACGTAAAAGAAAGCGAGAAGAGAAGTGCCTCGGACGAAAGATGACCATGAAGTGATCCTAACCTAAAGCAAGTCAAACATAACCCCACCGTGTTCACTTTCCAAAACCCTTTCGGAAAATGACCGTCACGGTACTCACGCTGGTAGTGTATTTGGAACATGGTGTCAAGTTTTCTACAACCGGATATTAACAAATTCCCATCTGCCACATAACCGCAGGCACGGCTTTCGAAAGTTCATAACCTTGCAGGGGTGTTCCAACTTGGCCCATGACAAGCCCACGATCCGCGGAGTCGCAACTCCAAAGTGGGAAGGCCCGAGTATCCTCCGAATCCCGTGCTCAAGATACTCCGACTAAGGTAAGGCTAATCCAGCAAATCCTCCCGGCATACCGACACCCTGACAATAGCCGCGCGTATCTAGTCTCAGGCCACGACCGGATGGGTGAAGCTACGGGTTTTTACCAATCCTCGAGTTTCCTCATGGTGGCCCCGCAGGCTCCCCGTTTCGGACCAACACTCACGTGGAGCACTGGCCCGGGGTTGTTGATTAAGAACTCGGGTTTGCAAGACCCTATGAAAGTTTTAGTTATTTAGGCAAATAGTACCAATGTTGGGACTTGCTGGAAAAGACTTAGCACTTAGCGGTTTATCGAGGGGGTCACATAACCCCAACCGTGTGAGGAACGCACAATCAAGGAACATAACACCGGTTTATACGGTTCCTAGGCGGCATGAGTGGAACAAAACACCAAGCAAAAGGCTTAGCCTTCCACCCATTACCAATATATAGATGATTTCATTTGGTAATTAATATAGTGTGATATCCCAACAAGCTTCAACAAGAAGCAAGAAATCTTCAATCTTCACCTGCAGCTAACAATGCTATAAGAGGGGCTGAGCGAAGCTTACTTATAGCCAATCAATGGTTTGCATAGCTAGGGTGGTTAGACAGGTTCATGGTTACAATAGGAGGCTGACAGGAAAACATGGGCATCGAGGCAAAACTATAAAGCGAGACTTCTAGCAATAGGCAAAGATAGTAATGTTATTGGGGATCGGTCATCTTGCCTGAAGAGTCGTCGATGGGATTGTAAGTGGGCTCCTCGTTCTCAACCTCGGTAGTACCCTCGTTCTCGTACTCGTACTTAGCTTCCGGCTCTACTCAACACAAACACACAAGGCACGAAATCAACAAGATGCAATGCACAAAACTACTGGATGCATGGCTGATGCACTATGGAAGCACTACAGATGCACTTAGGAAGCACAGAAAAGTCTACATAGGAAGCACAGTGTTACCGCACAAGGAGCATGACAATATGCATCAAGCAAGAATACTTCAAAACATGATAACATGAGGATATTATGAATCTACATGCAAAAACACACAAGTTACATATAGGACTTGCTCAAAACGGAGCAACGGGCTAAAAGTTACACCCGAAACAATAAACATGCACAAGCTGAAATTAACAGCCACATAGCAACTTCGGAGCAAGAGATAAATAGTCTACAACACTCAAACATCATGGCAATGAGCATGGACATAAAGTTGACATCTCCTACAGCAAACAAATCCATTGGAACATCTCCAAAGGAAGCATGGATCAATAGCAACAAGTTATGACATTTGGAACTTGACAACAAAATCCTGACAGCGGTATTTTATAGCAACTTGGGAGCAAAAGTTAAATATGCTACAGCCACCCAAATAAGCATGTGAGAGCATGAATGGATAGCCAACAACTTATACAACAAGGAATCATCAAGATTCACTCCAAAACTAGCATGGATTTGCCTAGAACAACAAGCAAACATGGCATCTGGAAATTACAGATTCCAGACTTAGTGAAATTTCACTAAGTGTTAAAACAGTAGTAACATCATGGCATCTTTGTGAGCAAGTTTAAGTCACCTCAAAGCATGGCATGGCAAAATGGAACAAAACATAGTACATGTCACCACGATCATTTTGACATATCATTTGCTCAAATCGGACATGCACACAAAAAGTTATCATCAAAACAAAACTGCATCAGACATGTAAATTCTAGGGACTTAGTGAAAAAAACGAGGCTACCTCCAGATCTGAGTCAAACGGGGTCAACTGGGTTAATGGGCTGGGGCGGACCGGTCAACGCGGGCGGAGACTCGCGGGGCGGGCCGGATCGGGCCCCGCGGGCGGCGGATCGGAGCGGGCTTCGGCCCGTTAGGCGCCTGGGGCTGGGGATCTGGATCGGGGATCCCGATCTCCCTCGATCCCCAATGGCGGCGGCGGTCTTCGGTGCGGCAGGGTGGCGCGGTGAGGTAGTTCCCGGCCGGCGGCAAGGGACGGAGGTGGCGGGGCGCGGCTGAGGAGGTGGTGGCGTCGGCCGGCGAGGCCCGCGGCGGCGGCGAGGAGGCGCGGAGAAGGGCGGCGGGGCGGAGCAGCGGGGCGCGCCGGCGGTGGCCGGAGAGGGCGGAGGAGGAGCGGTTGGCGGCGGGAACTCCTGGCGGCGTCGGACCGGGGTAGGAGAAGAAGGAGCCTCGGGCTCGGGCCCACACGCCGGAGTTCGGAAGCACGGGTCGGCACCTCGG
>LR738713.1:94615742-94631955 GCA_902687465.1 Secale cereale | reverse complement strand
TCGGCCCTCTGAACAGTTGATACGCTCACGTTCAGTGATTGGCTAGGCTCCTTGGGACAGTAGGTTTGCCCACGTCCCATTGATTGGCTGAACCTTGCTTTGAGCCTGGCAGCTCTTTGAAAAAGCCTCGACTACATGGTCTGATTTGCAAAAATTGTGTGTTTTTTGGTGTTTTTTCTGTTCTATAACCTTTTAAACCGGAGTGGGACAGCTACACAAGTTGACCACATATCTATCAAATTAAAAGTCTGGATCATGTATATCAGACCAAGTAAACCGGTGTTCATTATAACCCGGATCATCTATCAGGCAACAAAGCCACAAATTTCTGAACAAAGTGAACCGGAGTTTATCATCAAAGCCCGGAATTATTATTGGATCTATCAAAAGAATCCCTCAGAAAATTGCAAGTTTCGCCGGATTAAAGAATATCAAGCATATTTTGGTCGTAGGTATGAAGTATTTTATTTTCAAATATATATTTGGCAGTATATGATCAGTTATAATGACCGGTGTTCCTTAAACCGACCTGGTTTTGACTATAAGTCGCCAGTATGAGACAAAATAATGACCGGTGTTTATTAACCCGGCCTGATTATGATCAAACATCATTGGAACCGGTCTTCAAACCGGATTATATTCTTCAATAGCCAACATGGCTGGATTCCTATTATGGTTATCAATATTACGATTGAGGTTTTCAAAGTCGCTTTAAAGCGCAATGGATATTATTTCAATAATGGAAGTGATTTATTCTACAAAGGAATAGTCCCGAGTTGCTGCAGGCTTACAACCTGGCACTTGGGGGCTACATTATTCCGACTGAGATTACATCAAAGACAAAAGTCTCAAGCACACAAGCAAGTTGTCTACTTGACACTTGGGGGCTAATGGGCAGTTGAAGCAGTAAACAGCAGCAATTCAAAGACAAAAGTCTCAAGCACACAAGCAAGTTGTCTACTTGACACTTGGGGGCTAATGGAAAGATCATTTTCTTCATCTGGAAGTACCGGTTCACCTTCTAAATGTAGCTAAACCGGAACTTGGGGGCTACCAATCGCTCCTGTCAACAATTCAAGGTACACAAGTATTCATCCATTATATTGAAAGGTCCACTGCTCAGTTGGTAAAGCATAAAGCTCTTAACCTTGTGGACGTGGATTCAAACCACACGATGGAAGTTACATTACATAGTGTTATTTTCAATGATTATATCTACAAAGTCCCTGCTCATTATTACATAATGATCCGGCACTTGGGGGCTACATATGGCTGTTCAAGTTCACATGATCATATTTTCAAAGTCCCTGCTCATTATTGCATAATGACCCGGCACTTGGGGGCTACATAATATGGAATATTCAGTTTCATAGTGATTGGGATGAACAATCTGGATTTCTTCAAGATTATACAAGGCTATTTTCAATGGAATATATACAAAGTCCCTGCTCATTATTAAATAATGACCCGACACTTGGGGGCAATAGGTAATATGCATATAAAGGAGGAACATCTTCAAATTTTCAGTTCTGGCAAATCAGATTAAATTGTGTGACCCGACAATTTTGGCGATCATAAACCGGCAAGTTCTACATCTTTAAGCCGGCTGGATATCAGTTGAATATTTCAAAGACCAATATTTTTTGTCAAGTCAGAGCATTAAAGGCCGATTCAAATGAATTCTTCATTTACAATATTTCTTATGCAAGCAAGTTGATTATGAAGTTGGTCTGTTGACCCGGATTTTCTACAAGAAGGAAGGACAAGGACTTAAGGATAGTCAGATGACGGATTACAAGAAATTCTTAACCCGGAGCACAACTTATCAGATTCGCTATTGTGTTATTTTGGAGCATAAAGTTTACCATGGACACATCCAAGCTAAACTTGGGGGCTAATGTCGGGGATATACCCCCGCGGTATGAACCGGCCGGAACTATAACCCGGCCGGACTTGGCGGTTTACACTTGGTGATTCACTGGCGATCTGTTATCACCGGACGGTTTACAAGCAACCTGCCTAAATGATATTACTCACTGGTAACCCGGCGTATGGATCATGGATGACAAGGCCCAAGGCCCAAAAGGCCGGTTCATATTAATTGTGGGCCGGTTTAATAATAAAGCGCAAGGAATATTCTCCAGAAAGGAAGCAAGACTAGGACTCCTTGTAATAGATCAATCCTAGTCCTACTAGGACTAGTCATGTAAACTGCCCCTTCAACATATATAAGGAGGGGCAGGGCTCCCCAAAGAGGGAGAAGCAACGACAAGTTGAGACAAGTTCTCACAAGTTAGAAGACAAGAGACAAGTTTTAGAGGAGAAGTTTACACAAGTTTCTAGGGTTAGACACAAAGAGCCGGTTTACCGGCGACACCACGAGGATCATAATGAGATCTAGCCTCAAACAGCACGTAGGGTTATTACCGGATGATGTTTCCCGGGGCCCGAAGCTGTCTAAATCCGTGTCTACATCGCGTCTCTCGATTCCGCTCAACCCCTCTCAAGCTACTACATAGATGCGCGGCTCCACACCTAAAGTCCGTTAATCCGGACATCTGACGTGTTAATTCCACGACAGATCCTGTGACAAGTTTTCTACAACCGGACATTAACAAATTTCAATCTGCCACATAACCGCGGGCATGGCTTTCGAAAGATCATAACCTTGCAGGGGTGTCCCAACTTAGCCCATCACAAGCTCTCACGATCAGCAGAAGTAATAATAATATTACCCCTTATCTTAGGGAAGGCCCGATAAGACTCAAAAGTCCCGGTGCACAAGACATTTCGACAATGGTAAAACAAGTCCAGCAAGACCTCCCGGCGTGCCGACACCCTGATAGTAGCCGCGCGTATCTCGTCTCAGGCCACGACCGGATAGGCGAGCCTACAGGAAAATACCAGACCTCGAGTTTCCCCGTGGTGGCCCTGCAGTCTCCCCGTTTGGGACCAACACCATCAGCATTGGCCCCCTGCTATGTAAAAAGAATCCTCGGGTAGCGCTAACTCCCTATGCAATTAATTAATTAATTAAGTTTTTATTATGAGCAAATTAAAACCAATGTTGGGCCTTGCTGGAGGAGTTTTATTCAAAGACGAACTGTCAAGGGGTCCCCATATACCCAACCATGTATGGAACGCAAAATCAAGGAACATAACGCCGGTTTATCTGCTCCTAAGGTGGCATGAGTTGAACAAAACACCGAGCAAAAGGCCTGGCCTTCCACCCATTGCCAAGTATATAGGTGTGTTAATATATATAAGATATATTGTGATATTCCGAAAACATCAAGCTCCAGCATGGAGCAATCTTCATCTTCACCTGCAACTAACAACGCTATAAGAGGGGCCAAGCGAGCGGGTAACATATCCAAACAATGGTTTGATAGGAAGGTGTCAAAGGTTAGAGGTTTCATGCCAACAAGGAGCGGGGCTGACAATAATGATGGGTAGCGCGACATATAACGATAGCATCGAGACATCTAAGCATTGCAATGATAGTAAAGGTATCCAAGGTGATGGTCATCTTGCCTGAGATCCCGCAAGGAATAAGAACGAATCCATGAAGAAGACGAAGCAGAAGCCTCGAAGATGAACCACGCGTAGACGAACGAATCCTCACGAACGCAGCGGAAAAGGAACTAGCGAGAAGAAAGCACACAACAAGGTAAACACACAACACAAGAACATGACAAGATGCAAGACAAGTCTATGTATGCTGCAATACATGGCAAGGTATGAAGCACTCAAAACAACACAAAACAACAAGTTTGAATGAGGCCGGAATTAGCATATAGCAAATCCAGTAAGTTCTCATATGCATAATTTGAAATTAGTCCAGATCTGAACAAACTTTATTTTCAAGTTGTTAAACAGCAAGTTAACATGCACCATGATGGTCTACTTGAAATTCTAGTCAAGTTTCATATAAAGTTTGTTTAATTCGGAGCTACGGTCTAGAAGATATGAGCAAAACAAGACAAGCATTGCAATGGTGCAAGATGCACCCAAACATCAAGCAAACACACTCCAAACATGAAAACAACATGATATTATGCTTCTACATGCAAAATCACACAAGTTTCATATAGGGCACACTCAAAACGGAGCAACGGTTCAACACATACACATGAAACAAGATATAACAACAAGCTGAAGTTAACAGCCACATAGCAACTTTGGAGCAAGGTAAATATAAGCTCCAGCACCCGAACATGATAACAAGAGGCATGGATGTGAAATAGACATGATACTTAACAAGCATGAACTTAGAACACACCCAAAAACCTACTGGAACACAATTAACAAAGCACGACAAGTTGCAATAAATTTATCCCGACTTAGTCAAAATCTGGGAAGGCAAAAACATCATCACGATGCTGCCTTCGGAGGCACAAAACAACAAGCATATCAACTCTACTAAGTATATAAGGATCATGGACATGTAGTAGACATAGCATACATCACACAACTCCATTGGAGCATCTCCATAGGAGGCATGGATCAATAACAACAAGCTTCACCAAATTGATCATGCTGATAAAAGTCAGACAGGTAAAATTTATAGCAACTTGAGAGCAAGAAATAAATAAGCTACAGCAGGTCATATATGCAAACAAGGCATGAATGGATAGACAAAAACATGGAAAACAAGACATGATCATTGGCCACTCCAAAACAAGCATGGATTTGAGTGGGGCATCAAGCAAACATGGCATCAGGTTAAACAGATTCCAGACTTGGCAGTTTTTTCACTAAGTATAAAACAGCAACAACAACATGGCATGTTTACAAGTTTGTTTAAGTCACCTCAAGGCATATCATGGAAAATGAATTGGACCATAGCAAAGACCATATGATTGTGCTTCAAAAACATATAGACATGTGGCATGAAGACAAACACACCAATAGCAATGAGCAAGTGAAAACAACATCTCATAACAAGCTTCAAGACTTAACAGCCATATGCACTTTTTCAACAGAGATTAACATGGCAATATGGCACCAAACATGAATACTACAGCAACCAACATGTAGAGCACTTCACAATGAACATTTAGACATATCATATGCTCCATTTGGATGAACATGCACAAAGTTATCACATCTCAAACATGCTACCAAAATTACAGATAACAGCAGTTTTAAACTTATAGCACTCTTGCAACAGAGATTAGAGCATCAAGATGAACTCAAACAAGCATGCCACAATGGAACAAAATGAAGAGTATATCGCCACAATCATTTTGACATATTATTCACTCAATTTGGATCACCACACAAAAAGTTATAGGCAGACAAAGTATGCATCAGACAACAAGTTTTCTGGGACTTAGCCGTTTTTCCATGTACATCAAAAAACAAAACGATCGAGGAATAGCTAAAAGACACTCAGGGCGGGGGTAAGGGCTGCTCACCCATGGGCTCGGCCCAGTGGAGAGGTGGAGGCAGGCCAGGGAGATGGTGACGGGCCGGCCTCGGCTGGGCCTTGGCCCGGTCGGTGGCGGGGTGAGGCCGAAGCTGGCAGATGCCGGCCCAGGCGAGCGAGGAGCTCGAGCCCTCGCGCGGGGAGGTGCTCGGGCAAGCGGCGGCGGTGTGGTTCGTCGGCGGGGTCCGGCGGGGATGGCGGCGATGGCCGGCGGCGCGGCGACGGCGAGGCGCGTCGGCGGCCGGAGGCGGTTGGAGGCGCGGGGGAGCTGCAGCAGCGGCGGGATGGCGGGCGGTCCGGCGGCGTGACGGAGAAGCTGCTAGCCGGCGTCGAGGTACGGAGAAGGAGGTTCGCCGGAGCGGGTGCCCTAGGACGAGTGATGAGGAGCTCGGGAGGCTCCCCCGATCAAATCGAGTGGGGCTCTCGGGAGCACAGCCTACGGATGGCGGAGCGCTGGTTCGGGCCCGACGGGCCAGATCTGGGCTCACGGGCCCGCGAGGTGGAGGTGGGAGGATGGGGCAACGTGGCAGCTTGGGAGTGGTGGAGGGCGGCGGCGAATCTGACATGGCGGCGGCGGATTGGCTGGAACACGCGACGGCTGGACATGTCCGGCGGTGGGGTGGACATGTCCGGCGCGCGGAGGAGGAGGAGGTTAGGGTTCATCCGCGAAAATGGAGGAGGAGGCACCAATTTATAGGTGGAGGGATCTAGGAGTGTCCAAATGAGGTGCGGTTTTCGGCCACGCGATCCTGATCCGACGACTGAGAGCATGGAGGGGGTTAGGATTGGCTTGTGGGCTGTTGGAGAGGGGTGCTGGGCCAAAAGAGAATAGGCTTCCAGCGGTTAACACATTTAACCGTTGGGCTATCAAACGAACTCCGAATGCGACGAAACTTGACAGGTGGTCTACCTATGCTATAATAAGACCACACGGCAAGTTTCAACCCATTCCGAGAACATTTCCCAGCCACTCATAAAATAAATAAACAGAGGTGCCGCGGCACGTGCGAGTGTGTCTGGGCTCAGAACGGTCAACGGAAGGGACGGGCGGACTTGGACGGATGAAAGTTTTGAAAACATGCTGATGCAACACACACGATGACATGGCAAGATGCACACGCAAGCAGATGACATGGCAATGACGACGAATAACTGGCTGACACCCGGCGCACTAGTCTCGGCGTGTCACAACACTCCCCTACTAACAAGAGATCTCGTCCCGAGATCTTAGGAACGAGACGAAAGAGAAAAAGGAAGAACAAAGTTCTTCGATGACAAAAGAGTGAAACCAAAGAATGTTCAGAGGATGAGCCACTTGAAAGGACAGATACAACAAAGATGAACGAAGGTTTAAAGGCACGAAACGAGAGCTGAAGGAACGAGAATGAATTCGAAACCACTCCGGTTAACAGAGATAGAAACGAAATTCGAACGAAGGAATTTAAGCAGCACTTCGACTGAAAAAATGAAAGAAATAATACACCGGTTGAACATGGAAGGAATAGAACATGAAGTTCAGAATAAGGAGCGATACTTGACGAGATGAACAACATAGGGCCTTCGGAAGAATTGAAATAATGGAATGAAAAGAACGGATAAGAGAACATCAAGTTCCACCACGAATGAATTCAAAGCATCCTTCCGAAGAAAGGATGAACGGAGTTGTTGAAAAATCAACGACAAAAGAATTAACTTGTGGTGGACTTATAGAAAACATCCCAAAACTTGAGGTGATGTTCTGCCACAACGAAAAGATGGATTAGCTGAGAATGACGAATTGCAAAACTCCACTTCAAAAGAATACAGAAATTATTTGCATCTCGAGACAGAAAAGAATAATGCTTGAGCTGCTCTAGAAGAATTATTGACGAACACTTGAAGAATGAATTATATCATGGAGAACCACCATGAAGAACTCCGGTAATGAAAGGATGATGCTATAGAAGTGATGAACGAAAGGAATAAGATTAAAGCCTTGCGATGATTTAGACGGGGGTACAGACGAGATAGCCGAGAAACTTGAACTCCGGAAAGAAAAAGATTAAAGCACTTGGAACTAGAATTTATTCATCAAGAATAAACTCCGAAGGAAGGGATAAATCAATCCACAAGGCGAATAAGAATAAGAATTATGTTATGCTTATCCTCCACCAAATAAATTGATGAGAAGCAATGCATTTGCATATCACTTATTCTCGTTGGAAAGGATTAAAGAGAGGTATATCGCGAACTTGCGAAAATATTCATGAAACATCGGTAGGATTGGGATAAAATTAATTGATTGATATGATAGCACCGGAAAAGAACTCTTGATGCGAACCACCGTAAGGAATTGAAGCCGAGTGAAGAAAAAGAACGAGCCACCGGGAAGAATTAAAATGGAGTGATGAAAAAGAACAAAGCACCGTAAAGAATTTAAATTGAGCGAATACGATGAATCGCCGGGAAGAATAAAGCAATTGGGGAATTTAGATACAAGACAATAGACGGCGAACTGAGTAAAGAATGCTTAAAGGAAGCACCGGACGAATGTGAGACGAACGAAGAGGCATCAATGAAGAATATTTGGAGGATGAAGTTGAAAACTGAGAACGAAGAAATCTTCTGAAATGATGGCCCTCGGAGGAACACAATGGAAAGAATTCATGAAAAACTCCGGAAGAATGAAAAGAAGAAAGGTTGAACCAATGATGAAAGAATTTGAAAACGATCTTGAAGAAGGCATATGACTGACGGAATCCATACTTACATCACGCTTTGAAAAGAATTTAGAAATACTCCCGGAATTACAAGAGTCAGGTAAGATCCTGGGAAAAGACATGTGGGTTATGTGCCCACCGAAGAGAACACACCGTTGAAAAGGATTGAAAGGAGATGATGCACCGGAACGATTCAAAGATTCGAATGAGGTGACGACCTCGAATTAATTAGAACACAGACGAATCTCCTGGAATGCCTTTGGAACATCGGAACAATTAAATGAAGAGACACGAACGAGCAATTGGAATCACTTGAGCCAAGGGAAAAGAATATGATGAACACCGAATACTTGAATTGAATCCACCGGAATGAAAAGAGATGAAGAATGACGAACTAGACGAGAATTCACCAGTTGAAATAATTTATGAAAGAAAGTAAGACTCACACAAGTAGGATGGATACTCGATTACGGACTCCAGCTCCGAGAAGAAAAGAGGTGGGCGGGTGGGAAAAAGAAAGACAACTTCGGAAGGGGAAACAACACCAGTTGGTTCAAAAGAACTGCGGGTTGAACTTGCAAAGAAGAAGAGGGTCGAATCCACTTGACGAGAGATGCACGAGATGAAAAGAACTGACAACGCAATGAACGAAACTAACCGCGTGATCCTAAAAAAATGAAGGGGAAGAGGAGTAATTCAAAACACCTACATCAAGATTCCTCACCAGAGCGACGAAGGGTGTGAGGAGTAAAAAAAATTCCTACTCTCTGATATAACCAGACTACGAAAAGGTTTTTCTAGACTCAACAACGGCCAAGCTACGATCAATCAAGGGGGCTCCTATGGTCGGTCGAGGCTCTGATACCAACTTCTCAGGCCCAAGATGCGATTATATCCCGATCACGTGACACTTACATGATTGGGGCACAACCGCATTTCGGGCGCTTAGCAAGATGGATATCATTACATTGTACCATTACATACATACATGGGGGATACAACAATACATACAAGTCACATGAATACAACACCATCAATACAAGACATCCGACTACGGATGCAAACATGAAAAGCACAACGACATCCATCTGCTATCCCAGGCTGCCGACCGGAACCTAACCCAAGACTGAAGAAGAAGAAGAACTCCAACAAAAGAACATCGCTCTCACGTCGAGTCATCGGAAACCTGTACCTGCAACTGTTGTTGTAGTATCTGTGAGCCACGAGGACTCAGCAATCCCATAACCATGGGTAACAAGACTAGCAAAGCTTAATGGGAAGGAAGAGGTAAAGTGGTGAGGTTGCAGTAGCGGCTAAGCATAAGTATGGTGGCTAGCTTACAAGTACAAGAATAAGATGA
This sequence comes from Secale cereale, assembly GCA_902687465.1. NCBI lineage: Eukaryota > Viridiplantae > Streptophyta > Magnoliopsida > Poales > Poaceae > Secale > Secale cereale. Next base: position 94,622,465 of record LR738713.1, on the reverse strand, counting down.
GCATCTACGCAAACGGTCGCAAACTAGTAATGATCGCAAAAGATCACGAACTACCTACGAGTCAAACATAACCCCACTGTGTTCTCTTCTCAAAGTGAAAAGAGACAGTCACGGTTACTCACGCAGTTGTGTGTGTTACTTCGGATCCTCTGACAAGTTTTCTACAACCGGACATTAACAAATTCCAATCTGCCACATAAGCGCGGGCACGGCTTTCGAAAGATCATAGCCCTGCAGGGGTGTCCCAACTTAGCCCATCACAAGCTCTCACGATCAGCAGAAGTAATAATAATATTACCCCTTATCTTAGGGAAGGCCCGATCAGACTCGGAATTCCTGGTGCACAAGACATTTCGACAATGGTAAAACAAGTCCAGCAAGACCTCCCGGCATGCCGACACCCTGATAGTAGCCGCGCGTATCTCGTCTCGGGCCACGATCGGATAGGTGAGCCTACAGGAAAATACCAGACCTCGAGTTTCCCCGCGGTGGCCCTGCAGTCTCCCCGTTTGGGACCAACACCATCAGCACTGGCCCCCCTGCTATGTAGAAAGAATGCTCAGGTAGCGCTAACTCCCTATGCAATTAATTAATTAATTAAGTTTTTATTATGAGCAAATTAAAACCAATGTTGGGCCTTGCTGGAGGAGTTTTATTCAAAGATGAACTGTCAAGGGGTCCCCATATACCCAACTGTGTAAGGAAGGCAAAATCAAGGAACATAACGCCGGTTTATCTGATCCTAAGGTGGCATGAGTGGAACGAAACACCGAGCAAAAGGCCAAGCCTTCCACCCATTGCCAAGTATATAGGTGTGTTAATATATATACGATATATTGTGATATTCCGAAAACATCAAGCTCCAGCATGGCGCAATCTTCATCTTCACCTGCAATTAACAACGCTATAAGAGGGGCTGAGCGAGCGGGTAACATAGCCAAACAATGGTTTGCTAGGAAGGTGTTAAATGTTAGAGGTTTCATGGCAACAAGGTGAGGGGCTGACAATAATGATGGGTAGCGCGACATATAACAATAGCATCGAGACATCTAAGCATGGCAATGATAGTAAAGGTATCCAAGGTGATGGTCATCTTGCCTGAGATCCCGCAAGGAAGAAGAACGAATCCATGAAGAAGACGAAGAAGAAGCCTCAAAGACGAACCACGCGTAGACGAACGAATCCTCACGATCGCAACGAAAAAGGAACTAGCGAGAAGAAAGCACACAACAAGGTAAACACACAATACAAGAACATGACAAGATGCTCAACCAAGTATGATGCAAGACAAGTCTATGTATGATGCAATACATGGCAAGGTATGAAGCACTTAAAACAACACAAAACAACAAGTTTAAATGAGGCCGACATATAGCAAATCCGGTAAGTCCTCATATGCATAATTTGAAATTAGTCCAGATCTGAACAAACTTTATGTTCAAGTTGTTAAACAGCAAGTTAACATGAACCATGATGATCTACTCAAAATTCTAGTCAAGTTTCATATAAAATTTTTTAATTCGGAGCTACGGTCTAGAAGATATGAGCAAAACAAGACAAGAATGGCAACAGTGCAAGATGCACCCAAACATCAAGCAAACACACTCCAAACATGAAAACAACATGATATTATGCTTCTACATGCAAAATCACACAAGTTTCATATAGGGCACACTCAAAACGGAGCAACGGTTCAACACATACACATGAAACAAGATATAACAACAAGCTGAAGTTAATAGCCACATAGCAACTTTGGAGCAAGGTAAATATAAGCTACAACACCCAAACATGATAACAAGAGGCATGGATGTGAAATAGACATGATACTTAACAATCATGAACTTAGAACACACCCAAAAACCTACTGGAACACAATTAACCAAGGACGGCAAGTTGCAATAAATTTATCCAGACTTAGTCAAAATCTGGGAAGGCAACAACATCATCACGATGCTGCCTTCGGAGGCACAAAACAACAAGCATATCAACTCTACTAAGTATATAAAGAGCATGGACATGTAGTAGACATAGCATACATCAAACAACTCCATTGGAGCATCTCCATAGGATCGATGGATCAATAACAACAAGCTTCGCCAAATTGATCATGCTGATAAAAGTCTGACAGGTAAAATTTATAGCAACTTGAGAGCAAGAAATAAATAAGCTACATGAGGTCATATATACAAACAAGGGCATGAATGGATAGAATAAAAACATGGAAAACAAGACATGATCATTGGCCACTCCAAAACAAGCATGGATTTGAGTGGGGGCATCAAACAAACATGGCATCAGGTTAAACAGATTCCAGACTTAGCAGTTTTTTCACTAAGTATAAAACGGCAACAACAGCATGGCATGTTTACAAGCTTGTTTAAGTCACCTCAAGGCATATCATGGAAAATTAATTGCACCACAGCAAAGACCATATGATTGTGCTTCTAAAACATATATACATGTGGCATGAAGACAAACACACCAATAGCAATGAGCAAGTGAAAACAGCATCTTATAAAAAGTTTCAGCACTTAACAGCCATATGCACTTTTGCAGCAGAGATTAACATGGCAATATGGCACCTAACATGAATACTACAGCAACCAACATGTAGAGCACTTCACAATGAATATTTTGACATATCATATGCTCCATTTGGATGAACATGCACAAAGTTATCACATCTCAAACATGCTAACAAAATTACAAATAACATAAGTTTTAAACTTATAGCACTCTTGCAACAGAGATTAGAGCATCAATATGAACTCAAACAAGCATGGCACGATGGAACAAAATGAAGAGCATATCACCACGATCATTTTGACATATTATTCACTCAATTTGGATCACCACACAAAAAGTTACAGGCAGACAAAGTATGCATCAGACAACAAGTTTTCTGGGACTTAGCCGTTTTTCCATGTGCATAAAAAACAGAACAAGCGAGGAATAGCTAAAAGACGCTCAGGGCGGGGGTTAGGGCTGCTCACCCATGGGCTCGGCCTAGTGGAGAGGTGGAGGCAGGCCAGGGAGACGGTGACGGGCCGGCCTCGACTGGGCCTTGGCCCAGTCGGTGGCGGGGTGAGGCCGAAGCTGGCAGATGCCGGCCCAGGCGAGCGAGGAGCTCGAGCCCTCGCGCGGGGATGTGCTCGGGCGAGCGGCGGCGGTGTGGTTCGTCGGCGGGGTCCGGCGGGGATGGCGGCAATGGCCGGCGGCCGGAGGCGGTGGCAGAGGCGGTTGGAGGCGCGGGGGAGCTGCAGCAGCGACGGGATGGCGGGCGGTCCGGCGGCGTGACGGAGAAGCTGCTCGCCGGCGTCGAGGTACGGAGAAGGAGGTTTGCTGGAGCGGGTGCCCTAGGACGAGCGACGAGGAGCTCGGGAGGCTCTCCACATCAGATCAAGCGGGGCTCTCGCGAGCACAGCCTACGGGCGGCGGAGCGCTGGTTCGGGCCCGACGGGCCAGATCTGGGCTCACGGGTCCGCGAGGTGGAGGTGGGAGGATGGGGTGACGTGGCAGCTTGGGAGTGGTGGAGGGCGGCGGCGGATCTGACGTGTTGGCGGCGGATTGGCTGGAACACGCGGTGGCTGGACATGTCCGGCGGTGGGGTGGACTTGTCCGGCGCACGGAGGAGGAGGAGGTTAGGGTTCATGCGCGAAAATGGAGGAGGAGGCACCTATTTATAGGTAGAGGGAGCTAGGAGTGTCCAAATGAGGAGCGTTTTTCGGCCACGCGATCCTGATCCGACGATCGAGAGCATGGAGGGGGTTAGGATGGGCTTGTGGGCTGTTGGAGAGGGGTGATGGGCCAAAAGAGAAAAGGCTTCCGGCGGTTAACGTCGTTAACCGTTGGGCTATCAAACGAACTCCGAATGTGACGAAACTTGACTGGCGGTCTACCTATGCTATAATAAGACCACACGGCAAGTTTCAACCCATTCCGAGAACATTTCCCGGCCACTCATAAAATAAATAAAGGGAGTTGTCGCGGCACGTGCGAGTGTGTCTGGGCTCAGAACGGTCAACAGAAGGGATGGGCGGACTCGGACGGATGCAAGTTTTGAAAACATGCTGATGCAACACACACGATGACATGGCAAGATGCACACGCAAGCAGATGACATGGCAACGACGACGAATAACTGGCTGACACCTGGCGCACCAGTCTCGGGGTGTCACAGTAGGTCCCACTAGTCATAACGCCCGGTCAAATAGAAGGTGTTGACTTAATGGGCGACGTGGGCCCTATTTGGATACTCTAAGTCAAAGGTTAGATTCTAACCCTGAACTGACTCTAACCAAAGTGGTGTTTGGATGGCAGGGTTAGATTGACAACAAATTTATCCAAACAGGGCCATGGGTTGATACGTGCCTATAACGACACTTTGTAGAGTAGTCGTTTCTTGGTAGGGCTGGTTGGTAAGAGCATCTACAATGGTTGATAAGGTAGTCTTATCTTAAGTCTTCCATGTATGCAAGTGGTAGTAGTTTCTTGGCATTATTAGTGGTTTCTTGCATTATTAGGGGTTTCTTGTAAGGTACAATGTACTATTAACGACAAAAGGCGATTCTAGGTTGCGTTGTACTCCAACGAGTACTACTTGTTGTCGCGGGAGTGTATAGCTCATTTTGTGAGTTCGATCCCGGCCAAACGCACGGCGGCATTTTTTTTAAATAGTAACTTCGCTCGAGCCAATATTTTACACGGGTAGTTTGAGTTCTGAAGTCAAACGAACGTGCGGGACCACAATCTGGGTGCACTGGATAGCCTAGCCACATGAATGGGTTTTCCTTCCCAGCATCTCGTGGCTCGCGTGCTCGCCCTAGCCGCACCTCGCTTGCAGCTTCCTCATCAGCTAGTAGCATATTTAAACTAGGGCCTCCCAATTAAGCCCGAGGAGCCGGAAAAGCCTGGTGGGGCATTGGGAACTATGCAATATGGCTCTGTACGTAAAGTGCTCTACTATTACTCTGTAGCTTGCGGTGTTGCACGCATGGACTTCACTCCATGATCGGCAATACTATAAAAGAAATACCTCTTGACATGTTTTTTTGAAACGGAGGCAAAAGCTTTGCTTCATCTCATTCATAAAGAAGGAACTACTAACAAAGTTCGACGAGATCCATTACACCTCCACAAATGGAAGCGAAAAGCCTAGTCTCGCTGTATCAAATAACTCAAATGTTCTGCCCCCGTAGTAACTATCGCTGATAAACATGCTGCTAGTGTGTGCGTGAGAGGAGCGGTTGAGTAGGCCAGCTACGTGAGAGGAGCGGCTGAATAGAGCACCGAGAGTACCCACTAGGCCACTATGTAGGTGTACTTTCCCTGCATTGATAGTACAGCGATTGTTCTAGAGAACAGTAGTACCCTCCACTTCCAACTGTAGCTCCTTGGCCCTGAGATTCAAGAGTTCAAAACCGGTGCACTATACTGTACAGTACATAGCACTAGTAGTACCCTCGCAATACTAGTTGAGAAAGCAGTACTAGTACTGCTACAGTACGAGTACGTACTCCTCCGTCACATAATGTAAGACGTTTTTTGACACTAATTGGCGTGTACAAAAAATAGCAAAAACATACCCAAAATTTCTTAATCCACGCCAAAAACTACTAGCTAGTGCCAAAAATTTCTTAATAGTGCTATTATTTACAGTATAATGCAATCCCATAACATCCCATAATGCTAGTACTACTAGTAAATAATAGCCTCACCCCTTCGCTACAGTTGGAAGGGACGAGGCCCTGCGGTTACTACGCTCTTATCTCCTCCTCGCCAGTTCCCCTGCCCCCGAAGAGAAGGTAGTTCGTCGCTGCTCCCATGGATTCGCCAGGTGGTTCTCCTCCACGTCGGGGCTGGGAGACCTTGGACGACGATCCTTTGGGAGAAATCGCACGCCGCTCCGACGTCCTCACCGTCGCAAGACTCGGAGCTTCCTGCACCAACTTTTTCAAGACGATGCTTAAAATGGCTTGGGAAAAGGCCATGCTTGTTGGTCTTCCATGCGTCCTCGAGGAGAAGGCCCTTCTATGGGATAATCTTTCTAACAGTCCACCGCTCCCTGGGCATGGTTGCACGTTGACTCCGCTAGAGTTGCCGACGTTGAGAGGTAGTCGGATTTTGTCCGATGAGCAGGTCAGTAATGGAGTTTGATCATGTAGTACTTAGTTATTCCATTTCCATTCCGTAATTTCTCCGCTGCCCACCATCTTATATATAGGTCTGGGTCGGTGCCAACGAAGATTGGCTTGCTTACCTCCGGCCGGATACCACCATCATTTTGCAAAACATCCACAGCAGTGCGACCGTTCCGGTAGACCCCTTCTCCACCATTGGGATCGGCCCTCCGGACTGGCTGGGCTTGAATACGTATGATGATGCCTAGATGAGATTGAAGAAGATAGCAATTGCGAACCCGCCGACAAAGCGACGCGGCTACAATGATTACTATCTCAACGCGGTGTTCGACATACGGATTGCCATCAATGCAAGAGGCACTAACGGAAGAGGCTGGCACATGTTGGCAGCGGCAGATTTGTACCCGTACATGTTCGAAGCCGCCGTGCGCCATCTAGGCCGTATCTTCGCGGTGACAAGCAAGGGGACTTGTTTCATCTGGTTGCCATCCTACGGTACGGGAGATTACAAACGGAATGCACAAACCATCATTTGCATCCCTAACGGTACTCCATTATTTTGCAGGGACCAGTCATCCCG
>LR738713.1:94593649-94611800 GCA_902687465.1 Secale cereale | reverse complement strand
GGTACTCTTAGGAGTAAGTACTCCCAAGCCACGTGTCGCTTGTTTCTTCAACGTGCCATATAAACCCATTTAACATTTAATTAAAGGGGTAACAACCAGATAATATCCACATGCATGGATCAAGTTCGTTTGAAATTTGGTTAGCACATCCATGTTAATAGCCATTCTGGCAACTCACAAACCAAGCATGACATGTATTACAAAAGAGAAAAAGCTTTCGGCAGCGACTACTCTTGCCATCACGTGCTTTTGTAGCACAACAGACCAGACGAAGTCGCCGGCGCCGGAGACGACACCGGTGATGTGAACGGTGTCGACGTTGGTGGTTGTAAAACTAGCGGCCGCAACGAGATACGGCTACGTACATCCCATGCCCGACGGCGGTGATGTCAACGGCATCGTCGTCGACGACACAACTAACAATGACGAAGATATGCAGCTATCTTCCCTTGACCTGGCCGGCCACTGCGACGAGGATCGTGACGGCATCGCTGACGGACGGCACCGCTGACGGGCGGCAACCTTTCTTCGGCCCGACCAGTGATGGCTACAATAATGATGATTCCCCTTTATCCCATCATCGAGGTATTCATGCACATCATCTTTTACGCATGCAAATTTTTGTATTAATTTCCGTGCATTCATCGTAATTGAAGCTTTCGACAGCTAATGCAATGAAACAGTACATATAAAGTCATCCATGCATGCCATGGAGACCAAGATGGAGGCATGGACGTTGCTAGCTTCTCCAGCATCAACACACATTGGCGCTCACACGCATGGCAATAATAAACAAGGAGTCTTACAAAGCCGCCGTTCTTGCGTGCATACCTGAGATGCATGACTCGAACATGATGCCTAGCATATTGTTGGTTGTGACTTGTAAAGCTCGCAGAAGCCAAATCATATTGCCGTCGATCGGTAGCAAATCTATAGGTAATGGAAGTATATATCCTCCGCTGATGAGCAGTTATACTAAACGTAAGTAAAGCTCCCTGGAGGAGTATATACTCATTGTCATTGAAATGAATGTAATCGTACATGTATTTTACAGAATGCATGAACGTACTCAAATTTGGTGATTAAATCACTGTTGTATTTTGCTAGTGAACCATGTAAATTCCTTTTGAATTTAGCGAGTATGACATATACTTCTTTTGGTTATTACGTAAGTTCATACTTCCTCATGAAGGATTAGCATATAGGACTTCTTTGCATGATGATCAGAATATATACATGAAAATGTGGTATACTTCTTCACACATGTTGTTTATGTTTAGAAAATGTAGTATATACTCCTAGTAAAAGATGAAGTATAACCTTCCTCGTGAAAGATGTCATGTATACTCTCCCATAAAATATTAAGTATATACTTCCTCAAAAATGTTGTTTTATATACTCTCTCGCAAAATGAAATATATACTTCCAAAAATACATGTTGTATATACCCTCTCAGATGAAGTATATACTTCCTCGAAAAATTTGTTGTATATACTCTCTCGAAAAAATGAAGTATATACTTCAAAAAAATGTTGTATATACTCTCATAAAAGATGAACTATATACTTCCAAAATACATGTTGTATATACACCGTCATAAAAGATGAAGTATATACTTCCTGCAAAAATGTTGTTGTATATACTCTCTCGCAAAAATGAATTATATACTTCAAAAAAAATGTTGTATATACACTCCCATAGAAGATAAACTATATACTTCCTACAAAATGTTGTATGTATACTCACAAAAAAGCTGAAGTATATACTTCCTAATAAATATGCAGTACGTACATACACAAAAAAAAAGGTATCACACACCAATGCGTAGAAGAGAATATAATCCAGCCTGCCGCTAACAAATTTATCTGCCTAAAGCCATCTATTAGTAGTTTAGTACCCACACGTTCCTTTCTTTTAGGGAGTAGGCACGCATGCAAACAAACTAGCTAGTATTTTGTTTCACTAATTAGCACGGTTGTTACTTGGTGCTGGGAGTACATACACTTGGGAGTATAAAATAGGAGTCCTATATATATATATATATATATATATATATCACTTAGGCTTCAAGTGCGTACTTGTTAGTTAAACCTATGATTAAAATGTGACACTAAATACGACTAGTAAGTAGTACAGTAACTGTACTAGTATACGTCGGTCAAATTATTCATCATGTCCACACATTGAATTGACGTTACAACATGCTGCGCGTGAGGTGACACAAGAATCCTGGTGGCGTGTTTGGGTATTTTGGACTTCAGATTTGAAGTACCACTTATTTGTCGAAATATTTCATCATTCACTGAAAACAGTCGATTGATCATACATTGAGTACCATATAACTGGAATTAACCCATGCAAGTCGAAGAAGGATTGGACGATGCTACCGGCTGGCGCCAAGTTCGATCCCGCGGATCAGGAGCTGATCGAGCACCTTGAGGCCAAAGTGAGTGCTGACAGCGCGAGATCTCACCCTCTCATCAATTTGTTCATACCAACCATCAACAGCGAGCATGGCATATGCTACACCCATCCTGAGAAACTTCCAGGTAAGACACCGATCAGCCGTCTACTTGCCCAAACATATTCCTTTGTTTATAGCTATATTTTTATTTTTAGACGCAGACCTGGTGAAGCAATTACAATTTGACCGTTACTAAAAAGTAAAACAAGTGACTGGAACATGCCAAAGATGTTATGAAAATGCCAACTACGTACAGTAAAACCTGTATTCGACAATACTGCAGGTGTCACACTGAGTGGCCTAAGCAAGCATTTCCTCTAGCGCAATTCCAGGGCATTCAAAAGGGGCACGTGGACGCGTGGCAAGATACAGTCAGAGTGCGGCATGCACGTGATGTGGCACAACACCAGCAATACCTTGCCGGTGATGGTCAACGGCCGGCAGACGGGCAGCAAAAAGGTTCTGGTGCTGCACACCAACAAGAACTTCGACTAGCAGAGGACCAACTGGGTGATGCACCAGTACCTCCTCGGGGACCTGGAGCAAGAGAAGGAGCGGGAGCTGGTCCTCTGCAAGATTCTCTACCAGACAAACACTAGGGCCAGGAGTAAAAAGATTATAAGTTAGTTTGGTATTGGTACTTGTACTACCTTGTCGTTCGCAAGTTGCTATTGTTGTTAACGATCTTTTGGTATGAACTTGGCATTTGCTTCCAACCATCATGCCGAGGGTCGACGTGGATATAAAGCTGAATCATTTGTTTCGAAACGAATTTTTAGACACCTCATTTTTATTTGATGGGTAGCATAAGCACCTACCGTTTGAATTCCGAGTTCTCCAATTTTTTGAAACAAGTGCATGCTCTTATTATCACGATGAAAAGACAATATCCCTGCTGCATCGCAGTTATCAGTTTGTACTTGCAGAATTCTGTCATTTATTGAGCACGTATATTGTTTTTTCAGGTCGAGCAAGTTTCAACTGGGCCGTAGACTGCCCAGGCATGGTTTTCTTTTTAACAGGCCTAGCCCATGACGACAACGGGGCACAAAGATGTAGCAGGTATCTACTGGCCTCTGGCCCGCCAGCGTTAGTTATATTTTGTCTTACAACATCCGCAGGCATTTTTTTACTGAATCAAACACACAACCCAGTTCTATTTTCCTCTTGAAACGCATGTCCTACATCCGTTTTCTAATCTCTGCCTATAGTTTTACTAGTTCATATACACGTATCATTATATTGAAAATACATAAAATTCACTTTTCATATTTACACCCTTATTTTTGTTGTTGTTTTCCCTCCCAGTGCTGATTTTTTTTACCACTGGTTTTCCCTTAAACCAACTCAATTGTCCCACGTCTTATTTGCTTACAAAAACAAACCAATTTTTTTGGCAAATCAATAAGTTCTTAAAAAATGTTTATCATTTCGGGATTACAAAAGTTCGGACTCCACCGAAATATGCAAAATAAGGTTGAACTTTTTGACCGTGGTCCTGGACAGAAAATGGGTTGTAATAAATTACTTAAGAATTAGCAAATGGGCTGCAAATTATTAAAAAATAGCAAATGGGCTCTATGTTGTCTGCCACAGATTTGGAGGCTGACTTGTGGGCCTACTAAGTTCATGCGTACACAAGGTTTATCAAAAAAACTTAGTCAACAATCGACTCTACCAGCGTCAGACCGTTAGATGTCAATCTAATGGCAAGCGTGCTTCTTCAGTCTCTGATCTTCCTACCCCAGCCGCCCAAACCAGCGTCGTCGGAACCACCTGCTCCCGCCTCCCGTGGCTGGCTGTGCTACCGGGCAGGCCTCACGGCCCCATCATATACTCGCATCCTCGGCATGTCTATCCCTCTACTCACCCACATCTCCTGTTATTTTCCGGCGATCGTAGCCGAACAAGTCAACCCTCGTACTCCCCATCGCGTGGCAGCCACTACCGTGTCTTCCCCGGCTCCGTGCCGTTCCCTTCATAGGCCTCGCCGTCGTCCACCGCCTTGGTGCTCTCGGCGCGGCGTGGTCAGCGTGGTCAACGAACGACATCCATCAGAAATGGACTGTACGTGGAGAGGTTGACAGTTGGGTCCACGGCCGCACACAAGGAAATGCCTCCTTATCACGCGCAAAATAATGATTCCTCCACCTGACATCTGGGACCCGCCGGAAGGGCCTCTGTATTTCATGAAAAAAACATTCCCTCCGCTGACAGGTCGGACCCACCAACTATATCTTCGCATGCAAGGAAGTGCCTCCTTATTGCGCACAAAAAAAATGAATACCCCACTGCCAGCTGGGACCCACCATGGTGGGAGGCTGACTTATGGGCCTACTAAGTTGACGGGGACGGAGGGATTTGTCAACTTAGTCAATATGAACGATTCTAGCTCCAGTGATCGTACGATGTCCATCCAACGGCTGTAGTGCTTCTTCAACCTCTGGTCTTGTTGCTCCAGCCGCCCAAAGCAGCGCCGGTCATGCCGCATGCTCCTGCCTCCCGTGGCTGGCTGGGCTGCCGCGAAGACCTCACCGCTCCCATACTACACCCACCGCTGGCCAGGCCATCCCTCCACTCACCCACACCCCCTGTTATTCTGCGGCGACGGTAGCCTCACACCGCAGCCGAACCAGTGAACCCTCGTACTCCTCTCCGCGTGGGCATCCACTGCCGCGTCTTCCCCGGCTCTGCATCGTCACCTTCCTAGGCCTCGCCGTCGTCCACCGCCTTGTGCTCTCAACGCGGCATGGTCAATGTGGTCAACGACCGACTTCCATCAGAAGAGTACTGTACGTGGAGAGGCTGACAGCTGGGTCCACGACCACAGCCCAGTTTTTTTGTGATTTGCCAAGTAAGTCACTTTGTCAGGCTTGTTGGGCTGCAAATCTTTTAACACGAGGAGAGCTTCATTCGGCTGGCCGAGAAAATGGCCTATCAATAATGAGAAATGGGATGTACATTTTTAAAACACACCAAACCGACAATTAGTTTCAAATTTCATTTTTTTCATTTTGAGATTTTAAATTGCATTGATTTTTATGTGTGGACAATTTGTTGGATTTTACACTGATATACATTTATTTTTAAAATTAGTTTGAATGTGACTCGAAATTTCGGGATTAAAAACAGTTCGGACCGCACCGAAATATGCAAAATTTCGTGTAATTTTTTAACCGTGGCCACAATATGGGTTGTAATGCTAACAAAAAGAATATGGGCTCCAAAAAAACCTTAATAATTAGCAAATGGGCTGTAAATTATTAGAAATAATGGCAGATGGGAAGTATGATTTTTTCCATAGATTTGAGGCTTTCCTAAAAAAAAAGGTTGACGCACAAGCAGTGACTGTTGGATGTCCATCCAAAGGCCGTCGTGCTTCTTCAATCTCAGCTCTTCCTCCTCCAGCCACTCAAACAAGCGCCGGCGGGACTGACTGCTCCCTCCTCCCCACGTCCAGCTGTGCTGCCGCGCACGCCTCACCGCCCCCACCGTACTCCCATCGATGGCCTAGGCATCCCTCTACTCACCCACACCTGCTGTTATTCTCAAGCGACGGCAGACGAACCAGTGAACCTTCGTACAGTCTTACTCCCCTCCACGTGGGAAACAACTACCGAGTCTTCCCTGCCTCCGTGTCGTTCCCTTCCTAGGCCTCGCCGTCGTCCACCACCCTGGTGCTCTCAGCGCGGCCTGGTCAACATGGTCAACGACCGACATGCATCTGAAGTAGACTGTACGTGGAGAGGCTGACAGCTGGGTCCACGGCCGCACGCAAGGAAATGCCTCCTTATTACGCGCAAAATAATTATTCCTCCACCCGACATCTGGGACCCACCGAAAGGGCCACTGTATTTCACGAAAAAAATGTTACCGCCATTGACAGCTTGGACCCACCAGCTATATCTTCGCACGCAAGGAAGTGCCTCCTTATTATGCACACAAAAAATGAATACTCCCCCTACAAGTTGGGACCCAGTATAGTGGCAGGCTGACTTGTGGGCCTACTAAGTTGACGGGGACGGAGAGCTTTGTCAACTTAGTCAATATGCACGATTCTAGCTCCAGTGACCGTACGGTGTCCATCCGACGGCCATAGTGCTTCTTCAACCTCTGGTCTTCTTGCTCCAGCCGCCCAAACAAGCGCCGGTCGTGCCTCGTGCTCCTGTCTCACGTGGCCGGCTGCGATGCGGCGGAGGCCTCACCGCCTCCTACTACTCCCACCGCTGGCCAGGCATCCCTCTACTCACCCACACCCCATGTTATTCTGCGGCGACGGCAGCCTCACACCACAGCGAACCAGTGAACCCTCATACGCCTCTATGCGTGGGCATCCACTGTCGCGTCTTCCCCAGCTCCGCGTCGTCCTAGGCCTCACCGTCGTCCACTGCCCTGGTGCTCTCGGCGCGTCGTGGTTAAAGTGGTCAAGGAACGACTTCGATCGAAATAGTACTGTACGTGGAGAGGCTGACAGCTGGGTCCACGGCAGCCGCAAGGAAGTGCCTCCTTATTATGCGAAAAATAATTATTCCTCCACCTGATAGCAGGGACCCATCGGATAGGCCACCGTATTTGGAGAAAAAATGTTTCCCCCTGACTGCTAGGACCCACCGAACGGGCCACCGTATTTCTCGAAAAAAATGTTCCCCTCGCAGCTCGGACCCACTGGAAGTGCCGCCTTATTACGCACAAAAAATGAATACCCCCCTGCTAGTTGAGACCCACCATGGTGGGTGGCTGACTTGTGGGCCTACTAAGTTGACGGGGATGGAGTGCTTTGTCAACATAGTCAATATGAACGATACTAGCTCCAGTGAACGTACGATGTCCATCCAACGGCCGTAGTGCTTCTTCAACCTCTGGTCTTGTTGCTCCAGCCGCCCAAAGCAGTGCCGGTCGTGTCGCATGCTCCTGCCTCCCGTGGCCGATTGTGGTGCCGCGGAGGCCTCACCGCCCCCTACTATTCCCACCGCTGGCCAGGCCATCCCTCTACTCACCCACACCCCTGTTATTCTGCGGCGACGGCAACCTCACAACGCAGCGAGCCAGTGAACCCTCGTACTCCTCTATGCGTGGGCATCCACTGCTGCGTCTTCCCCGGCTCCGCGTCGTCCCCTTCCTAGGCCTCGCCGTCGTCCGCCGCCCTGGTGCTCTCGGCGCGGCGTGGTCAACGTGGTCAAAGAACGGCTTCCATCGGACGTCGACTGTATGTGGAGAGGCTGATAGCTGGGTCCACAGCCGCAGCAAGGAAGTGTCTCCTTATTACGCACAAAATAGTTATTCCTCCACCTGACATCGGGGACCCACCGGACGGGCCACCGTATTTCGCGAAGAAAAACGTTTCCCCCTGACTGCTGGGACCCACTAGCTACATCTTCTCATGCAAGGAAGTGCGTCCGGGCAAAAAAAATGATTCACCCCCCTGACTGTTGGGACCCACCAGCTACATCTTCGCAGGCAAGGAAGTGCCTGGTAGTCAGGACCCACCTGGTCGAAGCGTACGTAGAGTTGTCATTCTGGTCGCGAACGTGTACGTACATACTGGTCAATGTAGAGGCGTGCATGTGTCGTAGCAGAGGCGCGCACGTAGCATGTACACGTACATACATCGGTTAGTGTGCAAGAAAGAAAATACGGCCACGTACGTACATACGGGCAGGGTCTCGAACGCCTACTCGCACATACGTACGGCCAGGGATCGTGTACAGGGCTGGGTTGGAACGGAGAAACAGCGTCGTCGTCGTGTTCTTGGGGAGCCAACCGGCTGGGTCGGAACGGAATGCGTCGTCGTGTTTATTGGGAGGGCTTGGACGGAACAGCCGATGGAAACGAGGCCTGGCGTACCGCGGAATGGAGGAAACGGCCTTGTGTTCGACTGGCCACGGTTGAAACGGGATCCTGTTCATCGGGAGGGGTCTGGCGTACCGCAAAACGGAGGAAACGGACCTCCTACGGTCGAAACGGGGGTCCTGTTCATCGGGAGGGGTGTGGCGTACCGCAAAACGAAGAAAACGGACTTGTGTTCGAGCGCTATGGTCGAAACGGGGGTCCTGTTCATCGGGAGGGATGTGGCGTACCGCAAAACGGGACTCCACGGGATACTGTTCATCACCACTGTCGACCCCCTCCAGCCTCCACGGGCAACTGTTCATCCACCGTCGACCTCCTCGAGCCTCCACCTGTGACTGTTCAGCCTCCACCGCGCGCTACTCCACCGGCTACTGTTCAACCAGCCCTCTCAACGGGCTCCTATTCAACCACCCCTCCGCGGGCTACTGTTCATCCAGCCCTCAACCGTCTAATGTTCATGCAGCCCTCCACGGGGTGGTCCTGTTCATGCAGCCCTCCACGGGGTCCTGTTCATGCAGCCCCAACCGGCTCAATCAAACGGGGTCCTGTTCATACAGCCCTGCATGGGGTCCTGTTCATGCAGCCCCAATCGGCTCGATTGAACGGGGTCATGTTCATGCAGAGGGAACACCACGGGGTCCTGTTCAGCCACCCCCACCGGGAACTGTTCATCCAAACCTCCCCAGAAACGCTCACTGTTCATGCAGAGGCAGCATCGATCGGCTTCAGTTAGCAGCAGTAGCGAAGGAATCGCTCAATCGGGTTCAGTTAACAGCCATCGATCGATAGCTCGGGTTCAGTAACGCGTAGCCTGCAGTGCAATCGCTCGGGTTCAGTTAGATCCCAACGCCTCGCTCGGGTTCAGTTAGAGCCCAACCCCTCGCACCCACGCGCGTGCGTGTACGAGAGAAACGCACATCGCTCGGCCCTGACCACCCACCATAACCGGGAACACCCCGATATTTTCCTCGCCCTCGCTTCTACCATGGTTTTTTCCGTCATGGACGGCCCAAAGAATGTCATGCAGCTGCGTCTCCGGCCCGCCTAGGACGAAAAGCCCATTTTTTGTCATGATTTTTTGTCATAGAAGTAGGACCCCACCGCATCTATGATGATACCGAGTTTTGTCACAATTATTGTCAAAGAAGTGTCATAAGTATGACAGAAAAAAGTTTCGTTCGGCCCAAAACATCACGGATGTGTCTTTTTTTTGTAGTGATTGCTATGGGTCAGAGGGAGATAATACAGGGATGGAACCAGGAGATAACATGAGGGGTGAGGTGCTTACTCATCTTCTGTCTCCTCCTCCTCCTCTAGTATCCTCCTCTTCCTCCTTGGGGTAAGAGACCCAAGGTCAAAGTCGACGTCCATAGCAACGCCTGCGGGAGGGGGAGAAGAAGATGGGGTCCGGCCACGCCTGGACGAAGAGGAGGCGGCCGCCGTCCTCTTCGCCACCGCGGTCTTCCCCGCCTTCCTCCCCGCCGAGGCCGCCATCGACCTCGTCTCACGCACGAGCTGCTCCAGGGGCTATTGCCGTCACGGCTCTAGGGGCTGTTGCCTCCGCACGATGCTGCCGGGCCGGACCGGCTCGCCCGAACCAGCTCGCCGCAGGACCTGCCGCCTCACCATGGCAGGAGGGTCGGTAGCTTCGGCCTCCTCGTCAGTCGACTCCTCGACCACGTCTTCGACAAGGGGAGCGTCGGCGTCGGCGCCCGCGCGGCTGGCCTCCTCGGCAGACTTCGCCCACTCGGCGAGCTCCTTCTCTTCAGCGGCCACATTGGCCTCATCCTCCATGTGGCCTGCGCTGCCGGCCTCCAGGGCAAGTGCCGCCTCCGTCGCCCTGGCGGCAATGTAATCGAGCTCTGCCTGGGTGGTGTCGTGGATGAGCACTGGCTCGTCGCGGATGCTCTTCTCCGACAAAGTATCGAAGAACTCCTGCACCTGATCCGCCGGCGGCTCGACCCAAGACGGGTCAAGACCATGCGCATTGAAATCCGGCATCATGGCAATGATGTTGGACTGGCGAGAGTTATTGCTTAGCGGGACCATTCCCGTCGACAACCCAAACAGGGGCCCCTTTTTTTACCATGAACAGGGGCCCCTTGACAGCCTTGCCGGCCTTGACCTAAAACTTTTTGACCGTTGTTTTGCCACGACTTCCATGAATGCCATTCCTTGATGAAACTTGGCAAGCACTTAGAACATTTGTCGTTCTTTGCTACCATATTTTTTGGAGTCTTTTGAATTTTTCTGATTTTGCTATTCATGGTGGTATCAAAAGAGCTAAAACTCGGATGTGCACTTTCCAACACTTTTTCATGAATGCAAATGACACTGACATATAAGTGATGTTTTTTTGAACATTTTGGTATCTCATTTGCATTTTTCTGATTTAGTATGAAGTAGTTATGAATTTTTCAACTAACGGTCAAACGGTCAAAGGGCAAAAGCATAAGAGGAACAAAGTGACTTGGACAGAACCGGTGACTTTTGGAAATTAGGGGTAAAATAGACGAGTGGGACACAATTAGGGGCATAAATCTAATTATCCCATGATAAAATGATTGAGATCGCAAAAAGCTGGTATGAACTCAACCTATTTTGTTTTTGTAAATATGATTAGCTGGTCGTTCCTGATTCAGCCCATTATGAACGAAACATGTTTGCAATGACAATTAGAGATTATAGTTACTCATGCCATGCTTAATTAGCTAGGAGTTTATAATGGTTTACCTTGCGTGCCAACATGCTTTTAAAATGGTTGTGATGTAGTATGATAGGATGGTATCCTCCTTTGAATGATTTAAGTGGCTCGACTTGGCACATGTTCACACATGTAGTTGAAACAAAATCAACATAGCCTCCACGATATTTATGTTCATGGTAATTTATATCCTACTCATGCTTGCACTCAATGCTGGTTAATCTCAAAGCATGTTTATGACCGTTGTTGCTCTCTAGCTGGTCGCTTCCCAGTCTCTTTCTAGCCTTCACATGTACTAAGCGGGAATAATGCTTGTGCATCCACTTCCATAAACTCAAAGGTGTAACGTATGAGTCCACCATATCTACCTGTATGCGGTAATTACCTACCGTTCCAAGTAAATTTGCATGTGCCAAACTCTAAACCTTCAAATAAATTATGTTTTGTATGCTCAAATTGCTCATGTGGCGGCTGGGGGATGTCTTTATCTTCCATGCTAGGTGGGTTATTCTCACAATGAGTGGACTCTGCTTGTCATTCATGAGAAAATGGCTGGTAACTGGGATACCAGTCCCATGATCAAAAGATCAAAAATCAAATCAAAATATAATTAAACAAAGCTCCCCTAGGACTGTTGTTGGTTTGGACGATACCCATTGTTTCAGATAAGCCGTGGAGTGTGTTTGATGGTGGAGGGGGATTAAAACTTTACCATTCTATATGGGAACCGCCTATAATGTATGTAGCATGGAAGATATTGAGAACTCTTGGTTGTAGCGATGACAAATAAAACATATCGCTCAAAAGTATATTCATCTCTGATTTAAAAACTTGAGTTCTGACACCTCTACAAATCCCTGCTTCCCTCTGCAAAGGGCCTATCTATTTACTTTTATTGTTGAGTCATCATCCTCGTATAAAAAGCACCAGTGGGAGAGCACCTCTATCATTTGTATGCTTTGCTATTAATTGATGTTGAGTATGAGTGTGACTAGATCTCTTTAACCATGAATAGTAATGTCTAGTCAGTCCTTGATCTTCTTAGGTGCTCTGCATTTATATTTTGCGGTCTCAGAAAGGGCTACCGAGATACCACTTTGTCATATTATATCATGATTTTCTTGAAAAATTGTTGTCATCCGAGATTTTTTATTATTGCTCGGTAGCTAATTATGCCATTGATATGAGTAAATATGAGACCTAAATGTTATTGTGGATGCGGTTAGTTCATAATCTTTGCTGAAAACATGAATGCTAGCTTTACGTATTTACAACAACAAGATCAAACCGAGTTTGTAAAGGTTTTTCTTTGTCACTTTCAGTTTATCAACTGAATTGCTTGAGGACAAGCAATGAGTTAAGCTTGGGGGAGTTGATACGTCTCCATCGTATCTACTTTTCCAAACTCTTTTTCCCTTGTTTTGGACTCTAATTTGCATAATTTGAATGGAAGTAACCCAGACTGACGCTGTTTTCAGCAGAATTGCCTTGGTGTTATTTTTGTGCAGAAATAAAAGTTCTCGGAATGACCTAAAACTTCACGGAGAATATTTTTAGAATATATAAAAAATATTGACTGAAAGAAATATCGGAGGGGGCCCACACCCTCCCCCTGGAGCTCCACCGACGTATATTCCAACTCCATATAATCTCTTTCGGGGAGAAAAAAAATTAGATAGAAGATCCCATCGCATTTTACGATACGGAGCCGCCGCCACCTCCTGTTCTTCATTAGGAGACCTGATCTAGAGTCCTTTCGAGGCTCCGGAGAGTGGAGATCGTCGTCGTCGTCATCATCAACCATCCTCCATCACCAATTTCATTATGCTCACCGCCGTGCGTGAGTAATTCCATCATAGACTTATCAGGCTTCACCGTAAGTCTGTACAAAACCATATACTTTGATTACCTCACCAAAGCGTATATTCTAGCTCCGAGATGCTTGCACCAGTCCATAGATGGATCACTGGAGCTTGCATACTTTGTTAGCACCTTTAGGATCGACAAAACCTTCGCAAGTATCAAGTGATTCCAAAAGTCCATCAACATGGAGTTTCTTCAAGCGCTTTACACCAATATGACCTAAACGGTAGTGCCACAAGTATATTGCACTATCATTATCAACTTTGCATCTTTTGGCATCAATACTTGAATATGTGTATTACTACGATCGAGATTCAATAAACCATTCACATCGGATGTATGACCATAGAAGGTTTTATCATGTAAACAGAACAAAAATTACTCTCTGAGTCAAATGAATAACCGTATTGCAATAAACACGATCCAATCTTGTTCATGCTCAACCCAAACACCAAATAACATTTTATTTAGGTTCAACACTAATCCTGAAAGTATAGGGAGTGTACTATGATGATCATATCAATCTTGGAACCACTTCCAACACACATCGTCACCTCGCCCTTAACTAGTCTCTGTTTAATCTGCAACTCCTGTTTCGAGTTACTAATCCTAGCAAGTGAACCAGTATCAAATACCCAGGGGCTACTTCGAATACTAGTAAGGTACACATCAATAACATGTATACCAAATATACCTTTGTTCACTTTGACATCCTTCTTATCCACCAAGTATTTTGGGTAGATCCATTTCTAGTGACCATTCCCTTTGTAGTATCTTCACGGGAGTGACAACTTGCTTGCGATTCTTTTTTACGTTCCCTTTCTTTTCCCTTGTCCTTTTTATTGAAGGTCTTGTTAACCATCAACACTTGATGCTCTTTCTTGATTTCTACCTTCGCCCATTTCAGCATCGCAAAGAGCTCAGGAATCGTTTTCGTCATCCCTTGCATATTAAAGGTCATCACAAAGTTCTACTAGCTCGGTGACAGTAACGAGAGAACTCTGTCAATCACTATATTATCTGGAAGATTAACTCCCACTTGATTCAAGTGATTGTAGTACCCATACATTCTGATCACATGCTCACTAGCTGAGTTATTCTCCTTCACCTTGTAGGCAAAGTACTTGTTGGAGGTCTCATACCTCTTGACATGGGCATGAGTCTAAAATACCAATTTTAGCTCTTGGAACATCTCATGTGCTCCGTGGCATTCAAAATGTTTTTGAAACCCGGCTCTCAGCCGTTAAGCATGGCACACTAAACTATTAAGTAGTCACCATATCGAGCTTGCCAAATGTTCATAACATCTGCATCTGCTCCTACAATAGGTCGTCACCTAGCGGTGCATCAAGGACATAATACTTATGTGCAGTAATGAGGATAATCCTCAGATCACTGACCCAGTCCGCATCATTGCTACTAATATCTTTCAACTTAGTTTTCTCTAGGAATATAACAAAAACAGGGGTGATACATCGCGAGCTATTGATCTACAACATAATATGCAAAGACATTTTGACTAAGTTCATGATAAATTCAAGTTCAATTAATCAAATTACTAATGAACTCCTACTTAAATCAATATCCCTCACGTTATCTAAGTGATACATGATCCAAATCAACTAAACCATGTCCGGTCATCACATGAGATAGAGTAGTCATCAATGGTGAACATCTCTATGTTGATCATATCTACTATATGATTCATGTTCGACCTTTCGGTATCTAGTGTTCCGAGGCCGTCTCTGTACATGCTAGGCTCGTCAAGTTTAACCCAAGTATTCTATGTGTGTAAAATTGTCTTACACCCATTGTATGTGAACGTAGAGTCTATCACTCTCGATCACCACGTGGTGTCTCAAAACGACGAACTGTAGCAACGGTGCATACTCGGGGAGAACACTATTATCTTGAAATTTGGTGAAGGGATCATCTTATAATGGTACCGTTGTACTAAGAAAATAAGATGCATAAAGGATAAACATCACAGGCAATCAAAAATATGTGACATGATATGGCCATCATCATCTTGTGCGTTGATCTCCATCTCCAATGCATCATCATGATCCCCATCGTCACCGGCTTGACACCATAATCTCCATCGTAGCGTCATGGTTGTCTCGCCAACTATTGCTAACTCATAGCGATAAAGTAAATCAATTACATGGCGTTTGCATTTCATACAATAAAGAGACAACCATAAGGCTCCCGCCGGTTGTCAATAATTTACAAAACATGATCATCGCATACAATATTGTAAAATTCATCACGTCTTGACCATATCACATCACAACATGCCCTGCAAAAACAAGTTAGACGTCCTCTACTTTGTGGTCGCAAGTTTTACGTGGCTGCTACGGGCTTCTAGCAAGAACCGTTCTTACCTACGACACAAAACCACAACGGTGATTTATCAAGTTTGCTATTTTAACCTTCAACAAGGACCGGCCACAGTCAAATTCGATTCAACTAAATTAGGAGAAACAGGCGCCCGCCAACCACCTTTATGCAAAACAAGTTGCATGTCTGTCTGTGGAACCGGTCTCATGTATGTGGACATGTAAGGTTGGTCCGGCTACTTCATCATACAATACTATCGAATCAAAATAAGACTTTGGTGGTAAGCAGTTTGACGATCACCGCCCACAGCTCTTTGTGTTCTACTCGTGCAATACATCTACGCATAGACCTGGCTCTGATACCACTTTTGGAAACATTGCATGGAAAACAAAAAAAATTATACGCACACGCAATGATCTATCCATGGAGATGCACATCAACGAGGGGGAGAGTATGTCTACGTACCCTCGTAGACCGTAAGTGGAAGTGTTTCACAACGCGGTTGATGTAGTCTAAATTTCTTCGTGCTCCAACCGATCTAGTACCGAACACACGGCACCTCCTCGTTTTGTACAAGTTCAACTCGGAGACATCCTTAGCCTTCTTGATCCAGCAAGACGACGAGGTAGTCTATGAGTTCCGGCAGCACGACGGCGTGATGATTGTGATGGTGATGTGGTCTCCGCAGGGCTTTTCCTAAGCACTGCGAAAATATGACCGAGGGAGTAAATGGTGGATGGGGGCGCCGCACACGGCTAAGACAATGTTGTGTTCTTGTGTGGCGCCCCCTCCCCACATATATAGAGGTGGGAAGGAGGGAGGAGCAGCCAAAGGAGGCACCCAAGTAGGAGGAATCCTACTTGGGATCTCTGCCAAGGTGGTGCCCCACTACCATGTATAGAAGCGGGGGAAAGGCAGGGGAGGGTGCCCCCTTTCCATTCTCCCATGAGAGGGAAAGGTGGGAGGGGCTAGCCCTCCCCCTTTTCCTTCCCTAGGGTTGTTCGGACGGGGAGTGTGGTGCACCAGCCCTCACTGGGCTGGTCCGTCCCTCCCATGGCCCATTAAGCCCATATACATGTCGGGGTGCCCGGAACCCTTTCCGGTGACCCAATTTCTTCCCGGTATGTCCCAAAACACTTCCGGTGTCCAAATACCATCGTCCTATACATCAATCTTTACCTCTTGACCATTTTGAGACTCCTCGTGTCGGTATATTTGGATCGACACCTATGGGATCACAAGAATCCCTACTACGGTTGCGGGGGCGGGGTTGAGAGAAGAGCGGATCTAACAGTTAGCACACTGTTCCTTTACCCAGGTTCGGGCCGCAAAGATGCGTAAAACCCTACTCCTGCTTTGGTGGATTATATGTTTGTGTTCTTCAGCTAATGAGGAGCTCCAAAAGCCGAGTCGCGAGGAGTTCTAAAAAGCTGAATCCTTCTCCTGGTCGCCTTGGGCCTCCTTTTATAGGCAAAAGGGGTTGCCACAGTGGCACACAGGAGGTGGAAAGGGTACAGTGATGCGAGGTTATCCCTCGCATTACAGGACAAGGCGCATTTAATGCGCTTAGCTTAGGTGTCCTCGCTTTATCGGGGACGAGGGGAGACGTTCGTCTTGTCCGTCGCCGCTCTTCCTTGTGTTGACACGCGCCCTGGCCAGCGGTGCCTAAGGTGCCATGTAGGCAGGCAGGCAGCTGAGGTGGCGCAACGGCGGGTCTCCACGAAGATCTACATGTTGCCACGCAGGAGCTTGCCCAGCTGGTTGGGTCGGCAGCTGCATGGGGCGGTGGAAACTCAGTTGGTGCGGGCCTGACGGTGGCCCTGCGGGTGTCCTCGGCAAGGGCCTTGCCGGGGCCCCGGCAAGGGTCTTGCCGCGGCGCCTGCTGTCATCCCCGGCAAGGTGCTTGCCGGAGGCCTTGTGGTCCTCCTTGGCTGGGATCCCACCAAGGGTCGTCGTCCTCTTAGTGTGCATATCTGTCCTTGAATGTCTTCACAAAGATCTGCATGCCACCACGGGGATATCTCCCGAATCTTTGCCCCATGGGGGCAGTGGACTCAAGGGTGATCCGCTCCGTAGGCGTGGGGCGAGCTGCCGCGGCAAGGGTCTTGCCGGGGCTACCAGAGCCGGCCCCGGCAAGGTTCTTTCCAGGGCTGCTGAAACTGGCTCCCGGCAAGGATCTTGTCGGGGGAAGCCGCTTCGTCCCTTTGCTCTTTGTGATCTTGCTCTTGGCGTTGATCCAGCTCCATTGAGCTTTGGTCTTACCCTGGCTCACCTCCCTTGCCATGCTTGGTGTGATGGTGCCCGTGGCTCAGACTGCCCGTGCACAGTTATAGGGGTACAAAAAGTGTACCCCTCTCTTTTTGTACAACACAGGAGCCCCCGGGCCTGGGCCACACATAAGCACGACGCGTTGTTGGGCTAGGCCCAGAACGGTGCGCGGGCAGGCGGGGTGGTTTTCACCGTGGTAAGATCTTTCGCGTGCTGCGCCTCCCACGACCCGCACACACGGCGCGGGGTGGAGGGGCGTGCGTGACGTGGGCGGCATGCGTGGGGCGGTTTCCACAGGCATGCGTCATGTCGTAGTAAATGAGAGAGGAGGCGGCTCGTGTTTCCCCCCCATAATAAGGAACAACCGCGGGTGCGCTGCTCACTTCCCCCATTTTCCTCATGCCTCTTCCAATCCCAGAGCCACTGTTCCCTCTCTTCCTTCCTTCTGAAGCCTCCGCCGTCGCCTGTCGCCGTTGCTTCGCCAACCCTCTTCCTCAGCCATCCAACTCAGCCACCATAGCGTCCAAACTCGCCAAGGGCAAGGGGGTGGCCAAGGGCGCCGGGCCCGTGGGGCCGCCGGAGGGCGCGTTTACGGGGGACCGGACGAAGGCTGCTTTCTTCATCCCATCGTCGGTCGACGTCCACGAGCTTCGGGCTGCCTT
>LR738713.1:94559929-94593459 GCA_902687465.1 Secale cereale | reverse complement strand
GCGGAGGCGTGCATGGCTTTCTTCGTGCACCTCTGCGAAGGCTTCGTCGGGGTGCAACCCAACACGACGCTCTTCCGCCACTATTTCACCCCTCGGATCCAGCCCGGAGGCGCCATCTCTGGATGCATCACCTGGATTCCGAGATCCAAGAGAGCGTACCCGGAGGGTGCCGTGAAGGAGAGGTGGGATGAATGGCCCGGCCGGTGGTGCTGGATTGAAGAAGACGAGCCGCCAACATTCTGCAGGGTCCGCCGGGTGCCGCCGGTCCGTGGCAGCGACTGGGGCGACGTCGACGCCGCCGACGGGAGGCTCACCGTCGCCACCACCAGGATCCACTGGCTCGCCCGGGCCGGGCTCACCATTGAGATGATCGGGGCGGACTTCATTCGCTGTCGGATCGCCCCGTTGCACAACAAGGGGAGCCCAGCCTGGCTCTTTAGGAACCCGGCTGACGTCATGCGGCTTCGCCCTGGCCTCGACCATAGCCTCACAATGATGGGACACGCCCATTTCTGCCAGCGGCTCTTCCAGCTTGACGTGGGTCGCGACGGCGAGGTCGAACGGACCGGCAAGGCCGCGAAGGCTGCCGCAAAGGCCGGTAAGGTCGTCAAGGGGCAGCTCTTCAAGCTGCCAGCGGGGGTGGTCCCGCTGTGCAACAATTCGCGCCAGTCCGAGATCATCGCCATGATGCCGGAATGCAACGCACACGGCCCCGTCCTGAGCTAGCAGGAGCCGGCGGACGAGGTCATGCAGCAATTCTTCGACACTCTAGTCGAGGTGTGCGTCAAGCGTGACGCCGAGCGGTGGCTTGTCAGGGACACCACCCAAGAGGAGCTGGACTACATCACCGCTAGGGCGAGGGAGGCGCAGCTCATCATGGAGGCCGGCAGCGCCGGGGGTATAGAAGACAAAGATGCCACGGCTGTGGAGGAGGAGGAGCTCGCCTAGTGCGCGGTGGCCGCCGGAGAGGCTAGCAGCGCCGGCACCAGAGCTCCGCTGGTCGAAGACGCGGCCGATGAGTCGTCGGAGGAGGAGGACGCGGCGTCGGCCCGGCGCCATCCAGGGGAAGAGGGCGAGTCATGCGGCGGGCCTGTTCCGGCGAGCCGGTCCGGCCCGGCAAGACTGCGCAGCCTCAATTGGCCCTGGAGGGGTCCGGGCGCCACACGAGGGCCATGGCGGCGAGGAGGTCGACGATGGCCGCCGAGAAGAAGAAGGCGGCAGCCCTTTCTCCGTCTAGGCGCGCACAAACTCCGCCCCCTTCTTTGCATCCCCCGGCAGACGTCGACTCGGATGGCGAAGCGGAGTTCCCCTTCGATCTCGGGCCTCTCAGCCCGAAGAGGAAGAGGAAAGAGGAGGAGGAGGAGGAGATGGACGACGAGTAAGTATTCCATTCCTTACTGCCTTTTCCATCCTCCTGAACTATGCCACTCATCTTGATATGTTCTTGCTTCTTCTGGGACGCAGAGACGTTGGCCCAGAGGATAAAGAGGGCCATGGCTTCGGCGAGCAGCCAGCCCCCGGTTGGGGCTTCTGGGACACCACTGGTGGTGTTGAGCAGCCCAGACAGCAGCCCCCGTCATAGCCCCCAGCGTAAGTTCATCATCCTCTTCTCAATCGACATGCAGTAGGCGTTTGATGCTACGGTGCTGACCTTGCCGGTTTCGTAGGACGGGAGCAGCAGCAGCAGGAGCCGCAGGGGGACATCCCCAACACACCACCCCCATCGACCACGCCGCCACGAGGGGCGTCCCCGGCAAGGGCACCAAGCATGGAGCCCACAAGCATGGAGGAAGAGGGGAACTTGGGCGCTGGTGGCTCTGCCACGGCGCCAGACGCCGGCGGGGAGGGGACTTCTGCTTCACAGCCCGGCACTAGTGAGTCGCCTGTCTTCTGTCTTTACTTTTCCCTTATCCTTTTTCTTGGCTTCATCATCCCCATCACTGCCCAGGCCCTCCTCCAACGGATATGGAGGACGTGGACGCCGTCATCGAGGAAGTTGCTGAGGAGGCCGCGGCGGAGGCCGACGAGATTGCCGCCGAGGAGGTGATACGTCCAAAACGTATCTATAATTTCTGCTTGCTCCATGCCACTTTTGGGTGATATTGCTATGATATTTATACACTTCCATACACTTTTGATCATATTTGGACTAACCTACTAATCCAGTGCACCCCAGTGCCAGTTTCTGTTTTCGGCTGTTTTTGTATTTCAGGTTTTCACATTACGAGAACTGTCAGGAAAAATCCAGAAAAATTATATAAAAAATCAGCGTTCCAGAACCTACCTTGCGCCCGAAGTACAGCCGGGGGGGGCCACTAGGGCCCCAGGCGCCCTGGCGGCGCGCTCCCCCTGGGCCGCGCCGGGGGGCGCATGGGCCCCCCAAGCCCCGTCTGGTGCCCCCCTTTGGCATATATTTAGAGCGTCCTTCGAAACCCTCGGGACGGGAACTCTTTTTCGCGATCTCATCTCTGTTCCGCCGCTGCCGCCGCTTCCAAGATCGGGAGCACCAGGAGAACTCTTCCCGGCACCCTGCCGGAGGGGAGGATCACCATCGGGAGCCTCTCCACCACCATGGACGCCTCCCGGGTGAGTTGTGAGTAGTCTCCCTTGGACCATGAGTCCATGACCAGTAGCTATGTGATGTTCTCCTCCCGTTCTTGTGCTTCACTAATTAGTCCTCGTGAGCTGCCCTACATGATCGAGGCACATATGTAATCCTTCTGCTGTTGCTATGTTGAGTTTGCTGGGATCCGATGGATTATGAGATTATGTTCAGATTGTGATTGAGTAATATATTTGATCTACCTCTTTTATATTTATGTTCATAAGTAATTCTTGCATGTTCTCCGTTGTTATTTATTGCTTCGGCCAAGTAATAGGTAGTGACTCCAAGAGGGAATGTTATGCTCGATTGTGGGTTCATGCCCCTCGATGACTAGCTTGAGTGACAGAAACATGAGTCTAGGGGGTGTGCTGTTGCCACAAGGGGGAAAACAATGGTGCTTGTGCCTGCGGGTGCAAGGATTTTTTACTTTACGCAAAGTTCTTTTAATGCAGTTGTCTGTTGCTTTGAGTTTACACTATGGGTGGGGCTCGCAACTTAATACCAGCGAGATGTTCTGGATAGATATCTCAAGGTGGATGATTAGTTGTAGATATTGATGGATTTCGGTCTACTTACTTTGGCGTACCGCACATGCTTTGAACCTCAACCTTTCTTGCAATGTAGTCAGCATTGGTTTGCGTTCGTGGTCCTGTCAATTGCCCAGCTGTAATTCGTTTACCTCACATAGCTGTTTTATCGTCTTTTGGGAGAGAGACATCACTAGTGAACATCATGAGACTCCGGTCCATATTACCATCATTGATCACATCCGCTATTTACTTTTCGCTATTACTTACTATTGCAAACATTATCTATCACTACTATCATTTGCGTTTAATCTTTGTGAACTACAAGGCCAGAGGGATTGACAACCTCTCTGTACTCGTTGGGAGCAAAGTTATTTGTATCTGTGTGCAGGTCCACGTTGATTGCTAATATCTGGCGCCATTAGCAGTTGACACCTACTTGTTGAACCTAGGAGTCTCTGGGGATTCGATCCTTGGCATCTTTGCTAAGGGAAAAACTTCCACAACACTGCATCTCACACCTTCCACTTGGGGTAACCAACGAGGGGTTAGAGGCCCATCAAGGAGTTTTTCTGGCGCCGTTGCCGGGGACTCCACTCTTAAGGATAGGGGAGTTGCATGCTATCTTTTACCTTTGCTTTTTAGTCTTGTTAGTTTACCTTTCAGTTTTTGCTTTAGTACCCTTTTATCGAAAATCACAAAAATAGTTATCTTGCTTGCTTGCTACTATGGGTTCCACCAAGAACACCAAGTTGTGTGACTTCACTAGTCACAACAACGATGACTTTATCAGCACACCTATCACTACACCTGCCACTTCAGCACCTTCATATGAAATTAAACCTGCTTTACTGAACTTAGTCATGAAAGATCAATTCTCCGGTGCTGGAGATGATGCTGCTTTACACTTGAACAACTTTGTTGAACTCTGTGATATGCAAAAGTACCACGAAATAGATGGTAATATTGTTAAGCTTAAGCTTTTTCCTTTCTCCTTGAGAGGAGGAGCTAAAATTTGGTTTCAGTCTTTGCCTAGAAATAGCATAGATTCATGGGACAAGTGCAAAGATGCTTTTATCGGAAAATAATATCCACCTACTAAAATTATCCAACTTAGAAGTAACATAATGAATTTTAAACAATTGGATAATGAACACGTTGCCCAAGCTTGGGAACGTATGAAATCTCTTATCAAGAACTGCCCTACTCATGGTTTGACTACTTGGATGGTTATCCAAACTTTTTATGCAGGCTTGAACTTTACCTCGCGGAACTTGTTAGATTCGGCCGCGGGAGGAACCTTTATGTCAACTACACTTGGTGCTGCCACAAAGCTTCTCGATGAGATGATGACTAACTATTCCCAATGGCACACCGAACGCGCTCCAACAGGTAGGAAGGTAAACTCTGTCGAGGAGATTTCCTCCCTAAATGAAAAAGTTGACTTGATCATGTCTCTACTTTCGAAGCAATCTTCTATTGATCCTCGCGATGTTCCTTTAAATTCTTAGATTGCTCAAGAACAAGTAGATGTGAACTTTATCTCTAGAAACAATTTTAACAACAATGCTTATAGGAGTAACTTTGGTAACAATCCTAGAACGTTCCCCTCTAATTCTTATGGGAACAACAATGCTTATCCTATCACCAAGAACTCCACTACTGAACTAGAGACTATGCTTAAAGATTTCATCACTACCCAAAAAGCCTTTAATAAGAGCGTAGAAGAAAAACTACATAAACTAGATGATCTTTCTTTTAAGGTAGACCATTTAGCCAATGAGGTAAAATTGCTAAAAATTAAAACTTCTCCTCTTGAGGAGAGGGAAGTCACTCCTATAAATGCTATTCAAGTGCAAATTAATGAAAACATTAGGATGATGGCTAAACTTAAAGAGAGATGGGCTAGAGAAAGGGAGGAAGAAGATAGAATTAAGAGCCTTCCTACCCACCACACTGTTGCTACTATCCAAGTTGTTGAGAATGTTCAAACTCTTACCACCCAATGTACTCCTGGTCCCATTGGACCTATTAATGGTGATGCTATGACTATAGAAACTACCAAACAAATGAACCTAAAGGACATTTACTTGATGCTAATGACCTTGATTTTGATAATTGCACTCTTACCGAAGTTATTGATTTCCTTCACAAGATGTCTAGAGACCCCCGCACTAGCACGCTTAATCTTGCCTTCACAGAGCATATCACTAATGCTCTCATCAAAGCTAGGGAGGAGAAACTTAGAGTAGAAGCCTCCATACCTAGAAAGCTAGAAGATGGTTGGGATCCTATGATAAAAATTAAGTTGAATGACTTCTCTTGCTATGCATTATGTGATGTTGGTGCTAGTACCTCTGTTATGCCCAAAAGAATACATGATATGCTTAAATTGAAACCTTATGATTCTTGTTCTTTTGGTGTTCGTCTCGTTGATTCTTCCATAAAGAAACCTTTGGGGAGGATCGACGATGTTCTTATCGTTGTCAATGATAATTATGTTCCCGTTGATTTCACTATTATGGATATTGAATGTGATCCTTCATGTCCAATTATTTTGGGACGTCCCTTTTTACGCACCGTTGGTGCTATCATTGACATGAAAGAGGGTAATATAAAATTTCAGTTTCCTCTCAAGAAAGGGATGGAACACTTCCCTCGAAATAAGATCAAGTTACCTTTTGAGTCCGTTGTACGGGCTATCTATTCTTTTTCTCTTGATAAAACTTGATCTCTATGCATTATGCCTAGCTTAAAGGCATAAAAGAAAGCGCTTTTGGGAGGCAGCCCAATGAATAAATTTTTTATATTTTGCTTTTGTTGTGTCTTGATGTTGTTTACTACAGTAGCATCATCACTGTATCTTTGCTTTTCATATTTGTGCCAAGTATAGCCTCTGATTGCTAGAAAGTTTAAAAGTTGTGAGGTGCTGTCCAGGAAACAGATTCTGTCCTTGGATAGAAAAATTCGTATAAAATCACCAGATCATCTTTTTGGTCTGAATTTTTTCGACAGCGTTCTCTATAATTTTGTATTTTGTGCGTCTGTTCTGAGTTTTTTTATTTGAGTTGCAGAAGTGCCCCGAACAAATCAATTACTACCTGCTGTTCTGTTTTTCACAAATTTTGTCCTGTTTTGCCTTTCCTTCATTTTGCAAACCAAGAGCTTGCCTTTTCTTTGCAAAAACCTTTTGGCAATCTTGAGAAACAGTAGAACTTCAAGAATATCTTTATTTCCAGCAAGGAACAATTATTTTATTAAGGGTACTAACCTCGCTAATCAGATTATAATGAGTTATGTATGAAGGGAGTTTTCAAGTGTGCGAGGGAAGATGATAAAAAGATTCAGGAGTCTCAAGCGCTCAAGCTTGGGGATGCCCCCGTGCATCCCCTTCTCCATCAACATTATCAGTTCGTCTTTCGCTCCGCTATATTTTTATCACTTCATGTGTTATGTGCTATGCTTGGAGCGTCTTGCTTTTAGTTTCCTTTTTAGTTTTGCATAACGAGTCGGAACTCAGTGTTCTTTATGTGGGAGAGAAACACGCTCCACTTCTACCTAGAACATAACATAGAATTTTCATGTCTATCTTTGCTGTGTGTGTTCTTTGTCTTTTAATAGCTACTATCATGCTCTGCTCTTAGTATTCATGCTTATCTTTTCAAAGAGCTTTTGTTTAGTTGGTTGCTTGAACTCTCTTTAATTACCATGCTCACCTTATTAAGAGAGTTTGCTTCCGTTGCATTGGTTAATATGTCTATGATAAAGATGCTACGTGCATAATGGCGCTTAGTAGTTCAGGTTTTCTTATGGTTAGTCTCAAATAGCTGGGGGATTCCCAATGTGTTATTGGAGTACCAACTTGATTTGTTTGCCTATGATGTGGTATGGTTTAGTAATATCTTCCTTCGAGAATTTATTTTGATTGACTTGGTGTATGCTCACGCATATTTAAGACTGTATAGAAAGTCTGTCAAGCCTTGATGATCTTTTATTTCTGAGTAGCGATATAACTACCATGCCTGATTCAATGTTGCTTTGTCGCTCTGCATGATTATGACCATCATTGCTCTCTTAGTTGGCCGCTCCCAGTCTTTTGCTAACCTCCACCTGTACTAAGCAGACTAACTTTGCAATACATAGCTCATGGGAAAGTAGCTTAAAAACTATTGTGGTAAAGAATATGTTGCCTATGTAGCTTATTTCTTATAAGTTGCTTGCTAAGCGGTAACCATGTTTCTGGGGACGCCATCAACTGTCACACTTTTGTTGAATATCATGTGAGTTGCTATGCATGTTCGTCTTGTCTGAAGTAAGGGTGATTTGCCATGGGTTGAATGAGTATGCATATTGTTAGAGAAGAACATTGGGCCGCCAACCAAAGCCATGTATCATGGTGGAAGTTTTAGCTTGGACATTAATCATCAATCTCTTATGAGAATATGCTTATGCATTAAAGAGGAGTCCATCATCTATTTTCTATGTTGTCCCGGTATGGATGTCCTCAAGTTGAGATCTATCAAAAACGAGAAATCAAATGCGATTTATCTCCTTGGACCTTTGTACAGGTGGCATAGAGGTACCCCTTTGTGACACTTGGTTAAAACATATGTAATGCAATGATAACCCATGGGAATCCGAGCTAATTAGGACAAGGAGCGAGCACTATTGGTATTCGATGCATGAGGCTTGCAACTTATAGGATGTTTTATGCATGACACATATGAAGTACTACTACCGTTGACACAATTGCTTCCATGTTTTCAAAATAAAAAGCTTTAGCACTTAACCTTTCTTTTACCTTTATGTTGAAGCACCAACTACTGAGAGCATGATTGTCATTCTGAGTGTAATGTGCATTGTCCCAAAGTAGCATTGTCTTTTGCATGATTGTGATATCGTTTATTCTGAAATGATTGTATCTAGTCATCACTTAAACCTTGAAGGTGCCCCTGCATTTATGTTTTGCATCACTAAAGGGGGCAAGCTAGATATCACTTTATCATATTTGCACATCATGTTCATTGCAAATCTTTTTGATGTTTCAGTTTCATGTTGTAAAACTTTCAGTCATTTGTGATTTTCTCTTGAGGCAACTTAATTACTTTAGAATCATTGCCTCAGTAAGCTTTTGTCATATGACTATGAAAAAGTCCTATATGGTTAATAGCATGTCACCACAGAAATTATTCTTGTTATCATTTACCTACTCGAGGACGAGCAGGAATTAAGCTTGGGGATGTTGATACGTCCAAAACGTATCTATAATTTCTGCTTGCTCCATGCCACTTTTGGGTGATATTGCTATGATATTCATACACTTCCATACACTTTTGATCATATTTGGACTAACTTACTAATCCAGTGCACCCCAGTGCCAGTTTCTGTTTTCGGCTGTTTTTGTATTTCAGGTTTTCACGTTTCGAGAACTGCCCAGAAAAATCCAGAAAAATTATATAAAAAATCAGCGATCCGGAAACAACACTGCGTCCGAAGGGCAGCCTGGGGGGGTGGCACAGGGGCTCCAGGCGCCCTGTGGGCGCCCCCCCTGGGCCGCGCCGGGGGGCGCCTGGGCCCCCCGAAGCCCGTCCGGTGCCCCCCTTTGGCATATATTTAGAGGGACCTCCGAAACCCTCAGAACAGGAACTCTTTTCGCGATCCCATCTCTGTTCCGCCGCCGCCGCTTCCAAGATCGGGAGCACCAGGAGAACTCTTCCCGGCACCCTGCCGGAGGGGAGGATCACCACCGGGAGCTTCTCCACCACCATGGACACCTCCCGGATGACTCGTGAGTAGTCTCCCTTGGACCATGAGTCCATGACCAGTAGCTATGTGATGTTCTCCTCCCGTTCTTGTGCTTCACTAATTAGTCCTCGTGAGCTGCCCTACATGATCGAGGCACCTATGTAATCCTTATGCTGTTGCTATGTTGAGTTTGCTGGGATCCGATGGATTATGAGATTATGTTCAGATTGATCTTGAGTAATATATTTGATTCACCTCTTTTATATTTTTGTTCATAAGTAATTCTTGCATGTTCTCCGTTGTTATTTATTGCTTTGGCCAAGTAGTAGGTAGTGACTCCAAGAGGGAACGTTATGCTTGATTGTGGGTTCATGCCCCTCGATGACTAGCTTGAGTGACAGAAACATGAGTCTAGGGGATGTGCTATTGCCACAAGGGGGAAAACAACGGTGCTTGTGCCCGCGGGTGCAAGGATTGTTTACTTTACGCAAAGTTCTTTTAATGCAGTTGTCTGTTGCATTGAGTTTACACTATGGGTGGGACTCGCAACTTAATACCAGCGAGATGTTCTGGATAGATATCTCAAGGTGGATGATTAGTAGTAGATATTGATGGATTTCGGTCTACTTACTTTGGCGTACCGCCCATGCTTTGAACCTCAACCTTTCTTGCAATGTAGTCAGCATTGGTTTGCGTTCGTGGTCTTGTCAATTGCCCAGCTGTAATTCGTTTACCTCACATAGCTGTTTTATCGTCTTTTGGGAGAGAGACATCACTAGTGAACATCATGAGACTCCGGTCCATATTACCATCATTGATCACATCCGCTATTTACTTTTCGCTATTACTTACTATTGCAAACATTATCTATCACTACTATCATTTGCGTTTAATCCTTTGTGAACTACAAGGCCGGAGGGATTGACAACCTCTTTGTACTCGTTGGGAGCAAAGTTATTTGTATCTGTGTGCAGGTCCACGTTGATTGCTAATATCTGGCGCCGTTAGCAGTTGACACCTACTTGTTGAACCTAGGAGTCTCTGGGGATTCGATCCTTGGCATCTTTGCTAAGGGAAAAACTTCTACAACACTGCATCTCACACCTTCCACTTGGGGTAACCAACGAGGGGTTAGAGGCCCATCAGGAGGCCGCCGAGGAGGCCGCCAAGGACGCTGCCGGGGCCGCCGAGGATGCCGCCGAGGGTGCCGACGGTGGGCCTGCTGTGGAGGCCGGCAAGGCCACAGCCGAGGAAGGGGCGATTGATGATCAGCCTTCTTCCTCCGCAACCTCAGGCCCCGACAGGTATCTGAAGGTGGGCGACGACCTCTTCGTCCATCTCGTAGGGGCGTCAAGCTCCCGAGCGCCCGCCGGAGGGGAAGTCTTCGACGGCGAGGTGCTTGCCGCCACCGGTCTTGAGGTTGTTGATGAACCGGGCACCGGCGGCGATGGCTCTCCAGAAGGGCAGCTCTTCCGGGCCATGGGGGCCAATTTCCGGAAGCTCCAAGCTCTCTACCGCGCCCGTCTGGACAAGGTTAAGTCCAGAACGGCAGCGGTGGACGAGGCGGAGGTGGACTTCCAGGTGCGCGTTGCTGAGGCGCAAACCTGGTTCGCCAGTCCCGCGAGGAGCAGAGGGCCTTCCAGGAAGAATTGGCCAAGCGTGATGCGGAGCTCATCATGAAGATGGCCGACATCGAGAAGGCCCAGGAAGAGGCAGCGAACTTGGCTGCCGCGGCGGAGGCCGCCCGGAACCAGCATCAAGCCGCCCTCGATTCCCAGGAAGAAGACCTCTCCACGCGTGAGGCGAAGCTTGCCGCAACGCTCCGCGGCAAGGATGAGGAGCTTGAGGTCCTTGTCGAGCGGCGGACTCGCGAGCTGGGGCAGAGGCACAAGGAGGCGCTCGATGCCCAGGCTCTGGTCTTCGCCGACAAGGTGAAGGAGCTGGAGGTAGAGCGGGACGGGCTAAGGGAGCAGGCCCTCAAGCTGTCCGACGAGAAGAACAGGCTCAACTGCGCCTTGACGGAGGCGCAGGGAGCGGTCGTCAGCAGAGCTGGGGAGCTCTCCGAGGCGCAAGACTCCATTAGAGATCTCAAGCTGAGGCTGGAGAATGTCGAGAAGATGTTGTCGGAGAGCTCGGCTCGGGAGGAGGCCTTGACCAAGAACCTGGAGGAGGAGAAGTAGCTGCGGGCGGACGAGGGCACCTCCCACCAAGAATACGTGGCAGGCGATAACAGGTGGATCAGCTGGCTAGAGGACATCGCCGGCAGGGTTACCTCGCAGTTGGCCCTAATGGGGATGCCAAATGTGAGGTACGCCCCTGAGTGGAGCGGGTCCGTCAACGCCAAGCTGACCCTATTCTTCGAGGGTGTCCTCGGTGCCTTGGCTGAACTTCACTCCAACAGAACGGCCACGCTCGCCGGGGAGGCCCGGCGGCTTTGCCGGGGGGTCATGACCAAGGTCCTCACCAAGATGGCGTTCTGGAACCCCGTCCTCGACTTCGAAGCTGCGATGGACAGCTTGCCGGAGGATGCTGACCTCACGGTGCTCAAGCAGCGCATCAAGCCCGTCATCAGCCGCATCGACGAAATCAAGAGGGTGGAGGGCCAGCGCCGGGATTAGTCATCCCGCTCTTCTTCGCGGGTTCATGACCAAGAAAAATTTTATCTTTAGTTAGAACCGCAGCGATGACATGATGTAATATAACTTTGAAATATCTTTGGAATCATGCATGTTATTTTCCTGTTTGCTGCCCCTTTGTATGTCCACCCTACGCTAGCTGGGTAGGCTTGCCGGCGCGAAAAACCCAAGGCGGCGTCTTGGGGATGGGTCCCCATTGGCCTGCCAGGCGAGCGTGCTGCCGGGTAAGCCACCTTGCCGCCCTTAACGCAGCCGCTTGAACTGTCGAGTTTGACTCGAGTCAGAGTCGAGAGCCTTGCCAATTGCGGAAGGCTACCCTACCGTTTCCAACGCAGCCATTTGAACTGTTGAGCGGACTCGAAACGGAGCAAAGGCGTTGCCGATCGGGAAGGGACCCATTTGCGTGTAGGTTTCTTTTTGCACAAAGAACGACAGCTCCGAGGATAACAACTTTAAATAATAGGATAGAAATATCCAAGGTTCGATGTAACTTAGCTTCTATTTGCAGCCGCTCGAACGCAGATCTTCCGGCCTCCTTTCTTCTCAAAGGGCCATGAAGACGAGAGAGCGCCGGGCCAACTACTAGAGTCGATTCTCACAACTGCGCCCCCTGCCTGGTGCGCCAAAGATGTCGGTATATTTGGATCGACACCTATGGGATCACAAGAATCCCTACTACGGTTGTGGGGCGCGGGGTTGAGAGAAAAGCG
The DNA here is from genome assembly GCA_902687465.1 of Secale cereale. Taxonomy (NCBI): domain Eukaryota; kingdom Viridiplantae; phylum Streptophyta; class Magnoliopsida; order Poales; family Poaceae; genus Secale; species Secale cereale. Next base: position 94,581,236 of record LR738713.1, on the reverse strand, counting down.
GATCTAACAGTTAGCACACGGTTCCTTTACCCAGGTTCGGGCCGCAAAGATGCGTAAAACCCTACTCCTGCTTTGGTGGATTATATGTTTGTGTTCTTCAGCTAGTGAGTAGCTCCAAAAGCCGAGTCGTGAGGAGTTCTAAAAAGCCGAATCCTTCTCCTGGTCGCCTCGGGCCTCCTTTTATAGGAAAAAGGGGTTGCCGCAGTGGCACACAGGAGGTGGAAAGGGTACAGTGATGCGAGATTATCCCTCGCATTACAAGACAAGGTGTGACGCCCGAAGACCAACGTCCCAGAAGAATTCCAGATGTTCCGGGTTCTCCGTGTGTTTCATTTGTGCTTGTGTTATTTATTTTGCATTGCATCATGTCATCATGCCATCATGACTTTAATTCTGCAACTCAACCAAATAAGTCGTGTGGACCTTCGGTCCATTTAAATCGAGGGAAGGATGACTTATCTTTATAACATATATATATATATCCTCCTAATATTTATGGAGCTATTATAAAAATATTCCATTGTTGGAAGCAACCATCACACACTTGCATAATATTCCCCATGTCTGTTTCACTCCAAGTTTTGACTCCCACAACCTTGCTTGATCATCTTCTTCTCCTTCTTCGTTAGTCCATTTAAATTGTGGCATTCTATTTCCTGCACCAATTTAATGTTCATTCTTTTCCTATCAATTCTCAACCATGCCTTCAACATCCTTGCCAATTTTTAGCTCCTTTGTACTTGTTTTGGTTGGGTTCAAAAATGGCTCAAGTTTGAATTTAATTCAAACTTGAATTATTTGTATATCCTTAAAAATGTCCAAACTAGTTTATTAAAATTGTGCATAAATCTAGGAGTTTAAGTATATTTTTACTTCCTTCTTATTCTTCATATAACCCCCTGTCCATTTTCCTTTTCATCATTGGGTTTTTGAGACTGCTTTTGTTTTTTTTAAGGGGAAGGGCCCCTTGCGCTGCTTTGGGCCTCCCAGCCGCAGGCCGGCCCATTTCCTTCCCATGGTTCTTCTTCAAGGCTTCTTCTTCGTCTTCTTCATGGATCCGTTCTTCTTCCTTGCGGGATCTCAGGCAAGATGATCATACCCTCGGATACCTTTACTACCATTGCCATGCTTAGTAGTCTCAATGCTATCGTTACATGTCGCGCTACCCATCTTATTGTCAGCCCCTCTCCTTGTTGCCATGAAACCTCTAACCTATGAAACCTTCCTAGCAAACCATTGTTTGGCTATGTTACCCGCTTGCTCAGCCCCTCTTATAGCGTTGTTAGTTGTAGGTGAAGATGAAGATCGTTCCATGTCGGAACTTGTTGCTGGCATATCACAATATCTATTATTATTATTAACACACCTATATACTGGGCATGTGTGGAAGGCTTGGCCTTTTGCTCGGTGTTTTTTCCACTCATGCCACCTTAGGAGCCGATAAACCGGCATTATGTTCCTTGATTTTGCGTTCCTTACACGGTTGGGTATATGGGGACCCCTTGACACTTCGTTTTTGAATAAAACTCCTCCAGAAAGGCCCAACATTGGTTTTAATTTGCCTCATAATAACAACTTAATTAATTAATTAAAATTGCATAGGGGGTCGCGTCCCCGGGGATTCTTTCTACATAGCAGGGGGCCAGTGCTGATGGTGTTGGTCCCAAACGGGCCGACTGCGGGGCCACCACGGGGAAACTCGAGGATTGGCTCCCGTAGGCTGTCCCATCTGGTCGTGGCCTGAGACGAGATACGCGCGGCTACTATCAGGGTGTCGGCATGCCGGGAGGTCTTGCTGGACTTGTTTTACCATTGTCGAAATGTCTTGTGCACCGGGATGCCGAGCCTGATCGGATTTCCCTAAGATAAGGGGTGGAAATATTATATTTATCACTTCAGCTGATCGTGAGAGCTTGTGATGGGCTAAGTTGGGACACCCCTGCAGGGTTATAATCTTTCGAAAGCCGTGCCCGCGGTTATGTGGCAGATTGGAATTTTGTTAATGTCCGGTTGTAGAAAACATGACAGAGGATCCGAAGTAAAACACACAACTATGTGAGTAACCGTGACTATCTCTTTTCACTTTGAGAAGAGAACACGGTGGGGTTATGTTTGACTCATAGGTAGTTCAGGATCTTTAGCGATCACTACTAGTTTCCGACCGTTTGCGTAGATGCTCATCTTATTCTTGTACTCGTAAGCTAGCCACCATATTATGCTTAGCCGCTGCTGCAACCTAACCACTACCCTTCTCCATACCCATAAAGCTTTGCTAGTCTTGATACCCATGGTTATGGGATTGCTGAGTCCTCGTGGCTCACAGATACTACAACACCAGATGCAGGTTCAGCCGAGAATGATGCAGGAGCTGGTTCAAGTACTTCACTGGGAGCTCGATGAAGAGAGTGGCCGTATGTGTGTGACGTGTTTCGACGATCAGTAGTGGTTTCTACTAGGGGCGATCCGGACATGTGGCTTTATGTTTTGGTATCTTTCTTTTGGATCTTTGCCCGTAGTCGGGTTGTGATGTTTTGGATGATGATTTGCTTATGTAATGTATTGTGTGACTTGGCGACTGTAAGCCAACTATCCTTTTGCAATTTCATACCTATTTTTACACGAGTCGTGCAAAGATACCAAACTTGAGATCATTCCAGAATGGGCTTATACCTTTAAGTCGTGCCTCGACACGTAGGAGGTATAGTCCCATCCTGGGCATTACACAAGGCGCATTTAATGCGCTTAGCTTAGGTGTCCTCGCTTTATCAGGGACGAGGGGAGACGTCCGTCTTGTCCGTTGCCGCTCCTCCTTGTGTTGACACGCGCCCTGGCCAGCGGTGCCTGAGGTGCCATGTAGGCAGGCAGGCAGCTGAGGTGGCGCAACGGCGGGTCTCCACGAAGATCTGCATGTTGCCACGTAGGAGCCTGCCCAGCTGGTTGGGTCGGCAGCTGCATGGGGCGGTGGAAACTCAGTTGGTGCGGGCCTGACGGTGGCCCTGCGGGTGTCCTCGGCAAGGGCCTTGTCGGGGCCCCGGCAAGGGTCTTGCCGCGGCGCCTACTGTCATCCCCGGCAAGGTGCTTGCCGGAGGCCTTGTGGTCCTCCTTGGCTGGGATCCCGCCAAGGGTCGTCGTCCTCTTAGTATGCGTATCTGTCCTTGAATGTCTTCACAAAGATCTGCATGCCACCACGGGGATATCTCCCGAATCTTTGCCCCATGGGGGCAGTGGACTCAAGGGTGATCCGCTCTGTAGGCGTGGGGCGAGCTGCCGCGGCAAGGGTCTTGCCAGGGCTACCAGAGCCGGCCCCCGCAAGGTTCTTGCCAGGGCTGCTGAAACTGGCTCCCGGCAAGGATCTTGCCGGGGGAAGCCGCTTCATCCCTTTGCTCTTTGTGGTCTTGTTCTTGGCGTTGCTCCAGTTCCATCGAGCTTTGGTCTTACCCTGGCTCACCTCCCTTGCCATGCTTGGTGTGGTGGTGCGCGTGGCTCAGACTGCCCGTGCACAGTTATAGGGGTACAAAAAGTGTACCCCTCTCTTTTTGTACACCGACACCTCGTCATGTCCGTGATCTCATCCAGGACTCCGAACAACATTCTGTCACCAAATCACATAACTCATATAACACTATATTGTCAACCAACATTAAGCGTGCGGACCCTACGGGTTCAAGAGCTATGTAGACATGACAGAGACACCTCTCCGGTCAATAACCAATAGCGGAACCTGGATGCCCATATTGGCTCCTGCATATTCTACTAAGATCTTTATCGGTCGAACCGTTATGACAACATACACAATTCCCTTTGTCCGTCAGTATGTTACTTGCCTGACATTTGATCGTCGGTATCTCTATACCTAGTTCAATCTCATTACCGGCAAGTCTCTTTACTCGTTCTGTAATCCAGAGACTAACTTCATTAGTCATTTGCTTGCAAGGATTATTATGATGTGTATTACCGCGAGGGCCCGGAGATACCTCTCCGATACTTGGAGTGACAAATCCTAATCTCGATTCATGCCAACCCAACAAAATACCTTCGGAGATACCTGTAGAGCATCTTTATAATCACCCAGTTATGTTGTGAAGTTTGATAACACATAAGGCATTCCTCCGGTATCCGGGAGTTGCATGATCTCATAGTTAAAGGAATATGTATTAGACGTACATGAAAGCAGTAGCAATAAACTGTACGATCAAATGCTAAGCTAACAGATGGGTCTTGTCCATCACATCATCCTCATAATGATGTGATCCAGTTATTAAATTAAAACTCATGTACATGGTTATGAAACCTTAACCATCTTTGATTAACGAGCTAGTCTAGTAGAGGCTTACTAGGGACACGGTATTTGTTTATGTATTCACACATGTATTTAGGTTTCCGATCAATACAATTCTAGCATGAATAATAAACCTTTACCATGATTAAGGAAATATAATAATAACCATTTTATTATTGCCTCTATGGCATATTTCCATCACTCTCCTCTCGTATTCGCCAGGAGGGACACATCCTCCTGGTCTTCGGTGACCGGGGCATCAGCCTCAGCCATGATTGCGTTTCCCCCCTCCCCTGTATTTGAACAGAGAGGGTTCCTTCGGGACATCACCTCCCTAGCCTCTTTGGTACAAGGGGAGGTGCGGAGCACGACGCCGAGCCATTGTCCGCAAATTCAACGGGCGGAGAGGTCCCTTCCAAGGTCTGCTCGACAGGGTGGCTGCGCGGTGGGCTGTGATATTGCACAATCAATTTCCATCAGTAAGGGACTAGTAAAATGAAGTAAGCAAGTAATATCGAGGGTCACACCTCATGGAAGGGGGCTTGACCTGAGTTCCCTCTCTGGGATCTTCTCGGACGCCACGGACTCCTCATCGGAGTCCGAACTATCAGGCAGGACCAGCTTGGGCATGCACTGCCTCTTCCGGGCCCCAAGAGGTTGCTCCTCCTCGACGTCCTCAGACGCCGCCCTCTTCTTGGAATGGGAGGAGGTGCTCTCCTCATCTTCTTCCTCCTCCCCATCTTGAGCAGGCAGGGTTGCAGCGTCTCCGACCTTGGTGTCTGAACGACCTCTCCAGCGGAGGCCTTCCTTGGCCTCCGGCTGCTCTTTCTTCTTCGTTCCCTTATTTTCTAGCGCCTTGTAAGGCGCCACGACTAGCAGCTCCTTCAATTGAGTTGACTGGGGTTCTTTGGGCAGTGGAGCCAGACCGCTGATCTTCTCGGCTTTCTAGAGCCAGTCCTATAAAGGCAACAAAAAGAAGCTTAGGCCGGATTTTGTGGAGTATGACAACTCGAATATATATCAGGGAAGAGATCAATTACCTTCCTTGGGGGATTCTCGGCGTCAAGGCCAATGTTTTCATTCTCGGCTGGCCACTCCTCTCGAGACTTGAACAACAGACCCCACACCTTGTCGTGGGTCATGCCGAAGAGCTAGTGCACGGTGGCCGGATCGTCAAGCATGTAAGACCACATCGGGTTGGCCCTTTGTTGGCAAGGAAGGAGGCGGCGTCTGAGAATTATCTGAACCACGTTGGTTAGCTTGGAGTCGGTCTCCATTAAATTGGAGATACATTTTTGCAGCATCTTCACCTCACCGGTGGACCCTAGTTAGGACCATTTAGGGTCCATGAGGTCAATCTCGCTGGGGGACTGGATCTGAATTCGCGAGTCGCCGTCGAGGCCGCATTCCTTGGTTCTGTAATATAGAACCACTCTTTCTGCCACACCTTGATGGTGTCAATAAATCTGCCCTCCGGCCATTGAACTCAGGTGAGCTTGCTGATCATCGCTCCACCATAGTCCGCCTGGGCACCGCCGACCACCTTCGGCTTGACGTTGAACACTTTCAGCCACAGGCCGAAATGCAGTTGAACTCGCAGGAGGGCCTCACAAATGGTGATGAAGTTCGAAATGTGGAGGAAAGAGAGTTGGGGGCTAGATCATGGAAATCCAGCCCATAAAAGAACATTAACTCCCTCATGAAGGGTTGTAGAGGAAAACCTAGCCCCTGGATAAAGTGGGGGAGGAACACCACCCTCTCGCCTGGCTTGGGCGTTGGGTTGACCTGGTGTGACGCCCCCGATTTGACCGTACACTAATCATGCACCCAAATGTGTATGACCAAGATCAGGGACTCACGGGATGATATCACAACACAACTCTAGACACAAATTAAAATAATACAATCTTCATATTACAAACCAAGGGCCTCAAGGGCTCGAATACAAAAGATCGGATACAAACGAGTCAGCGAAAGCGACAATATCTGAGTACACACATAAGTTAAATAAGTTTTGCCTTAAGAAGGCTACCACAAACATCAATGATCGAAGAGGTAAGGCCTCCTGCCTGGGACCTCCTAACGACTCCTGGTTGTCAGTGGTCTCCATGTAGTAGTAGGCACCATCGGGGTAGTAGCAGTAGTCGACGGGGGTGGCATCTGGCTCCTGGGATCCGCCAATTGGTTGCAAAAACCGAAAAAGAAAGAGAAGGGGGAAAAGGGGTAGCAAAGCAACCGTCAGTACTAATCCAAATTACTCGCAAGCATCAGATCTAGGCTAAGTATACATCAGTATCAAAGGAATGAGTTTTATGTGTGGAGTGAACTGCAGAATGCTAGAATAGAGGGAAAGGCCTAGCCTATCGAAGACTAGCATCTTCTGGAAACCACCATCCTGCAGCACTTACCAGTGTAAAGAATAGCATTTTATAATTAGCAAGCATGTTGTAAGCATATCGACCAGAGATCCTTCCTTGACTCCCTGCGAGAAAGCGATCCTGGAGCCATCATATACATCACATATCTCAAGTATCAATTTCTAGTTATAATAGATCAGGATACAAGTCTGAACGTCTGTTACCATGGACACGGCTATTCGAATAGATAACTTCCCTGCGGGGGTGCACCACATTACCCTACACACTCGATCATCTCTTGCCAGATACACTTTTCTGGGTCATGCCCGGCCTCGGAAGATCAACATGTCATAGCCCTACCTACGCTCAGTCGGTCTACATCCTAAGCACTCAGGGGTCTTGGGCCCATCGCCCTTTGCACTCCGGGTTGATGTGAGCGGGGTGGATACCAGCACCACCCCGGATGGATGGCATGATCTGACCGTGCCACAATGCTGAACAGGACGTCTGACAAAGCTTCGTCTGATACCACGACACCGAGGCCCATATATATTCTCGCGTGGCGGTTAGTGCGTATAGGCCAGTGGCCAACTCAGAACAAATACCCAAACCTATTAGTGCATTAAAAATTAAAAGTAGTGACGGTTGTCGGGACAAGTCCGGAGCTACCACCCCCTCCTGGGTGATACCGCTAAACAGCCAGCCTCCACCGTAACATCTTGCGGGTGCTCTCAGGGCCCGCACTAGTTTCACGGGTGTCTCTCGCGGGTGCTCTCCAGGACCACCCGACTTTCACGGGTGTCTCTCGTAGGTGCTCTCTGGGCCCGCCCGACTTTCATCATGGTTCTAGGGTAAAGTCACGGTAACCGTGTGTCCAAAACTTCAAAGGGGAAAACCCGAGGAATCACCCTCGATGTATTCCACTCGATGTGACCATCAAGGCAAACTACGAGGAATCACCCTCGAGGTTCACACTTGAGGGGCTGCATGACAAAGTCGTATCGGGAGTGGTGAAGGAGGAATCACCCTCGGTGACTACGATAGAATAGCTACACTACAGAGTTATCGTCAGGAGTGCGCTAGGAGGTATCACCCTCGTCACCCGATAGTAACTATGAAGAGTCGTACAACTAAAGGGGGTGTACGGTGATGTGTCGGTCTCTGGTCATCGATCAAATTGATCGAGTCGTCCGTCAACAAGTTGGGGCAACTGGGACAAGGTGGGGGTCACCGGTGAATCACCAACCAACCTATACTAAGCAGTTTAGGATAAGGAGGTAGGTAAAAATATTAGGTACAAAAGCAGGCTATGCATCAGAATAGGAGCAATCAATTACGGTAGCAACATCTAATGCCGGCAAGAGAGAGTATGGAATGGGCGATATCGGGATGATCAAAAGGGGGGCTTGCCTAGAAGCTCTGCTAAAAGGGTCTCTGATTCGCACACACCTCAATAAACAAATGTATGCATTCTAAACAAGGAGAAACAATCGTCTAGTCATCTACTTCTTGTGACGCTCCTGCCACTGCTCTGTGGCTCGATCCCTTGTCTGGGGCAGGAAGAAGACACTCCCTCATGACAATGATCCGCGTGTACATCTCGTAGCTTGTGTACGTGTCCTTGGCCGCATAATTGATGTGTTGTTCATCCAGTCTCTCATGCCAGACACTGTGCCAGGAGTTCTTGTCCTTCTTGCTCTCATCCTTCATCTTCATGTAGTAGGGGTCGATGATGGCCGAGGCAAGGTCAACCAGGGAGTTATGTTTGTTGTTGTCGTTGCCCCAGACCTTGTAGTGGTCCTGGATGTTCAAAAGATTCTGGCATTTCAAGCCCGAAACTTGAGCGCTTTTAGATTGTTGGTGGTGTCCATCGTAGCGAAACTGTAGTCAGAGCTATTAATAAACCTATCGAAACGTTCGCAAGGCATTGTGGCGAGGTGGTTGTGCTAGACGAGGATGTCATGTCGCACACACAACTGGGTGATGGTACCCTTCTGATCGTGCCCGGCACAACCGATGGTGTACTCGAGGTCGAAGCCGACCACTTGGTACTAGTCTTCTGCAAGCAACTGCTCCATAGTTTGGATGGAGCTCTCCACCGAGAATGGCTCGTTCGTGTACACCACCATGAGGGCCTTTCCCCTCATGTGGGTGTCCACTACGTGATGCATGGTGAACTGCCCACCATTGTCGTCGTTGGCTGACTGGGAGCACCATTGGAACCGCTAGATGTCCTCTCTGTATGTGTCGTTGTGGGTGTTTAGATGAAGGTAAATGGCCGTAGGAATAAATGGGGGCCGGGCGGCCTGGATTCTCGGCTTGTACGCATGGTAGTTTTTGCAGCGGATAACTGCATCGTCGCGCCGCACCCGGCGCAACCGTATGCACACGAGGGTGCGTGATCGTGCGCCGGCCCCAAACACTGGCAGTGCACATGGAGGGGCGAGGGCAGGGCACCCGGAGGGACACGAGAGCAGAGCCCGCGTGGCGGCACACGAGCAAAGCGCGCCGCGGCCGCCTCCAGCGCAAGCAACCACACACATAGAGCAGTTGAACACTCGGGAAACGGTCGTAAACAAGCCGGTCGACAGTTGCGTCGCTGCGTAGAGAGTGGCCGTGTGCTACTACCGCCGTCTTGGTCTATTAGTCCCCTTTATATTATGTGCGATATATTGACCTTAAGTTTAACCAACAAAATGTTAATGCATGTTACAAAAATTTATATAATTGGAAACTATGTTCAAATACGAATCCAACAATATATCTCTGGCGACATGCATTCATATTTTATTATGTAATCTATAGTCAAATTTGGCACAAAAATACATAGATAACTTTTATATAAACCAGGACATGGGTAGTAGGTAATTTAATCGCAAACATTTTTATTTTATTAACCGTATGTGTATGTGTCCTTTTGTCCTCCTCTCAAACGTCTTGTCACCCCGCTGTCGCAGACGGCTTAGAGTGCAAGCTTGAGCAACGTGCGAGGGCGTTCTTTTGGCCAAACGGTGGTGAGCCCGTTCCCGTGCAACCACGCAGGTTTCCGCGCAAGCTTCCCGCCTCAGTCGGTGAAATCCCCCCAAATCCCAATGCTTACCGTCCGGCTATATAAACCCTCACGGCCGGCGAGTCCTACGTCGCATTTTCCCCTCCCTCCTTGTAGCTTATCGCGTCTGCTTCTCCCACAATTGCCAATGGCACCGGTCCGTCGTCATCGCTCAGCCACTCCGCCATCATCAGAGGACAGCTCCAGCTAGGAGGCTACACCGCAGCGATGGCACAGTCCCCAGCGTAGTGCCGTGCATGTGGCGTCCATGTTGGGTGTGCGCAGAACACCCACCACACGCTCCACCGCTGCTGCCCATCGGCAGTTGTTGCCGGCTGCCGTTGCCGCCACCCCACCTCTGCCGCCATGGCCGCCACACCACCATCGAAAGCCAAGGCCATCGCTCGCTCCAACGCCGCGGCCCGAAGGCGGGAGGTGGCCGTCGTGGCCGACACCCCACTGCATGCCATTGTGGCCATCACCCACTCCGCCACAGCGGCCCAAAGGCGGCAGGTGGTGGTCGTGGCCGCCACCCCATCGTCGGCCGCCGTGGCCGCCAGCCCACCGTCGATCACCGGCTTCATCACTCACTCCGCCACCGCCACGCGAAGGCAGGAGGCGAAGGTGGAGGCCCGCACGTGCGTCAGCAACTTTGCGCGCTACACCGAGATCCTGCAGGAGGAGGAGGAGCACCTCGTCAAGCATGCAAAGAGCCTTACCGCCACTGTGGCCGCAACACATGCCGCCACAGAGGCGAGGAATCAGGAGACCTACAAGGAGAATCGCCACTTCAAGAGGGGTTGTTTGGAGCAGCAGAGGGTGTTCTAGGTGAGCGTCGCTGAAGGTGTAGCAGTGGTAGGCACCGTATTGCAGTTGTCCAGCTCGTCGGTAGGCTCCTCCTCCTGTGCCTCTTACAGAGCATGCTCGGTAAAGGAGAGGCTGCTGAAAGTAGTACAAAGCCCCTCCGTTAGTAGTAGTATTGAGGGGCTATTTTGTTCAGTTCATCTGACTATAGATGTGGTGGAACTGTACAACGTACATAAAATTAGCTAGTATATATAGTTGAACTAGCTATTTCAATACGTGTTTGGCAACAATTCGGGGAAATGTTTGGTCGGTTCAGCTGTCGAGTTGAACTGTTTATATAAAGAACAACTGCTTAATCTATGAATGAAATCTATGCTTAATTACTAAATGTTAGTTGCAAAAGTTAGATAGTGCTGGTGATTTTCAGCTGCATAGTTTGACAACTCATAGTTTTACAAGATTGACAAATCGCAATGTTACTAGATCAACAAATGTCAATCTTTCTAGTTTGACAAATGGCATATACCCAATATGACAGATGCAAATCTTACAAAATTTTCTGTACGTGGTTGCACACGTGTCATCCAAAACAACCATTTGCGTTTAAGGGATGTACAAATCCTGCTTGGCACATTTTCTCTTGGCTTAGCGCCAAAGTCTGGCTTTGCATACCATATTCTATCTGAATCGTTTGCGTTGAAGAGATGCACAAATCCTGCGCTTTGAATTTTCCCTTGACTTACGGGGGGATACCATAGCTCTCACTTTGCACACGGGTGTTCTATCTAAAACGATTGCAATCAAGAGCTACACAAATCCTTCTCGACACAATTTCCCTTGGCTTCCTGGGGAAGTTGTCGGTTTGCATACGATTGTTCTAACTAAAATGTTTGCGATGAGTGTTTTATATTTAAAAACCATTGACATTTTTTCAAAAGAAAATCGTTTGATAAGTGTGTACATTAAGAGAGAAAAACAGAAGTTCGTTCAAACCCTATCTTTCATTCAGTCACATTGGAAATTTATATTCATATGATCGAGATAAGTTATTAAACCAAATAAAAACTATTTCCGGCGTCGGTGGAGGCGGCATGCTACGTCGGCATTGTCGTTGTCGTCCTCCGGGACGCCATTGTTGAAGTCTTGAAGGCAACCCAAAATGTTCTTCACTTGGAAATCGAACATCATGTCGTCGCAAGATCGATAGGCGGGGCGCGGGAGGATGACAACTGGCGGCGATGTGAGGTAGCGGTCGACGGTGGCGTCGCATGCCACTAAGGGGGGCGCGCGCACAGGTACGGGTGCGGCGGGTGCAGGGAAACACACGGGGACCGATGCCGCACTTGGTGGAGGGGCGTGCACGAGCACGGGCACGGGCGCTGGCGCTGGCATGTACACGAGCTCGCGCAGGTCCGCAGAGACCTCACTGACGCCTGCGGCTTCCAGCTCTACGATAGTGCTCGGCGACCAGCCCGTCAATGCTACGGCGATGGTCGCTGGCGCGGGCGCGGGGATGGGAGTTGGGACGGGCGCGGGGGCAGCAACCACCGCGGCCAGCTCGTTTAGGGCCATGTCCATGAGGCCCCATTCCTCCTTATTTGCTATCTCCTCTGGCTCGGAGTCGAGTTCACCAAACTTGAATAGTATTGGTAGATGATCCTTCTCCACCATGGCATTGGTGGAGGTCTGTGGGAGGGAGGGGAATGGGAGGCGAACAGTAAGGCCGCACATATTAAACAGAGGCTCGGGCGCCATTAATGGAGAGGATGCGAGCAAGGCGGGTGGCCATGGAAGTCAAAGGGCTCTCTTCCTAGTGAGCATGCGCAGCGTACAGCTCACATGCTTCCCGGTGAGCCTGCGCATTGGAGGACAGGTTGCACGCCTCTCGGCCAGCCTGCGCACGGGACTGCGCTATCACGCCTCCTGTTCAGTCAAGCAGTTGTCCGCAGGGTACCTCCTATAGCCATTAAAAGCCAGACACGTGGCGTCACATGAATGGTTAACAGAACGCACACAATTTAAATTATACAAACATTTGAGATGTTAAAGTGGCACCTATTTTTTGAAAATGCCTTTGTTGGATTTTATTCGAGTGCGCCTTCTCTCAAAATGGACACGAAAAATACCACAGCATGTCGGGTGCCATTCCATGATAGCCTGCCAAGTTTCAAGAATTTCATACGAGTTTTGGATTTACTAGAATTTAAAAACAAAGTATCTCAATGTTTTGTCGGCAATCAACAGTGCCCTAGTGTTTGAAATTCATTCCCATTTCTTGCATGGGACCTAAGAATGCACCCAAGGACACATATTTGATTTTTCAACCAATTTATATGCACTGGAGCATGTGCATCTAGTTCAAATTTGAATTATGCACATAAAATGCCTAGAAACCCCAGTTAATGTATAAAAATCTCCAAACGAACCCCGAAAAATTCCAAAATTTAACACAACACTCATGTTATTCTATGTTGACACTAGAAATTTTTTGAAAGCAATAAGAGGCAACGGATATCGTTTCGTCCCCAAAGGTGGCACGTTCACTACCGAAACCATCAGCCTTGTTGTGAGAAGCTTATACCCAAGCCTGCCCCAAATGGGACAATTTTTTACCAAGGCATGTTGATCACACTCCATGATAGCATGCCAAGTTTCATGAATTTCCAACGAGTTTTGGATTTAGTAGAATTTAAAAACAAAGTATCTCAACGTTTGCCAGCAATCAAAAGTGCCATGGTGTTTGAAATTCATTCCCATTTCTTGCATGGGATCTAAGCATGCACCCAAGGACACACATTTCATATGTCAACCCATTTTTATGCACTAAAGCATGTGCATGTAGTTCAAATTTGAATTATGCACGTAAAATACCTAGAAACCCCAGTTAATGTATAAAAATGTTCAAGCGAACCACAAAAAATCCCCAAAATTGACACACCACTCATGTCGTTCTATGTTGACACTAGAAAAAATTTGAAAGCAAGAAGAGGCAACGGATAACGTTTCCCCCCAAAGGTGGCACGTTCCCTACCAAAACCATCAGGCTTGTTGTGAGAAGCTCTAGTTTATGAGAATCTTATACCCAAACCAGCCCCAAATGGGACAATTTTTTTACCACATCATGTTGATGCCGCTCCATGATAGCATGTCAAGTTTCATGAACTTCAGACGAGTTTTGTATTTACTAGAATTTAAAAACCATGTATCTCAATGTTTGCGGCCGAGCGATCGTGGCAAGGTGTTTGACATTCATTCCCATTTCTTGCATGGGACCTAAGCATGGAGCCAAGGACACACATTTCATATGTCAACCCATTTTTCTTAACTAGAGCATGTGCATGTAGTTCAAATTTGAATTATGCACATAAATGCATAGAAAACTCAGTTAATATATAAAAATGTCCAAATGAACCCCGAAAAAATCCTAAAATTAACACAACACTCATGTTGTTCTATGTTGACACTAGAAAAAAATTGAAATCAAGAAGAGGCAACGGATATTGTTTTGTCCAGAAAGGTGAAATGTTCCCTACCATAACCATGAGGCTTGTTGTGAGAAGCTCTGGTTTGTGAGAAGGCTATACCCCAACCTGCCCCTAATGGGATAATGTTTGCGTGGGACTTAAGCATGCAACCAAGGACACACATCTCAATTTTGAACCCATTTATATGCACTGGAGCATGTGCATGTAGTTCAAAATTGAATTATGCACATAAATGCATAGAAAAACTCAGTTAATGTATAAAGATATCCAAACGAACCTCGGAAAAATCCTAAAATTAACTCAATACTCATGTTGTTCTATGTTTACACCAGAAAAAATAATTAAAATCAAGAAGAGGCAACGGATATCGTTTCGTCCAGAAAGGTGAAACATTCCCTACCGTAACCATGAGGCTTGTTGTGAGAAGCTCTGGTTTGTGAGAAGCTTATAACTCAACCTGCCCCAAATGGAACAATATTTTTACCACGGCATGTCGATGTCGTCCCATGATGTCATGTCAAGTTTCATGAATTTCAAACGGGTTTTCAATTTACTAGAATTTTAAAACCATGTATCTCAATGTTAGCGGCCGAGCGACAGTGTCAAGGTGTTTGACATTCATTCTCATTTCTTGCAAAAGACCTAAGCTTGCAACCAAGGACACACATTTGATTTTGCAACCCATTTTTATGGACTCGAGCATGTGCATGTAGTACAATTTTGAATTATGCACATAAATGCCTAGAAATCTCAGTTAACGTGTAAAAATGTCCAAATGATTCCCCAAAAATCCAAAATTTAACACGATGCTCCTATTGTTCTATTTGACACCAGGAAAAAATTGAAAGCAAGAAGAGGCGACGAATATCATTTTGTCCACAAAGGTGACACGTTTCCTTAAGGGAACCATGAGTCTTCTTGTGAGAAGCTTTGGGTTGTGAGAAGCTTATACCATAAATTGCCCCAAATGGGACAATATTTTTTACCCCAGCATGTTGATGACATTCCATGATAGCATGCCAAGGTTCATAAATTTCATGTGTGTTTTGGATTTACTAGAGTTACAAAAGCAAGTACCTCAATGTTTGCCGGAGAGCCACGATGTTGTGGTGTTCGAAATTCATCCCCATTTCTTGCATGGGACATAAGCATAAATCCATGGACACATATATGATTTTACAACCCATGTTGGTGCACCAGAGCATGTGCATGTAGTTTAATTTTGAATTGTACACCTGAAATGGCTAGAAAACCTATTTAATATATGAAATGTCCAAACGAACTCTGAATAATTCCAACTTTTTATGACACACGCATAGTTGCATGTTCACTGCTGATAAAAGTTGTAACAATTCAAACACCCTCCATTGCCGCTGTGACCCCGTTATGTAATTCAAATCAGGATGAAAAATCAAGTAGATCGCACACAGTTTATTATGACCAACCATATGAGATCTAGTAGAAAATATATTGGAGCACCGTCGGAGTATAGTATGTCATGGCTTACATGAGAAGGTGCATAGGCTATAGTCTACAGCTGGCGTGTCAAGCACACTAGCTTGCTCCCCAAATATCATTTCATTGTTCAATCATCACCGATGAAAGATGGGGATGTGGACCCGCGTCGTGAGGGCAACTTCGGTGGCCCACTACGGTGAGAGCGCGGCCGCAGCCGCCGTGCGCTGCTAACAAGGTGCATGAGCGCGGCCACAATCTGCGACTGGGTGGCCAAGGCAGCCCAAACGACCGCCGTTGCTTCTAACGTGGCGGCAGCAAAATCTGGGATAGCAACTGGCGAGAGTGGAACAAAATTTGTCCATTCCGCAGCGGCGGCCTTAGCCCTGATGGAGGCTGCCCATGACCATGTCGAGGCCGCCCACGCCAAGCCCGTGGCGGTCACCGTACAAATCGAACGAAGCTTCTCCGACAACGGTCTGCAACCCATGTCCTAAGGGTTGGCAATCACCGAGAGCGTTTGAGGAGCCGTCCGTTCCCCTGCCGCTTACCTTGCCATGACGGAGCCCGTCCAAGCCTAGATTGCGGCCGCCCACGCCCAGCTCGTGGCGGCCTTTTCCAAATAGATGGCGAATGCGGATGGCGAGATGCTTCCCGAGTATGGTGCAATGGATGCCATGGAGCCCCTTCCCCAGGAGACCGTCGGGCGCCAGCTGGACATGGAGGAGGCGGCGTAGATCGACGAGCACCAGCCATAGTAGTACTCTTTGTTTTGTTTAATGAAGAGCGATGGTCTTTAATTTGTTAGAGTAATGTTTAGTTGAGATATCTCTGTTTAATTGCTGAACTTGCTCGATTAAGAAGTGTGGGTGTGTTGTAGTCTCCTTTGTGTACCGAACTTATGGAATGACGTGGATGACCACTGTAACCAGGGAAATTTGAACCAAAATGTTTGATGTTCAAACTCATCACACACGGGTTAAGCTATCTGAATCGTTTGTGATGTTCACATATCGTACACAGTTCTAAAAAAGGGACCGTGTCTGATGACACTTTGCGCGCCATGTCGAGGCCGCCCACGCCCAGCTCGTGGCGGTCACCACACAAATCGAACGAAGCTTCTCCGACAACGGTAGGCAACCCATGTCCTAAGGGTTAGCAATCGCCGAGAGCGTTTGAGCAGCCGTCCGTTCCTCCACCGCTTACCTTGCCATGCCGGAGCCCGTCCAAGCCTGGATTGCGGCCGCCCACGCCCAGCTCGTGGTGGCCTTTTCCAAATAGATGGCGAGATGCTTCCCGAGTATGGTGCGATGGATGCCATGGAGCCCCTTCCCCAGGAGACCGTCGGGCACGAGCTGGACATGGAGGAGGCAGCGCAGATCGACGAGTACCAGCGATAGTAGTACTCTTTGTTTTGTTTAATTAAGAGCGCTGGTCTTTAATTTGTTAGAGTAATGTTTAGTCGAGATATCTCTGTTTAATTGCTGAACTTGCTCGATTAAGAAGTGTGGGTGTGTTGTAGTCTCCTTTGTGTACCGAAATTATGGAATGACGTGGATGACCACTGTAACTAGGGAAATTTGAACCCAAAATGTTTGACGTTCAAACTCATCACACACGGGTTAAGCTATCTGAATCGTTTGTGATGTTCACATATCGTACACAGTTCTAAAAAAGGGACCGTGTCTGATGACACTTTGCGCGCCAGTTTTTTCATTGCACCAACTCAAAAAAATTGGCTTCTGCAGAAATATCTACCTCCCCGCCCCCTTCCCTTACCAAAAGCCACATTTCCCCTATTTCCGCCTTCCTTTCCAAGTTGAAACCTTCACTCCTTTCTTGAAGCGCCGCCTCCTCGCCAGCGACCCTCCGTCATGCTGATCGGCCTCGTCTATCCAGGGAGGTAATCCACACCTGACCCCCATCCTCCTCCTCCCTTCACATTCCACATGAACCGATCGTCGGTGCGACATGTTCCACCCAAAGCACTGACCCCTCCACCAAAAAAGCACCGCCCTAAGCCATGGTGCATATAGTATAGGTACGAGCTCAAGGAGCATTTGGCAGCGGAGAAGCAAATCGCGGCCGCACGCGCGGATGAGTTACCGATGGCCGCCATTCGTGCCGACCCCCAGATCTTGGACGAGTACCTCGCCGTTGAGGCCACCATCGACGCCTCGCACGCCACGCCCTCTTCCATGTCCAAGGAGCCAATGTGGAGGGCACCCACGATGTGGAGGACTTGCCCTCTTTCATGTCCAAAGAGCCAATCATCATCGATATCTCCGACGATGAGGAGTAGCTTGTCTTATTAGCTCACTATAAGGACCCATGTTCAGTTTGCTAGCTATGCCGGTTAAGCATGCTCGGTTTACCCATTGCGCGTGTTGCTCCTGCCTTTCCTTAACAAATTCTAGTGAATTGTGCTATCTAATTTTACCATGCAATATGTTGCTCTAGTGTATATGTTCTATATGTCGTCCCATGTGGTGGTCACTTATTAACTGTTTGGTTAACTAGTTGTCATCTTCAGTTAACTGTTTGGTTCAATTCTGCAAATGTGATGTTCAATTCTTCAGGCTGCAATTTTGTATTGTCTTCCATGTGAGAAATAAATTGAATTCATCTTTACAAAATACATGAGAAATGAATAAAATTGCTATATTACAAGTTGTCAAGCATGCTTGGTTTGGTTAACTGTCTAATCTTCTAGTATATTATACATTGTGCAATGTGGTGCTCAGTTAACGTTTGGTTCATTTGTTGTGGTGTTTAGTTAACTATTTGGTTCAATTCTGCAATGAAATGTTCAATTGTTGTGAGTGTGTTCTGTTATTGTATACCATGTGAGAAATAAATTGAATTTGGCTATACTAAATATATACATGAGAAACAAATACAATTGCTATATTTCGAAGTTGTTAAGCATGCTTGGTTTGGTTAACTGTGTGATCTTCTATTAGGAGTATGTTATATTGTGCAAGTCATGCTCAGTTAATATTTGGTTCATTTGTTGTGGTGTTTAGTTAACTATTTGGTTCAATTCTGCAATGCGATGACTAACTACCTTATATCTATTGTCGGGAAACAATGGGAATCACTGTTTACAATCGAGGTTAGCACATGCATGGTCCTTTGTATAATAGCATATTATTGTGCAATTGCATGAACCATTGAAATATTTATGTTTTTAACAATTTGGTATTGCACATGCAGGTCCTGCCGCCGAAGGTTTTGACCCACTGTTCGACCCTTTTTGCATATGGGGAAATGAGTTGTCCATGAATATCAGTCAAGTCTAGAAATTCAGAAAGATTGTTAAGATAAAGAAATTAGCGACAAAAAACAACAAGATCTTTGTCTGCATAATGAAGAAGACATTAGTTGTCAACAAGATGGTACTAACTATTATACCTTTCCTTTTTAATTCATTTGCCCCATTTCCAATATAGAGAAGATATTTATGCACATCCTTGTTTTTCAGGCCTTTCCAAAGCAGTTCACTGATGATTACCTCTCAAACCACATGTATGGTCAGGAGGCGAGGAAGGTTTTCATATAACGCCCACAGTTCAATATTGAAGTGTTCCTGAAGGGGATGAAGGATGGATGGTCAATCATCCACATGCACTAGACTAAATTTGCAAATACCTTCAACGTCAATGAAGGCTCAATATCCGCCTTCTGCTTCAGGAATTTTCCAGCTTAGATGCATCTGTCTATGTCCGTCTATGATGCTAATTTTGAAAGGTTCTAGATGTTGCATGTGAAACTTGGTGCCGGTGCAGTTGTGTAATGGGATAGCTGAGTGCTGAAGCTATATGATGTTGTACTCTGATGTATTTCAATTATGAAATCCTGCTTCCTTAATATGAAAATGAAATATATTGTGTGCTTAATATGAAATGTCAATTAGATTAATAAATGAATTATTAATAATAGGGCAATTAACCTGCTAATTAGGTTTTCTATTGCAAACGGTTATTGAGAAAACACCATGGGCGATGACCGCAGGCAACACACACAGTTTCTAGAAATAAACTGTGTTGGATCAATGAACAATCACACACGACATCCTCTTGAAAATTGTTTGCATTAGGCCACCTTGCGCAAAAGTTTTCCACACAAAAAATATGTGTGATGGACAACCTTTGCCACATAGTTTCTTCTACACACCGTGTGTGATGCATTCAATAACGCAAACGATAAAATTATTAGTATCGTGTGCAACGGAAAAGCTATCACAAACGATTTAATGGGGTGAATTGTGTGTGATGTATCTGCGAACGGAAATGTTTTCCTTGAAGAGACTGTGCGGGATGTATATACGAACGGAGACGTATTTCTTGGATTAACTGTGTGGGATGTATATACTAACGGAAATGTATTCCTTAGATTGACTGTGTGGAATGTACATAAGAACAAAAATGTTTAGCGGAGACTGACTGTGTGGGATGTACTTACGACCAGAAACAATTTCGCATGTATAATTGTATTTTTAGCACTACTGTACGTATAGCCGTATTTGATCGCTCGCCGTCGCACACGACCTCATTTTGCCGAGCGTGTGTGCCAGGAGGGCATATCCCCGGCGGTTTATGGGTTGTGTGGGAAGGACCCCCCTATCGCAGTCACTCACTAGACGACGGTTCAGAATGTCCTCGTAGAAAGGGGTTAAAAACAGTTTGTATAGCACCTTGCTTTACCAGTGAGAGGAAACATCCGGGGATGTTTTCCCGAAGTTTGATATTTTTGGACAGAAAAATTGGAGAGGGACGGTTGCATGT
This sequence comes from Secale cereale, assembly GCA_902687465.1. Classification (NCBI taxonomy): domain Eukaryota; kingdom Viridiplantae; phylum Streptophyta; class Magnoliopsida; order Poales; family Poaceae; genus Secale; species Secale cereale. Next base: position 94,561,017 of record LR738713.1, on the reverse strand, counting down.
TTGCTATGATAGGGATGTGCGGACGGCGTATTCGGATTCGTCACATTTTTTTTGAACAACTTTCATATATAAAATATTTTAATCCGAGCTATGGTTTTTTTTATTAATTTCCAAAGTTTTAATTCAGTTTATGAATTTATTTATATTCCAATTTTAATCAGTAAATACTTTGTCAAATAGTGTAATGCCAGCCATAGTGTGTGACAGGTGGGGTCAGGGTCAAAGTCAATAGTCCAGTCATCAGTTTACTGCGTCAACATTCACTGGTCAAACTGACTAGTGGGACCCAGGCGTCATAAAGACATAGTAAATTAATAGTTTAATTAATTTAACAGATTAGGTGGGGGCCACATGTCATGGACATATTAGTTTAATTAGCTTAGTTAATTAAGTTAACTAATTAATTAATTATTAATTATATACATTTTTTCTTTTCTTTTTATCTAGGGGTTGGGCCCCATGTGTGTGTGTGGCACACATGCCTTAATGGGGCGGGCGTGTAGCGGGCACAGCGAATGGGGCGGGCACTCGCCCGAACGGTCACGGACGAGGCTGTGGCCACGGCGAGGTGCACCAGCCGGCGAGCGCGATCACGTGTGGGGGAGGCGGACCGCGCGGGGTCGCGGCAGGCGTGGGGGAGAGCCGTGCGCGGGCACACACGCGTGTATGCGCTGTTGCAGGTGATGCGAGGACGGCGCGGCGAGTGGGCGAGGTCAGCGGGCAGTGCAAGCTGGGGCACGTGCCCTCGCCGGGGAGCGCCGACGGGACACGGGAGCAGTAGCTGCGGGGCTGGGGGATGGCGGAGCCGCGGCGGAGCAGAAGCAGCGTTGCAGGGCAGCACGACGAAGCGTGTGGGGCCGACAGTTGCGGTGATAGGTGCGAGAAGCGCGGTCGGGGATGACACTGTACGTCGAGCGGAGAGAGGAGGGAGCGTGCTCATGGGGCCCTATAAAGGTGCTAAAGTGAGCTCGGGAGGTGGGCGACGCGCGAGGAAGAAGGAGGGGCGGGGAGGAGGTCCGGTGATGGGGCAGGGCGGCGCCGGGGATGGGCGCAGACGTCGAGGGCGCGGGTCGTTGCCCCGATCCAGC
>LR738713.1:94531057-94559818 GCA_902687465.1 Secale cereale | reverse complement strand
CAGCCAGTTGGCCGGGTCCCAGCGCAGTGGGGGTGTTTTTCTTCTATTTAAAACTTCACTATTGTTTTCTTTAAAATTGTAAAACTAAATGAGTTTTGTTAGAAAAGAGACTTGTCAAATAAATCAAGCACATTAATTCTAGGAGTCACAAAAAGTTTGAGGCCAAAAGGAGTTGTCTAACCATTTTTAGAAATTGAAAAGGCCAATTTTAAAAACGGTTGGACCACTAAATAAATTTTCAGGGGCACTTTGGGAATCCAAAAGAGGTTAGTTCTAACATGAAAAATATCGAGGGATTATTTGCCACACTTTGAACCTTTTAGTTTTTGTGTTTGACGAATTTGAATTTTTGACTTTAAATTGAATTTGAATTTGAACAGTGATTTGGATCAAGTGAGGATTAGCACCAGTAATGGGATGACATGGCACTTTTAATAGTGGTTTACCGTAGCTTAATTATCCAGGCATCACACCTAGACCTTTTCGGGGGCCCGGTGAGCGACATCGGCCAACAAGTAGCCGGCTCGCCTCAGCTCCTCGATATCGCTGTTGGTGACAATGGAGGCCTCCCACTTACCGTTGGCGTTGGATCCGGCCATGATCGAAGGTAGGGAGGAGCTGGGAAGGAAACCTTCCATGGAAAAGTATAGCGGGCCGCTGGAGCTCTAGTGATTTGAAGGGTGACAATGAGTGGTGGGGGAAGGCATAGGCTGGTAACTGTGGCTATCCCCTTTTTGTGGGTGGCGGAGGAGCCGAGTTTTCCTCTTTTCACGTTGCGGACCTCTCCACTTCCCGGTAGGGTCGCGACGTTATGCGTGGGTGGGGTAATTGAAATCATATGTCACATCCCCTAAAAAATGGGGTACGATCTCTGCCTTGATGAAACGTGCCAATAGAGGGGCGGCTTCGAGCCGCGTATTGAGAGCTTCCAGCCGTTTAGTGTTATGACCGGACGTGACCCTTCGTCAAAAGAGTTGTCAGACAAGGGAGTTGTTCACACTTGAGCACTTTGGCCTTCGAGGCTAAGTATGACAAATGCTCTGGGTTCCGTACACCACTCAACTCCAAACATGCACATGACAGGATGGAGAACTTGCCTCGCAAGCCGAAGACCATTGGATATGCGGATGCCGGACACAAGCCCTGACGTTGGAGGCTAGTTCGGGGGGGAGTCCCAGATTAAGGGGTCCTCGGGCTGCCGGCCTATTTCTTATGGTCCGGATCGGTGGGCTATTGTGGATCCAAGGTAGAGCGTGAACCTGTCACCAGATAGAAGATCTTCGGAGCTGTGGTGTGCCCTCCAAGTCAAGATTAGGCATGATATTTCCTTCATTATAATTGATCGCCTATAACCCTAACCCTACAGGTGTCTATATAAACCAAAGGGTTTTAGTCTTTACGGCTAGAGCAACATCCAACTCCCCATCAATCTAGGGTTTAGCTTGCCTGATCTCGAGGTAGATCGACTCTGCAACCATATCATACACATCGCATACAATCAAGCAGAATGTAGGGTTTTACCTCTTAGAGAGGACCCGAACCTAGGTAAACACCGCGTTCTTCGTCCCTTGTTACCCATTGATCCTAGATCCATAGCTCAGGACCACCTACCCGAGATCCGCCGGTTTTGACACCGACAGTGGTAGACTTGGTAGTCAATCAGCTTTAGGTATGGGAGTGAGAATTTATGTGGAGCGAAAGATTCATCTCCTACCCTTGGTCGGAGTGAGCAGCAACAATGTCGATGGACGTCAACACCTTCATGAAGGCAGAAGGCATTGCCGCCATGTTGTGCTCCTATCCTCCCTTGAAGTTCTTGCCCAGGGGAAACCTCATATCTACCTTTGATCAGGTGATGATGGCGGTTTGCCTTGTTCTCCTCGTTAGAGGCCTCACCTTTTGAGCCGACGCGGGCTCACATGACCAGTGGTTATTTTCTTCTCCTTGTGATAGCAATGCAACTCATGTGGCGATAATAATATGATGGCGAGTGAAGCCATGTTCCTACTTTTCCTTCTGATGTCGATGGCTGCGTGTGTCAGTTTGGTGCACCTATGTTTTTCTCATTGTGATAGAAGTCGGGGATGTGTGTGGCGCTACCGCTGAAACAATGATGACTCGACAAGGGTGCTTTAACCATGTAACGCTCTTCGGTTGATGCAATGGGCTATGTTAGTGCGATACTCACAACTTTATCACAAAAACCTCATCAACAAAATCAAGGTTTCCTTGTGCTCCACTCTTTGATTGACTATTTGGTGATGCTTTACTGCTCGGTGTAACCTCTGCACGATTAGTAGGTTGGTTCTTGTGCAAGGTGAATGTGATAGAATGGCTTAGTAGGGATGATAGACTACTCATATCAGAAAAGAATTCTTTTTTCCGGGGGCCCATTCAGAAAGAACTCCAAAGTTAAGTGTGCTCGGCTTGGAGCAATTTCAGGATGGGTAACCGACTAGGAAATTGATCCCAGGGGCGCATGAGTGAGGACAAAGTGCACATGAAATACTAGTGTTGATCTATGAGGCCAGTGTAGATCCCGCCAGGAGTAACGGCCAGTAACTGGCGGGTACGTCCGGGGCATTACTGTGAAGTAGAAGACGTATAATCAACCGTGATGGATGATGTTGACAAAACTTTGGGTCAGTGGCATTTATCCGGTTGTGTTGTTGTTTGTGATGAGATCATGCCTTCTGTGGGTTTTCTGTGTTTGGCTTACATGTCCCGTGATGACCTTGTAGTTCGAGATCGAGTAAAGATTATAGTAAACATAGACCACAACTGGACATCTTTTCATGTTCGTATCCCTTTTTCATAACTTCTGTATTGCATACTACATATGTGGCTTTTCACTGAGAATTGAAAATTTCCATCCCACCTAGCCACATTTCTATCATCCAAGCTATATCAAAGGAAAGATTCACTAGAATGCAATTCAAGTTGTCTCTTTCATCATGTACTTCTCCCTAGTTTCTATGTTTTCACATCGACATGTATACGTTTCGATGACTACAATCTACACTGAAGTGGAGGAGAAAATGAAAAGGGGCAAACCTAGTATGAATAGGGGTACATTTCATCTCTTCTTATTCTTTTTTATTTAAAAAGAAACACATCTCACTATTGGAGTAGAAAGTTACTTTCGTATGTTTTTGTACAATAATTGATCATTTACAACAGGTGTGGAAAACAACATAATGGACTTACACATCAGTGGTAACTTGACTTGTATTGTAGTGTTTAGAACAGTAACTTGTACATCATATGTTGTATATATCTTTTTTGTTCTAGAAACTTACCAACATAAGTTTATGTGCCATAAACATATGTGTGATTTTTGAAGGAAATATGCCCTAGAGGCAATAATAAAGTTCTTATTTATATTTCCTTATATCATGATAAATGTCTTTTATTCATGCTAGAATTGTATTAACCGGAAACTTGATACATGTGCGGATACATACACAAAACACAGTGTCCCTAGTAATCTTCTACTAGACTAGCTCATAGATCAAATATGGTTGAGTTTCCTAACCATAGAAACTAGGAAAGTTTCAGGGGCAAGAATTACTAGTATACGTTTTCCTGTTCTACGCTACTTTGCTATATTTGCTAGTAGATTCTTAATTGGTCAGGGGAATAGTGGGAACCTTAGTGCCCCTTGCTACTTCTCGAGCTTGCGTAGTATTCCCTCGAAGAGGAAAGGGAGATGCAGCACGGTAGCGTAAGTATTTCCCTCAGTTTTTGAGAACCAAGGTATCAATCCAGTAGGAGACCAGGCGCAAGTCCCTCGCACCTGCACAAACAAATAAGAACTTCGCATCCAACGCGATAAGGGGTTGTCAATCCCTTTACGGTCACTTACGAAAGTGAGATCTGATAGAGATGATAGTTTATATTTTTGGTATTTTTGTTTATAAGAACAGAAAGTAAAAGCGGAAAAGGTAAAGCAGATGTAGATTGATATGTTGAGAATAGACCCGGGGGCCATAGTGTTATCTAGTGGCTTCTCTAATGATAGCGATATTCTATGGCGAGTAAACAAATTACTGTCGAGCAATTGATAGAAAATCGAATAATTATGAGACTATCTAGGCATGATCATTGTATATAGGCATCAAGTCCGAGACAAGTAGATCAACTCCTGCCTGCATCTACTACTATTACTCCACACATCGACCGCTATCCAGCATGCATCTAGTGTATTGAGTTCATAAGAACAGAGTAATGCCTTAAGCAAGATGACATGATGTAGAGGGATAAACTCAAGCAATATGATATAAACCCCATCTTTTTATCCTCGATGGCAACCATACAATACGTGCCTTGCTGCCCCTACTATCACTGGGAAAGGACACCGCAAGATTGAACCCAAAGCCAAGCACTTCTCCCATTGCAAGAACTATAGATCTAGTAGGCCAAACCAAACCAATCATTCGAAGAGACTTGCAAGGATATTATGAGCACACATAAAGAGTTCAGAAAAGAACCAAATATTTCTCATAGATAATCTTAATCATAAACCCACAATTCATCGGATCTCGACAAACACACCGCAAAAAGAGATTACATCGAATAGATCTCCTCGAAGACCGAGGAGAACTTTGTATTGAGATCCAGAGAGAGAAGAAGCCATCTAGATACTAGCTATGGACCCGAAGGTCTGTGGTAAACTACTGACAACTCATGGTGAGGGCGATCATGATGATGTAGAAGCACTCTGTGATGGATCCCCCCTCCGGCGGAGCTCCGAAACAGGCTCCAAGATGGGATCTCACGGGAAAAGAAGGTTACGGCGGTGGAATTAGGGTTTTCTCTCTGTTGTTGATGGTTTCGGGGTACGTAGGCTTATATAGGAGGAAGGAGGGCACCGGGGGACTCACGAGGGGCCCACGTGGCAGGGGCGCGCCCTGGGAAGGGGGGCGCCCCCACCCTCGTGGGCACCTCGTGGCTCCCCTGACGTGGTTCTCAAGTCTCCCGTGCGTGATTTTCTCCAAAAATTTATCTCCTGAAGATTTCATTCCATTTGGACTCCGTTTGATATTCCTTTTCTGCAAAACCCTGAAACAGGCAAAAAGACAGCAATCTGGACTGGGCCTTTGGGTTAGTAGGTTAGTCCCAAAAATGATATAAAATTGTATGACAAAGCCCATTAAACATCCAAGATATCATAAATAATAGCATGGAACAATAAAAAAATTATAGATACGTTGGAGACGTATCAAGCATCCCCAAGCTTAATTCATGCTCGTCCTCGAGTAGATAAATGATAAAGACAGAATTTTTGATGTGGAATGCTAACCAACATAGTTTCTCAATGTAATTCTCTTAATTGTGGCACGAATGTTCAGATCTGAAAGATTCAAGATAAAAGTCTATATTGACATAAGAAATAATAATACTTCAAGCATACTAACAAAGCAATCATGTCTTCTCAAAATACTATGGCTAAAAAAAGTTATCCCTACAAAATCATATAGTCTGGCTATGCCCCCTCTTCATCACACAAAATATTCTTATCACGCACAACCCCGATTTCAACCGAGCACTTGTTTTCATACTCTATTTTTTCAAACCTTTCAACTTTCACGCAATACATGAGCGTGAGCCATGGACCTGGCACTATGTAGAATAGAGAGGTGGTTGTGGAGAAGACAAAAAGGAGGGAGATAGTCTCACATCAACTAGGCGTATCAACGGGCTATGGAGATGCCCATCAATAGATATCAATGTGAGTGAGTAGGGATTTCCATGCAACGGATGCACTATAGCTAAATATGAATGAAAGCTCAACAAAATAAACTAGTGGGTGTGCATCCAACTTGCTTGCTCACGAAGACCTAGGGCATTTGAGGAAGCCCATCTTTGGAATATACAAGCCAAGTTCTATAATGAAAATTCCTACTAGTATATGAAAGTGACTAAACATGAGACTCTCTATCATGAAGAACATGGTGCTACTTTGAAGCACAAGTGTGGAAAAATATAGTAGCAATTGTCCCTTCTCTCTTTTCTCTCTTTTTTTTCTTTTTTTGGAGGGGCTTTCTCTTTTTTTTATTAGCCCCTCTCTAAATTTTTTTGGGCCATCTATTTTTTTATTGCCCTTTCCTCACATGGGACAATGCTCTAATAATGATGATCATCACACTTTTGTTGATTTACAACTCGATACTAGAACAAGTATGACTCTACATGAATGCCTCCGGCGGTGTACCGGGATGTGTAATGAACCAGGAGTGACATGTATGAAAAATTATGCATGGTGGCGTTGCCACAAATACGATGTCAACTACATGATCATGCATGGCAATATGACAATATGATGCGTGTCATATGAACAGAACGGTGGAAAGTTGCATGGCAATATATCTCGGAATGGCTATGGAAATGCCATGATAGCTAGGTATGGTGGCTGTTTTGAGGAAGGATATATAGTGGGTGTATGGCACCGGCGAAAGTTGCGCGGTACAAGAGAGGCTAGCAATGGTGGAAGGGTGAGAGTGTGTAATATCCATGGACTCAACATTAGTCATAAGAACTCATATAGTTATTGCAAAAATTTACGAGTCATCAGAACAAAGCAATCAACGCATGCTCCTAGGGGGGAGGTTGGTAGGAGTTAACCATCGCGCGCCCCCGACCTCCACACAAAGGTTGGCACTTTACAAATACCTCATGCTCTAACTTCGTCACATAGCGGTTCACTATACGTGCATGCTACGGGAATCACTAACTTTAACACAAGTATTTCTCAATTTCATAATAACTCCACTAGCATGACTCTAATATCACTATCCTCATATCTAAAAACAATTATCAAGCATCCAACATCTCATCATATTCAATGCACTTGGTGTGAAAGTTTTTACTACATTGATATTGGATGTCTATCATGTGAAGACTAGTTTTTTTAGCCTAAACACATTACCATGATGTTTTAATAGACTCTCAAATGGATATAAGTGAAGCATGAGAGTTCAACAATTTCTTCAAAATAATATCACCACTGTGCTCTAAAAGATATAAGTGAAGCACTAGAGCAAAAACTATTCAACTCAAAAGATATAAGTGAAGCACATAGAGTACTCTAACAATTCCTAGGCCATATTTAACTCTCTCAAATAGGTGTGTCCAGCAAGGATAATTGTGGCAAACTAACAAGCAAAGACTCAAATTATACAAGACGCTCCAAGCAAAACACATATCATGTGGTGAATAAAAATATAGCTCCGAGTATAGTTACCGATGGATGAAGACGAAAGAGGGGATGCCTTCCCGGGGCATCCCCAAGCTTAGGCTTTTTATTGTCCTTGAATTTTACTTGGGGTGCCATGGGCATCCCCAACCTTAGGCCCTTGCTACTCTTTGTTCCATATGCCATCAAAGCAATACTCAAAACTTGAAAACTTCACAACACAAAACTTTAACAAAAATTCTCATGAGCTCCGTTAGTATAAGAAAACAAATCACTACTCAAAGGTACTGCAATGAATTCATTCTTTGTTTATATTGGTGTTAAAACTACTGTATTCCAACTTCTCTATGGTTCATATCTCCCAATATTAGTCATAGATGCATTGAAATAAGCAAACAACACACGAAAAAACAGAATCTGTCAAAAACAGAACAGTCTGTAGTAATCTGCAGGTTTCGCATACTTCTGTAACTCCAAAAAATTCAAAATAAATTGGTAAACGTGAGTAATTTGTCTATTAATCATATGCAAAAAGAATCAACTAAATAGCACGCTCCAGTAAAATCAGATGACCATTCTAGCGAGCGCTAATGATTCTGTTTTTCACAGCAAGATCACATAAACTTCACGCAAGTCTTCCCAAAGGTTCTACTTGGCACAAACACTAAACAAAACATGAAACAACATCTAAACAGAAGCTAGATTCAATATTTATTCCCTAACAGCAGCAAAAACAAAAAATATAAAGTTGAGTTGCCTCCCAACAAGCGCTATCGTTGTACGCCCCTAGCTAGGCACGATACAAAATAGATCTAGGTATTGCCATCTTTGGAAGGCAATCCATAAGTGGCTCTCATAATAGTTTCATATGGCAATTTGATTTTCTTTCTAGGAAAGTGTTCCATGCCTTTACTTAATGGAAATGGAATCTAATATTTCCTTCCTTCATATCAATAATTGCACCAATCGTTCTAAGGAAAGGTCTACCAAGAATAATAGGACATGAAGGATTGCAATATATATCCAGAACAATGAAATCTACGGGCACATAATTCCTATTGGCAACAATAAGAACATCATTAATTCTTCCCATAGGTTTCTTAATACTGGAATCCGCAAGATGCAAATTTAAAGAACAATCATCAAGCTCATGGAACCCTAGCAAATCACACAAAGTTTTTGGATAGTGGAGACACTTGCACCCAAATCACACAAAGCATAGCATTCATGATCTTTTATTTTTATTTTAATAGTAGGTTCCCAGTCATCATAAAGCTTTCTAGGGATAGAAACTTCTAACTCAAGTTTTTCTTCATAAGATTGCATCAAAGCATCAACTATGTGTTTGGTGAAAGCTTTATTTTGACTGTAAGCATGCGGAGAATTTAGTACGGATTGCAACAAGGAAATACAATCAATCAAAGAGCAATTATCATAATTGAATCCCTTGAAATCCAAAGTAGTGGGTTCATCACTATGCAAAGTTTTAATCTCTTCACTCCCACTTTTAACAATTTTAGCATCAAGATCTAAAAACTCCGAATCATTGGGACACCTTAAAGCAGAATCATCTCCAATCCTATCTTCATCAAGATTTATACTAGAAAACAAGGATCTAATAGGAGACACAACAATAACTTTCAGATATTCATCTTTACTTTCATGATAACTAGAAGAACACGCTTTAATATAATTCTCTCTTTTAGCACGCATCCTAGCAGTTCTTTCTTTGCATTCATCAATAGAAATTCTCATGGCTTTGAGAGACTCATTGATAACATGCTTAGGTGGGATAGATCTAAGTTTCAAAGAATCAACATCAAGAGTAATTCTATCCACACTTCTAGCCAATTCATCAATCTTAAGCAATTTTTCTTCAAGCATAGCATTGAAATTCTTTTGCGAGATCATAAACTCCTTAACACTAGTTTCAAATTCAGAGGGCATCTTTCCATAAGAGTTGTTGTAGGAATTACCATAATTATTAGAGGAATTACTAGGAAAAGGCCTAGGATTAAAATTCCCTCTATAAGCATTGTTACCAAAATTATTCCTACCAACAAAATTCATATCCAAAGATTCATTGCTATTTTCAATCAAAGTGGACAAAGGCATATCATTAAGATCAGAGGAAGCACTCTTAGCAGCAAATAATTTCATAAGTTCATCCATCTTTCCACTCAAAACACTAATTTCTTCAATAGCATGCACTTTTTTACTAGTAGATCTTTTGGTGTGCCATTGAGAATAATTAACCATAATATTATCTAGGAGTTTGGTAGCTTCTCCTAAGGTAGTTTCCATGAAAGTGCCTCCCGCGGCCGAGTCTAAAAGATTTCTAGAAGCAAAATTCAAGCCAGCATAAAAGTTCTGAATAATCATCCATAGATTCAAACCATGTGTAGGGAAGTTATGTATCATTAATTTCATTCTCTCCCAAGCTTGTGCAATATGCTCATGATCTAGTTGCTTAAAGTTCATAATATCGTTTCTAAGAGAGATGATCTTAGCAGGAGGGAAATACTTAGAGATAAAAGCATCTTTGCACTTATTCCATGAATCAATACTATTTCTAGGCAAAGAGGGAAACCAAGTTTTAGCACGATCTCTAAGTGAAAACAGAAATAACTTCAATTTAACAATATCGTTATCCATATCCCTTTTCTTTTGCATATCACACAAATCAACAAAGTTGTTCAGATGGGTAGCGGCATCTTCACTAGTAAGGCCGGAGAATTGATCTTTCATAACAAGATTCAACAAAGCAGCTTTGATCTCACAAGATTCAGCATCGGTAATAGGAGCAATCGGAGTGCTAATAAAATAATTATTGTTGGTATTGGAGAAGTCACACAATTTGGTATTTTTCTGAGCCATAGTGACAAGCAAGCAATCCAACACACACAAGCAAACAAGAAGCAAGCGAACGATAAACACACGGCGTAAGAAGGGCAAATTAAACGGCAAGGGTGAAGTGGGGGAGAGGAAAACGAGAGGCAAAAAATGTAATTGGAGGATTTGGGTTTGTGATAGGTACTTGGTATATGACTTTTGCGTAAGCCTCCCCGGCAACGGCGCCAGAAATTCTTCTTGCTACTTATCGAGCTTGCGTTGTATTCCCTCGAAGAGGAGAGGGAGATGCAGCACAGTAGCGTAAGTATTTCACACAGTTTTTGAGAACCAAGGTATCAATCCAATAGGAGACCACGTGCGAGTCCCTCGCACCTGCACAAACAAATAAGAACTTCGCAGCCAACGCGATAAGGGGTTGTCAATCCCTTTACGGTCACTTACAAAAGTGAGATCTGATAGAGATGATAGTTTATATTTTTGGTATTTTTGTTTATAAGAACAGAAAGTAAAAGCGGAAAAAGTAAAGTAGATTTAGATTGATATGTTGAGAATATACCTGGGGGCCATAGTGTTATCTAGTGGCTTCTCTCATGATAGCGATATTCTACGGCGGGTAAACAAATTACTTCGAGCAATTGATAGAAAAGCGAATAATTATGAGACTATCTAGGCATGATCATTGTATATAGGCATCACGTCCGAGACAAGTAGACCGACTCCTGCCTGCATCTACTACTATTACTTCACACATCAACCGCTATCCAGCATGCATCTAGTGTATTGAGTTCATAAGAATAGAGGAACGCCTTAAGCAAGATCACATGATGTAGAGGGATAAACTCAAGCAATATGATATAAACCCCATCTTTTTATCCTCGATGTCAACAATACAATACGTGCCTTGCTGCCCCTACTATCACTGGGAAAGGACACCGCGAGATTGAACCCAAAGCCAAGCACTTCTCCCATTGCAAGAACTATAGATCTAGTAGGCCAAACCAAACCAATAATTCGAAGAGACTTGCAAGGATATTATGAGCACACATAAAGAGTTCAGAAATGAACCAAATATTTCTCATAGATAATCTTGATCATAAACCCACAATTCATCGAATCTCGACAAACACACCACAAAAAGAGATTACATCGAATAGATCTCATCGAAGACCGAGGAGAACTTTGTATTGAGATCCAGAGAGAGAGAGAAGAAGCCATCTAGATACTAGCTATGGACCCGAAGGTCTGTGGTAAACTACTCACAACTCATGGTGAGGGCGATGATGATGATGTAAAAGCACTCCGTGATGGATCCCCCCTCCGACGGAGCTCCGGAACAGGCTCCAAGATGGGATCTCACAGGAACAGAAGGTTACGGTGGTGGAATTAGGGTTTTCTCTCTCTTGCTAATGGTTTCGGGGTACGTAGGCTTATATAGGAGGAAGGAGGGTACCGGGGGACTCACGAGGGGCCCACGAGGCAGGGGGCGCGCCCCCCCACCCTCGTGGGCACCTTGTGGCTCCCCTGACGTGGTTCTCAAGTCTCCCGTGCGTGATTTTCTCCAAAAATATCTCTCTCGAAGGTTTCATTCCGTTTGGACTCCCTTTGATATTCCTTTTCTGCAAAACCCTGAAACAGGCAAAAAACAGCAATCTGGACTGGGCCTTTGGGTTAGTAGGTTAGTCCCAAAAATAATATAAAATTGTATGACAAAGCCCATTAAACATCCAAGATATCATAAATAATAGCATGGAACAATCAAAAATTATAGATATGTTGGAGACGTATCACCCCTGATATTGTCATTTTGCGCCATGCTTTGTTTCAAGACACAACCTTTAGGTTGCGTGTCTTGGTTGCTAAATGATTATGTTTGAACCGCACAAAAGGTCCCATCTTTGGAGTCATCTTTGCTTCACGCCTTGCTGAACACTTTAGAATACCTATTAGGCATGATGAGAAGGAAGAAAAGTTGCTGGCACCTGCTTATCTAGATTATAAGAGTATGATAGCACTTAATTTTATTGTTAAAGACAAGGAGAAGTTGCTTAAGTATAAATTGAGTTTGATGAAAAATATTGTGAGATTATTACCTTGCCTGCACCATCTCTGTTTGATCTACTTTCAGGTACGTACCTCGTTTTGCCAGATGTCGTCTATAAGTACAGAAGCCAGGAACAAGCTTCAGAGCCGGAGCCACCACATGACCCTTACCGGCAGTCGGTTTTATCGGTGGGATCCGGATGAGATTGCCGACCAGTGGCACCCAGAGGACGCCCCTCAGTACCCCGGAGAAAGTAGCTTCGATCCGTGGCCATAGACCAACTTAGGCCAAAAGCCTAAGCTTGGGGGAGTACGTGTTTCTCACCAACATTACATTCATGTTCACACACTTATTCCAGTAGTCGGTGCTCACACTCTTTCATTGTACAATCCATGCTAGTTTCAATTCTTTTCTTAGTCTTTTTCTTGTGTGTTAGAAAAACCTTAAGAAAAACAAAAAAATAGTTGTAGCTTTTAGCTAGTTTACTTTTCATGCCTGTAGTAGTAATAATTAAAAGAAAACCCAAAAAGATTTCTCGTTCTTCTTTTGCTTGTTGGGAGTTTTCATGTGTAAATAGTTTCTTTTCTTTCTTTGGGGGTCAAGAGGAGAAGACCATGATGAAAATATTTAGTGGCTCATATATACTTTATTGTTGATTTAACCTTGAGCCATATTACTTTGTCTTCTCTCTTGTATTAAATGCTTGCAGATTCCAGCTTAGTCCAATGCACGTGCACTATTATTATTATCCACACCGTTCGGTCGTGCGAGTGAAAGGCAATAATGATGATATATGATGAATTGATTGAGATGAGAAAAGCTGGTATGAACTCGACCTCTCTTATTTTTGTAAATATGACAGTTCATCGTTCATGATTCAGCTTGTTATGAATGAAACATGCTTGCAATGACAATTAGAGATCATAGCTGCTCATGCCATGCTTAATTAGCTAAGAGTTTATAATGGTCTATCTTCTGTGCCAACATGATATTAAAATGGTTGTGATGTGGTATGATAGGGTGGTATCCTCCTTTGAACGATTCAAGTTGTCTGACTTTGCACATGTTCATGCATGTAGTTGAAACAAAATCAACATAGCCTCCACGATATTTATGTTCATGGTGATTTATATCCTACTCATGCTTGCACTGATTGTTGATTAATTCTAATGCATGTTCATGATTGTTGTCGCTCTCTAGCTGGTCGCTTCCTAGTCTCTTTCTAGCCTTCACTTGTACGAAGCGGGAATACTCCTTGTGCATCCACTTCCATAAACCCCAAAGTTATTCCACATGAGTCCACCATACCTTCCTATATGCGGTAACTACCTGCCGTTCCAAGTAAATTTGTATGTGCCAAACTCTAAACCTTCAAATGAAATTCTGTTTTATATGCTCGAACAGCTCATGTATCAACTAGGGTTGTCTATATCTTCCATGCTAGGTGGGTTATTCTCATGATGAGTGGACTCCACTCATCATTCATGAGAAAATGGCTGGTAACCGGGATGCCCAGTCCCATGCTCAAATCATAATAATTAAACAAAACTCCCCCGGGGCTGTTGCTGGTTTGGACGGTACCCGTTGTTTCGGGCTAGCCGTGGAGTGTGCTTGTTGGTGGTTGGGGGAGTATAAACTTTACCATTCTGTTTGGGAACCGCCTATAATGTCTGTAGCATGGAAGATATCGATATTCTTGGTTGTTATGTTGACAATGAGAGTATATCGCTCAAAATATTATTCATCTCTATTTAAAAATCGAGCTCTGGCACCTCTACAAATCCCTGCTTCCCTCTGTGAATGGCCTATCTATTTACTTTTATGCTGAGTCATCATCCTCTTATTAAAGAGCACCAGTTGGAGAGCACCGCTGTCATTTGCATGTATTGCTATTAATTTGCATTGGGTATGATTGTGACTAGATCTCTTTTACCATGAATTACAATGTCTAGTCAGTCCTTGATCTTTAAAGGTGCTCCGCATTTATGTTTTGCGGTCTCAGAAAGGGCTAGTGAGATACCATCTTGTTATATCATATTATGATTGTTTTGAGGAAGTGTTGTCATCCGAGGTTTATTATTATTGCTCTCTAGGTGATTATGCCATTGATATGAGTAGACATGAGACCTGAAAGTTATTGTGAATATGGTTAGTTCATGATCTTTGCTGAAAACTTGAATGCTGGCTTTACATATTTACAACAACAAGAGCAAACAGAGTTTGTCAAAGTTTTTCTTTTTCACTTTCAGTTTATCAACTGGATTGTTTGAGGACAAGAAAAGGTTTAAGCTTGGGGGAGTTGATACATCTCCAATGTATCTACTTTTCCAAACAATTTTGCCCTTGTTTTGGACTCTAACTTGCATGATTTGAATGGAACTAACCTGGACTAACGATGTTTTCAGCAGAACTGCCATGGTGTTATTTTTGTGCAGAAATAAAAGTTCTCGGAATGACCTGAAATTCAACGGAGAATTATTTTGGAATATATAAAAAATATCTGCGGAAAGAACCAAGCCAGGGGGCGCACACCCTGTCTCATGGCCCCCCTGGGCGCGCCCCCGGCCTCATGGGCCCCCTGTTGCTCCACCGACGTATCCCCCGACTCCATATATTCACTTTCGTGGAGAAAAAAATCAGAGAGGAAGAATTATCATGTTTTACGATACGGAGCCGCCGCCAAGCCCTAATATCTCTCGGGAGGGCTGATCTGGAGTCCGTTCGGGGCTCCGGAGAGGGGAGGTCGTCATCATCAACCTTCCTCCATCACCAATTCCATGATGCTCATTGTCGTGCGTGAGTAATCCCATCGTAGGCTTGCTGGACGGTGATGGGTTGGATGATATTTACCATGTAATCGAGTTAGTTTTGTTAGGGTTTGATCCCTAGTATCCACTATGTTCTAAGATTGATGTTGCTATGACTTTGTTATGCTTAATGCTTGTCACTAGGGCCCGAGTGCCATGATTTCAGATCTGAACCTATTATGTTTTCATGAATATATGTGTGTTCTTGATCCTATCTTGCAAGTCAATAGTCACCTACTATGTGTTATGATCCGCAACCCCGAAGTGACAATAGTCGGGACCACTCCCGGTGATGACCGTAGTTTGAGGAGTTCATGTATTCACTATGTGTTAATGCTTTGGTCTGGTACTCTATTAAAAGGAGGCCTTAATATCCCTTAGTTTCCACTAGGACCCCGCTGCCACGGGAGGGTAGGACAAAAGACGTCATGCAATTCTTTTCCATAAGCACGTATGACTATATTCGGAATACATGCCTACATTACATTGATGAACTGGAGCTAGTTCTGTGTCACCCTAGGTTATAACTATTACATGAGGAATCGCATCCGACATAATTCTCCATCACCGATCCAATACCTACGAGCTTTTCACATATTGCTTGTTGCTTATTTACTTCTCCGTTGCTACTATAACAATCACTACAAAAAACACTATCGCTACTTTTGCTACCGTTACGGTTACTTCCATATTACCTTGCTACTAAATTACCTTCCTGCAGATACTAAGTTTCCAGGTGTGGTTGAATTGACAACTCAGCTGCTAATACTTAAGAGTATTCTTTGGCTTCCCTTGTGTCGAATCAATAAATTTGGGTTGAATACTTTACCCTCGAAAACCGTTGTGATCCCCTACACTTGTGGGTTATCATAGAGCTTATCACATCTGATCATCACGTGGTGTCTCGGCACGACGAACTGTACCAATGGTGCATACTCACGAAGAACACTTGTACCTTGAAATTTGGTAAGGGGTCATCTTATAATGGTACCGCCGTACTAAGCAAAATAATAAGCATAATAAGATAAACATCACATGCAATCAAAATATATGACATGATATGGCCATCATCATCTTGTGCTTTTGATCTCCATCTCCAAAGCATCGTCATGATCTCCATCGTCACCGGCATGACACCATGATCTTCATCGTAGCATCGTGGTCGTCTCGCCAACTATTCCTACTACTACTATCGCTAACGCATAGTGATAAAGTGGAGCAATTACATGGCCTTCGCAATTCATACAATAATAAAGACACAACCATAAGGCTCCTGCCGGTTGCCGATAATTTACAAAACATGATCATCTCATACAATAACGTATAACTCGTCACGTCTTGACCATATCACATCACAACATGCCCTACAAAAACAAGTTAGACGCCCTCTACTTTGTTGTTGCAAATTTTACGTGGCTGCTACGGGTTTAGCAAGAACCATTCTTACCTACGCATTAAAACCACAACGATTTTTCGTCAAGTGTGTTGTTTTAACCTTCACAAGGACTGGGCGTAGTCACACTTGATTCAACTAAAGTGAGAGAGATAGACACCTGCCGATCACCATTAAGCAACGGGTGCTCGCAACGGTGAAACCAGTCTCGCGTAAGCATACGTGTAATGTCGGTCTAGGCCGCTTCATCTCACAATACCGCCAAATCAAAGTATGATATGCTGGTAAGCAGTATGACTATTATCGCCCACAACTAATTGTGTTCTACTGGTGCAAATCATCTACGCATTGACCTGGCTCATGATGCCACTGTTGGGGAATGCAGTATTTCAAAAAAAATCCTACGATCACGCAAGATCTATCTAGGAGATGCATAGCAACGAGAGGGGGAGTGTATCTTCATACCCTTGATTATCGCAAAGCGGGAGCGTTTATCAACACGGTTGATGTAGTCGTACACCTTCACGATCCGTCCCGATCAAGTATCGAATGTATGGCACCTCCGCGTTCAGCACATGTTCAGCTCGATGACGTCCTCGCCTTCTTGATCCAGCTAGACGGGCGAAGTAGTAGATGACTGCCGGCAACACGACGGCGTGGTGACGGTTGGTGGTGAAGAACAATCTCCGCAGGGCTTCGCCAAGCACTACAAAACTAGACGGAGGATAAACTAGAGGGTCGGGGTTGCCGGCACACGGCTTGATGTATCTTGACGTGTCTTGGGTGCTAGCCCTACCCCTCTATTTATATGTTGAGCCTTGGGGTCGAAACTTGGAGTAAAAGCCTCCACAAAGTCGGTTTCACCCAGACGGCAATAGTCCTTCTCGGACTCCAGGCCAGACGCCAGTGTTCCCGGCGTCTGGACCCAGACACCAGGGACCCTGGTGTCTGGCTCCTAGACTCCGCAAAACTTCCTTTTGCTCTTTCCAGAAACCTTGTAGGCTTTCCCCTTTGGCCCAAATAAAGTGTCCTCATACCCAAACATTTCGGGAAACATCTGAAACCCTTTCCGGAGGCCAAACACTATTATCACATATATTAATCTTTATCTCTGGACCATTCCGGAGTTCCTCGTCATGTCCGTGATCACATCCATGACTCCGAATAACATTCGGTCACCAACATACATAACTCATTCAATACTATATCGTCAATGAACGTTAAGCGTGCGGACCCTACGGGTTCGAGAACTATGTAGACATGACCGAGACATCTCTCCGGTCGGTAACCAATAGCGGAACCTGGATGCCCATATTGGCTCCTACATATTCTACGAAGATCTTTATCGGTCGAACCGCATAACAACATACGTTGTTTCCTTTGTCATCGGTATGTTACTTGCCCGAGATTCGATCGTCGGTATCATTATACCTAGTTCAATCTCATTACCGGCAAGTCTCTTTACTTGTTCTGTAATACATCATCTCGTGACTAACTCATTAGTCATTTGCTTGCAAGGCTTATTATGATGTGTATTACCAAGAAGGCCCAGAGATACCTCTCCGACACTCGGAGTGACAAATCCTAATCTTGATCTATGCCAACACCACAAACACTTTCGGAAACACCTGTAGAGCATCTTTATAATCACCCGGATAAGTTGTGACGTTTGATCGAACACAAGGTGTTCCTCCGGTATTCGGGAGTTGCATAATCTCATAGTCAGAGTAACATGTATAAGTCGTGAAGAAAGCAATAGCAATAAAACTAAACGCTCATTGTGCTAAGCTAACGGATGGGTCTTGTCCATCCCATCATTCTCCTAACGATGTGATCCCGTTGATCAAATGACAACACATGTCTATGGTTAGTAAACACAACCATCTTTGATTAACGCGCTAGTCTAGTAGAGGCTTATTAGGGACACGATGTTTTGTGTATGTATTCACACATGTATCAAGTTTCCGGTTAATACAATTCTAGCACGAATAATAAATATTTATCATGATATAAGGAAATATAAAATAACAACTTTATTATTGCCTCTAGGGCATATTTCCTTCAGTCTCCCACTTGCACTAGAGTCAATATTGTAATTCACATCGCTATGTGATTTAACATCGATAGTTTACATCGTCATGTGATTAACACCCATAGTTCACATCGCCATGTGACCAACATCCAAAGGGTTTACTAGAGTCAATAATCTAGTTCACATCGCCATGTGATTAACACCCAAAAAGTACTAAGGTGTGATCATGCTTTGCATTGTGAGAGAAGTTTAGTCAATGGGTCTGTCACATTCAGATATGTATGTATTTCGCAAAATTCTATGTCTACAATGCTGTGCATGGAGCTACTCTAGCTAATTTCTCCCACTTTCAATACGCATCCAGATTGATACTTAGAGTCATCTGGATTAGTATTAAAGCTTGCATCGGTGTAACCCTTTACGATGACCTCTTTATCAGCTCCATAATCGAGAAACATTTCCTTAGTCCTCCTGTTACTAAGGATAATTTTGACCGTTGTCCAGTGATCTACTCCTGGATCACTATTGTACCTCCTTGCCAAACTCATGTCTAGGTACACAAAAGGTTTGGTACACAGCATGGCATACTTTATAGAACCTATGGCTGAGGCATAGGGAATGACATTCATTCTCTCCATATTTTTCTGCCATGGTCGGGATTTGAGTCTTACTCAACTTCATACCTTACAACTCAGGCAAAAACTCCTTCTTTGAATGATTCATTTTGAACTCCTTCAAAATATTATCAATGTATGTACTCATCGAAAGTCTTATCAAGCGTCTTGATCCATCTATATAGATCGTGCCCAATATGTAAGCAGCTTCACCGATGTCTTTTATTGAAAAACTCCTTTTAAACAATCCTTTATGCTTACAGAAAATTCTACATCATTTCCGATCATCAATATGTCATTCACATATACTTATCAGAAATGTTGTAGTGCTCCCACCCACTTTCTTGCAAATACAGGCTTCTCCAAATGTCTGTATAAAACCATATGCTTTGATCACCTTATCAAAGCGTATATTCCAGCTCTGAGACGCTTGCACCAGTCCATACATGGATCGCTGGAGCTTGCATACTTTGTTAGCACCTTTAGGATTAACAAAACCTTCTGGTTGCATCATATACAACTCTTCTTTGAGATCTCCATTAAAGAATGCAGTTTTGACATCCATTTGCCAGATTTCGTAATCATAAAATGCGGCAATTGCTAACATGATTCAGACAGACTTAAGCATCCCTATGGGTGAGAAAGTCTCATCGTAGTCAACTCCTTGAACTTGTCGAAAACCTTTCGCAACAAGTCGAGCTTTGTAGACAGTAACAAGATATTGATAACTGATAGTCATGAAGAAAATGAGAAGGGTGCATTTCTCAAAATATCATTTACGTCTGTTTTAAAAACTTGAGCTCTGGCACCTCTGCAAATCACTGCTTCCCTCTGCGAAGGGACTGTCTATTTACTTTTATGTTGAATCATCACCTTCTCTAATAAGTGCCAGATCTGAGAGCACTGTTGTCATGCCTATGCATTGTGCGTAGTGAATGCTGGGTGTTATCATGACTGGATCTTTTCTACCATGAATTACAATGTTTAGTTGCTGCTCGGACTTTGGAGGTGCTCTGCATTTATGTTTTGCGGTCTTAGAAAGGGCTAGCAAGATACCACTAATGTCATATTATATCATGGTTGTTTTGATAACGTGTTGCTATTTGAGATATATTATTATTGCTCGTTAGTTGATATGTTATTGATATGAGTCATTATAATTTTTAAGTGTTATTGTCAACATAGTTGGTTATAATGTTGGTTGAAAACTTGGGTGTTGTTTAAGCTTATTTATATAAACAAGAGTAAAAGAGTTCGTAAAAGTTTTACTTTCTCACTTTCAGTTTATCAACTGAATTGCTTAAGGACAAGCAAAAGTTTAAGCTTGGGGGAGTTGATACATCTCCAACGTATCTAGTTTTCCTAACGCTTTTCCTCTTGTTTTGGACTCTAATTTGCATGATTTGAATTAAACTAACCCCAGACTGACGCTGTTTTCAGCAGAACTACCATGGTGTTGTTTTTGTGCAGAAACAAAAGTTCTCGGAAAGGAACGAAACTTTGTGAGGATTTTATATATAATAAAAGAAAAATACTAGAGACAAGAACCACCGGAGGGGGACACCTGGGTGGGCACAACCCACCAGGTTGGTTGTCCCCACCTGGTGGCCCCGCAGACGCAAACCCTCATACTATAAATTCACATTTGCCTTAAAAAATCAGGGAGAAAGAATTATCGCGATCTACAAGCCGAAGCAGCCGCCACCTCCTGTTCTTCCTCGAGAGGCCAGATCTGGAGTCTGTTTGGGGCTCCGGAGAGGGGGGTCTTCGTCCTTCGTCATCACCAACCCTTCTTCATTGCCAATTCCATGATGCTCCCCATCGGGAGTGAGTAATTCCTTCGTAGGCTCGCTGGTCGGTGAGGAGTTGGATGAGATTCATCATGTAATCTAGTTAGTTTTGTTAGGGTCGATCCCTAGTATCCATTATGTTCTGAGATTGATGTTGCTATGACTTTACCATGCTTAATGCTTGTCACTTTGGGCCCGGGTGCCATGATTTCAGATCTGAATTGTTTATGATATCATCATTATATTCATGTTTTAGATCTGATCTTGCAAGTTATAGTCACCTACTAAGTGTTATGACCTGGCAATCCCGGAGTGGCAATAACCGGAACCACTCCCGGTGATGACCGTAGTTTGAGCAGTTCGTGTATTCACCATGTGTTAATGCTTTGTTCCGGTTCTCTATTAAAAGGAGGCCTTAATATCCCTTAGTTTCCAATATGGACCCCGCTGCCACGGGAGGGTAGGACAAAAGATGTCATGCGAGTTCTTTACATAAGCACGTATGACTATTTACGGAATACATGCCTACATTATATTTATGAACTAGAGCTAGTGTCGTATCGCCCTAGGTTATGACTGTCTCATGATGAATATCATCCAAGAAATTACCGATCCAATGGCTACGAATTTATCCTATATTGATCTTGCTGAGTTACTACTGCTATCATTACTGCTGCACTTGTTACAAAACTACTGCTATCACTGTTAATGTTACTATTGTTGCTACCACTACTACCAAAACTATCATATTGTTGTGCTACTAATCACTTTGCTGCAGATAATTAATCCCCAAGTGTGGTTGAATTGAAAACTCAGCTGCTAATACTTACAAATATTCTTTGGCTCCCCTTGTGTCGAATCTATAAATTTGGGTTGAATACTCTACCCTCGAAAATTGTTACGATCCCCTATACTTGTGGGTTATCAGCGTCCCCCTTTCCTTCTCCTCTTCCCTCTCCCTTCCCTCCTTCCAACTCCAAGAAAAGGAAAAAAAAGGGGGGGCCAAATCCTACTAGGATTGGAGTCCTAGTAGGACTCCCCCCCATGGCGCGCCCCCTAGGCCGGCCTCCTCCTCTCCTCCTTTATATACGTGGGCAAGGGGAACCCCACAGTATATCAATTGTTCTTAGCCGTGTGCGGTGCCCCCTCCATAGTTTTCTCCTCGGGTCATATTGTCATAGTGCTTAGGCGAAGCCCTGCACGATCTACTTCACCATCACCGTCAACAGGCCGTCGTGCTGCCGGAACTCTTCCCCGACACTCTGCTGGATCAAGAGTTTGAGGGACGTCATTGAGCTAAACGTGTGCAGAACTCGGAGGTGTCGTACGTTCGGTGCTTGATTGGTTGAATCGCGAAGACGTTCGACTGCATCAACCGTGTTAATCTAATGCTTCCGCTTTCGATCTACGGTGGTACGTGGTCACACTCTTCTCGTCTCGTTCCTATGCATCTCCTAGATAGATCTTGTGTGATCGTAGGATTTTTTTTGAAATTCCATGCTACGTTCCCAACAGTGGCATCATGAGCCAGGTCTATGCGTAGATGATATGCTCGAGTAGAACACAAAGGAGTTGTGGGCGGTGATGTTCATAATGCTTACCACCAACGTCTTATTTTGATTCGGCGATATTGTAAGATGAAGCGGCCCGGACCAGCATTACATGACCGCGTTCATGAGACCGGTTCCACCGTTACGTGCAACTTGTTTGCATAAAGGTGGCTAGCAGGTGTCTGTCTCTCTTGCTTTAGTTGGATCGAATTTGACTACGTCCGGTCCTTGTTGAAGGTTAAAATAGTAAACTTGATAAATCACCGTTGTGGTTTTTGTGTCGTAGGTAAGAACGGTTCTTGCTAGAAGCCCATAGCAGCCACGTAAAACTTGAAACAACAAAGTAGAGGACGTCTAACTTGTTATTGCAGGGCATGTTGTTATGTGATATGGTCAAGACATGATGAGTTATACGTTATTGTATGAGATGATCATGTTTTGTAAAACTATCGGCAACTGGCAGGAGCCTTATGGTTGTCTCTTTATTGTATGAATTGTGAACGCCATGTAATTGCTTTACTTTATCACTACGAGTTAGCGATAGTAGTAGAAGCAATAGTTGGCAAGACGACCACGACGCTACGATAAAGATCATGGTTTCAAGCCAGTGACGATGGAGATCATGACAATGCTTTGGAGGTGGAGATCAAAAGCGCAAGATGATGATGGCCATATAATGTCACATATTTCTGATTGCATGTGATGTTTATCTTTTTTATGCATCTTATTTTTCTTAGAACGATGGTAGCATTATAAGATGATCCCTTACTAAAATTTCAAGGTACAAGTGTTCTCCCTGAGTATGCACCATTACGATAGTTCGTCGTGCTGAGACACCACGTGATGATCGGGTGTGATAAGCTCTACGTTCACATACAACGGGTGTAAGACAGTTTTGCACATGCGGAATACTCAGGTTAAACTTGATAAGCCTAGCATGTACAAACATGGCCTTGGAACACTGGAGACCAAAAGGTCGAGTGTGAATCATATAGTAGGTATGATCAACATAAGATGTTCACCATTGAAAACTACTCCATCTCACGTGATGATCAGACATGGTTTAGTTGATTTGGATCACATGATCATTTAGATGACTTGAGGGATGTCTATCTAAGTGGGAGTTCTTTAGTAATATGATTAATTGAACTTAATTTATCATGAACTTAGTCGTGGTAGTCTTTTTGTATATCTATGTTGTAGATCAATGGCCCGTGTTATCGTTCCCTTCAATTTTAATGCGTTCCTAGAGAAAGCTAAGTTGAAAGATGATGGTAGCACTACATGGAGTGGGTCCGTAACTTGAGGATTATCCTCATTGTTGTACAGAAGAATTATGTCCTTGATGCACTGCTAGGTGACAAGCCCCCTCCCACTGACGTAGACACTTTGAACGTCTGGCGGACGCAGTCTGATGACTACTCTATACTATAGTGTGACATGCTTTATGGCTTAGAATCGGGACTTCAAAGATGTTGTGAACATCATGGAGCATATGAGATGTTCTAGGAGTTGAAGTTAATATTTCATGCAAATGCCCGAGTTGCGAGATATGAAGTCTCCAACATGTTCTATAGCTGCAAGATGGAAGAGAACAGTTCTATCAGTGAACACATACTCAGAATGTTTGGGTACCATAACCACTTAACTCAGCTGGGAGTTAATATTCCGTATGATAGTGTTATTGACAGAGTTCTTTAATCACTGCCACCAAGCTATAAAGGCTTCCTGATAAACTATAATATGCAAGGGATGGAAAAGACAATTCCCGAGCTCTTCGTAATGCTCAAAGCTGCGGAGATAGAAATCAAAAAGGAGCATCAAGTGTTGATGGTTAACAAGACCACCCGTTTCAAGAAAAAGGGCAAATGAAAGAAGGGGAACTTCAAGAAGAATATCAAGCAAGTTGCTACTCCCGGGAAGAACCCCAAGTCTGGAGCCAAGCGTGAAACTGAGTGCTTCTACTACAAAGGGACTGGTTACTAGAAGCGGAACTGCTCCAAGTATTTGGAGGATAAGAAGGATGGCAAATTGAACAAAGGTATATTTGAGATACATGTTATTGATGTGTACCTTACTAATGCTCGTAGTAGCTCCTGGGTATTTGATACTGGTTCAGTTGGTCATATTTGGAACTCGAAACAGGGGCTACGGATTAAACGAAGATTGGCTAAGGATGAGGTGACGATGCGCGTGGGAAATGGTTCCAAAGTCGATGTGATCGACATCGGCACGCTACCTCTACATCTACCTTCGGGATTAGTTTTGGACCTGAATAATTGTTATTTGGTGCCAGCATTGAGCATGAACATTATATCTGGATCTTGCTTGTTGCGAGACAGTTATTCATTTACATCAGAGAATAATGGTTGTTCTATTTATATGAGTAATATCTTTTATGGTCATGCACCCTTGATGAGTGGCCTATTTTTGTTGAATCTCGATCATGGTGATACACATATTCATAATATTGCTGTAAAAAGATGCAAAGTTGATAATTATAGTGCAACATATTTATGGCACTGCCGTTTAGGTCATATTGGTGTAAAGCGCATGAAGAAACTCCATGCACATGGACTTTTGGAATCACTTGATTATGAATCATTTGATACTTGCGAACCATGCCTCATGGGCAAGACGACTAAAACTCCGTTCTCCGGAACAATGGAGTGAGCAACTGACTTATTGGAAATAATACATACCAATGTATGCGGTCCGATGAGCGTTGAGGCTCGCGGCGGGTATCGTTATTTTCTGACCTTCACAGATGATTTGAGCAGATATGGGTATATCTACTTGATGAAACACAAGTCTGAAACATTTGAAATTTTCAAAGAATTTCAGAGTGAAGTAGAGAATCATCATAACAAGAAAATAAAGTTTCTGCGATCTGATCGTGGAGGCGAATATTTGAGTTATGAGTTCGGTCTTCATTTAAAACAATGTGGAATAGTTTCGCAACTCACGCCACTTGGAACACCACGGCATAATGGTGTGTTCGAACGTCGTAACCGTACTTTATTAGATATGGTGCGATCTATGATGTCTCTTACCGATTTACCACTATCGTTTTGGGGTTATGCATTAGAGACAACTGCATTCATGTTAAATAGGGTAGCGTCTAAATCCGTTGAGACGACACCGTATGAACTGTGGTTTGGCAAGAAACCTAAGTTGTCATTTCTTAAAGTTTGGGGTTGCGATGCTTATGTGAAAAAACTTCAGCCTAATAAGCTCGAACCCAAATCGTAGAAGTGTGTCTTCATAGGATACTCAAAAGAAACTGTTGGGTACACCTTCTATCAAAGATCCGAAGGCAAGACTTTTGTTGCTAAGAATGGGTCCTTTCTAGAGAAGGAGTTTTTCTCGAAAGAAGTGAGTGGGAGGAAAGTATAACTTGATGAGGTAATTGTACCTTCTCTTGAATTGAAAAGTAGCTCATCATAGAAAACCGTTCCGGTGATACCTACACCAACTAGTGAGGAAGCTAATGATGATGATCATGAAACTTCAGATCAAATTACTACCGAACCTTGTAGGTCAACCAGAGCATGTTCCACACCAGAGTGGTACGGTAATCCTGTTCTGTAAGTCATGTTACTAGACCATGACGAACTTGCGAACTATGAGGAAGTGATGATGAGCCCAGATTCCACAAAATGGCTTGAGGCCATGAAATCTGAGATGGGATCCATGTATGAGAACAAAGTATGGACTTTGGTTGACTTCCCCGATGATTGGCAAGCCATAGAAAATAAATGGATCTTCAAGAAGAAGACTGACGTTGATGGTAATGTTACTGTCTACAAAGCTCGACTTGTTGTGAAAGGTTCTCGACAAGTTCAAGGAGTTGACTATGATGAGACTTTCTCACCTGTAGCGATGCTTAAGTCTGTCCGAATCATGTTAGCAATTGCCGCATTTTATGATTATGAAATCTGGCAAATGAATCTCAAAACTGCATTCCTCAATGGATTTCTCAAAGAAGAGTTGTATATGACGCAACTAGAAGGTTTTGTCAATCCTAAAGGTGCTAACAAAGTGTGCAACCTCCAACGATCCATCTATGGATTGGTGCAAGCATCTCGGAGTTGGAATGTATGCTTTGATGAGGTGATCAAAGCATATGGTTTTATACAGACTTTTGGAGAAGCATGTATTTACAAGAAAGTGAGTGGGAGCTCTGTAGCATTTCTGATATTATATGTGGATGACATATTGTTGATTGGAAATGATGTAGAATTTCTGGATGGCATAAAAGGATACTTGAATAAGAATTTTTCAATGAAAGACCTCGGTGAAGCTGCTTATATATTGCGCATCAAGATCTATAGAGATAGATCAAGACGCTCAATTGGACTTTCACAAAGCACATACCTTGATAAAGTTTTAAAGAAGTTCAAAATGGATCAGTCAAAGAAAGGGTTCTTGCCTGTGTTACAAGGTGTGAAGTTGAGTCAGACTCAATGCCCAACCACTGGAGAAGATAAAGAGAAAATGAAAGTCATTTCCTATGCCTTAGCCATCGGTTCTATCATGTATGCAATGTTGTGTACCAGACCTGGTGTGTGCCTTGCTATATGTCTAGCAGGGAGGTACCAAAGTAATCCAGGAGTGGATCACTGGACAGCGGTCAAGAACATCCTGAAGTACATGAAAAGGACCAAGGATATGTTTCTCATTTATGGAGGTGACAAAGAGCTCGTCGTAAATGGTTACGTCGATGCTAGCTTTGACACTGATCCGGATGACTCTAAGTCACAAACCGGATATGTGTTTTTGTTGAACGGTGGAGCAATCAGTTGGTGCAGTTCCAAGCGGAGCGTCGTGGAGGGATCTACGTGTGAAGCGGAGTACATAGCTACTTCGGAAGCAGCAAATGAAGGAGTTTGGATGAAGGAGTTCATATCCGATCTAGGTGTAATACCTAGTGCATCAGGTCCAATGAAAATCTTGTGTGACAACACTGGCAATTGCCTTGGCGAAAGAATCCAGGTTTCACAAAAGAACTAAGCACATCAAGAGACGCTTCAACTCTATCCGCGATCAAGTCAAGGAGGGAGACATAAAGATTTGCAAAATACATACGGATGTGAATGTAGCAGACCCATTGACTAAACCTCTTCCACGAGCAAAACATGATCAGCACCAAGACTCCATGGGTGTTAGAATCATTACAATGCAATCTAGATTATTGACTCTAGTGCAAGTGGGAGATTGAAGAAAATATGTGCTAGTGGCAATAATAAAGTTGTTATTTATATTTCCTTATATCATGATAAATGTCTTTTATTCATGCTAGAATTGTATTAACCGGAAACTTGATACATGTGTGGATACATAGACAAAACACAGTGTCCCTAGTAAGCCTCTACTAGACTAGCTCATTGATCAAAGATGGTTGGGTTTCCTAACCATAGACATGTGTTGTCATTTTATTAACGGGGTCACATCATTAGAAGAATGATGTGATGGACATGACCCATCCGTTAGCTTAGCACAGTGATCGTTCAGTTTTACTAGTATTGCTTTCTTCATGTCAAATACATATTCCTCCGACTATGAGATTATGCAACTCCCGGATACCAGAGAAATGCCTTATGTGCTATCAAACATCACAACGTAACTAGGTGATTATAAAGATGCTCTACATGTATCTCCGAAGGTGTTTTTTGGGTTGGCATAGATCGAGAATAGGATTTGTCACTCCGTGTATCGGAGAGGTATCTTTGGGCCCTCTCGGTAATACACATCATAATAAGCCTTGCAAGAAAATGACTAATGAGTTAGTCACGAGATGATGTATTACGGAACAAGTAAAGAGACTTGCCGATAACGAGATTGAACTAGGTATGAAGATACCGACGATCGAATCTCGGGCAAGTAACATACCGATGACAAAGGGAATAACGTATGTTGTCATTACAGTTTGCCCGATAAAAATCTTCGTAGAATATGTGGGAGCCAATATGAGCATCCAGGTTCCACTATTGGTTATTGACCAGAGAAGTGTCTCGGTCATGTCTACATAGTTCTTGAAACGGTAGGGTTCGCCCGCTTAACGTTCGATGACGATTTGTATTATGAGTTATGTGTTTTTGGTGACCGAAGATTGTTCGGAGTCCCGGATGAGATCACGTACATGATGAGGAATCTCAAAATAGTCGAGAGGTAAATATTGATATATTGGATGATGGTATTCGGATACCGAAATGGTTCCATATCATTTCAAGTATTTTTCGGAGTACCGGGAGGTTAACGGAACCCCTTGGGGAAGTATTGGGCCTACATGGGCCATAGGGGAGAGGGGAGGCAGCCGACAAGGGGTGTCCGCGCCCCCCTCCCATAGGGAGTCCAAGTTGGACTAGGGGAGGGGGCGCGCCCCATTTCCTTCTCCTCTTTCCTCTCCATTCCCTCCTTCCAACTCCAAGAAAAGGAAAAAAGGGGGGCGAATCCTACTAGGATTGGAGTCCTAGTAGGACCCCC
>LR738713.1:94517529-94531047 GCA_902687465.1 Secale cereale | reverse complement strand
ATGGCGTGCCCCCTAGGCCAGCCTCCTCCTCCTCTCCTCCTTTATATACGTGGGCAGGGGGCACCCCAAAGCATGTCAATTGTTCTTAGCCGTGTGCAGTGCCCCCCTCCACAGTTTGCTCCTTAGGTCATATTGTTGTAGTGCTTAGGTGAAGCCCTGCGCGATCTACTTCATCGTCAACACGCCATTGTGCTTTCAGAACTCTTCCCCGACACTCTGCTGGATCAAGAGTTCGAGGATGTCATCGAGCTGAACGTGTGCAAAACTCGTAGGTGTCGTACGTTTGGTGCTTGATAGGTTGAATCGCGAAGCCATTCGACTACATCAACTACGTTAATCTAACGCTTCCGCTTTTGGTCTACGATGGTACGTGGACACACTCTTCTCGTCTCGTCACTATGCATCTCCTAGATAGATCTTGTGTGATCGTAGGAATTTTTTTGAAATTGCATGCTACGTTCCCAACAATTTTTTCCTCATAATTTTCTGAAACATAAAAACATGATTGTTGCTAAGTTTAAACGAGGTCAAATATTCCCGGATTGCAAAAATGCACTCTAACTGAAAAGGTGAGAGAAACTCGACATGAATTCATGGTTCAGGTTAATATGCAAAAAGGTTGAGATGGGTCCCGCGTCCGGCGATAATGCATTGATATCCTCCCTCTAGCCGCCCTTTCATCCAACGGGACAAGATCGGGGCAGCTCCGCTAGTCATCTCTCAAGAGCACATTTCTTCTTCCTTCTGAGATCACATTGTGCTGCCCATGGCTCTAGTGTAACATTCCGGTAATAATACCTAGATATACTTGCCTATTACATTTTTGGACATTGGCATCATATTGCATTAATTAGTTAACTTGGATATTTTATTTCACCATTTTGTTAAATGTATCACATGAAAACC
Organism: Secale cereale; assembly: GCA_902687465.1. NCBI lineage: Eukaryota > Viridiplantae > Streptophyta > Magnoliopsida > Poales > Poaceae > Secale > Secale cereale. The sequence goes on along the minus strand of LR738713.1, from coordinate 94,530,141 downwards.
AATATTCAAAGAAAACTTCATGGAAATCAAATTTGAAGATTAAAAAAATCTAATAAATTACGGGGTGTTAAGAGGGTGATGTTTTATTGTCATGCAAAATTTCAAGTTGAAACACACTATGAGATGTGAGCCATGAGCAAAGCAATTTTAGTAATGAATAGTGACTTTATTGTTTGACATTGTTCAATGCTGATTTTGTATTTCTCATGGAAGGCACATCGTGCAGAAAAAAAGGATGTACTTCAATTTTAGTGAAACTAAATGAGAGAACAAAAGACAAAGGTCAGATCTGATGGGCCATGGGCCATGGGGCGGAGGAGTTATAAAGCTATTCATCATAAGCTAAAGACTGTTTCTCAAAAAAACTGTCACACCAGATGCACCGCGTGACACTGTGTGACTGGCATGTGGGGCCCGGTGCCAGCGGGCTGGTGTGTGTGTGTGTGTGCGAGCTGTGAGCCGCGTGTGGGCGTCTGTACTTAATCGCGTGACTGAAGACAGAACAGCAGGCTGTTGAAACGTATCTGAAATCCTCACCTATCTCCCTATTCGCTCATCCCCTTCCCCAAGTCTCTCCTCACCTGCCCATCTCGATCTCCTGCCTACTCTCGTCGCTCTCGATCCAGATCGGGGTGTGACAATTGCTAATCAGAGCCTCAGATCTGGGCCGATTTTTCTCTGCCACTCCCAAATCCTCTTGGCCTTGATCTGTAACATCCACCGTCGTGGGTGTGGACTTGCTCCGGCGAGACCACCCAAAATCCCCGACGGGGTTAGATCGGTTTGGAGCAAGCGATGGCGCCGTCCAAGCCCTCCGTTCAGACCCGGCAACTTCTGTCGGCGATGGAAGACAACACGAACAACCTCAAGACAATTCTGGATTCGCTCATCTAGCGCCTCAACGAGCAGAAGATTGCCAGCGACAAGAAGCTCGAGGCGCAGGTCGCGTTCAACACACAAGTTTCTCAGGAGTTACGGCACCTCACCAAGCAACTCGATTTGACGCAGGCGGACGTCGATGACGCCCGCAAGTCCCTTGAGCGGTCACCATCGCCACAAGAATCGGCCATCAATCCACCCCCGCCACCCCCGCTACTCCCACCTCCGGTCCAACAGCTGCTCGGGATGCCGTCGTTGCCCCGTCTGGGGGTGCGTCCTCCTGTGCTACCACAACCGGGTGGAGTCCCGGCTAGGCCAGCAGCATAACTGCATCAACCCCAACAGTTCCATCAGGGCGACCACTACATCAAGCTGCCGAAACATGATTTTCCACGGTTCGACGGCAACGCACCCTATCTATGGCTTGATCATTGTCGCGCCTACTTCGACCTCTACAAGGTGCCGCCCCACAGTTGGGTGACCACGGCTACACTCTACATCGATGGGCAAGCCGCACACTGGTTACAGGCATTCCCTCAAACACATCAGGGGCTTACCTGGGATGCGTTCTGTGCTACAATTACTGAGGAATTTGGCAGTGATGAGTTTGAGATGGAGTTGCACAAACTCCTTCAGCTGCGGCAACAACGCACATTGGCATAGTACCGACAGCTCTTCGATACGCATATGTACCACCTCCTGGCTTTGGATCCAACACTTAGCACCAAAATTTTCATCACACAATTCCTCTTGGGCCTCAAGGACGAGCTCCGCGCAGCGGTGCGCCTGCAAGCGCTATCGAGCATCACTCGCGCGTCCATCCTAGCGCGCATCCAGGAGGAGGAGTTGGCCACTCCCAGAGCGCGTGCACGGCCAATACTAGCTGGTCGTCCGCCACCTCCCCAAGTCCAAGTGCAAGCACGTCCACCGGGCACGCCTCGACCACCAGGAGATGATTTCGCACGGGAGCGACAGCTCAAAGAGTTCCAGTGGGCCAACGGTCTGTGTTTCCGGTGTGGTGACCGCTACTCCCGAGAGCACCGCTGCAACTAGCAAGCACAACTCCTTACTATTCAAGTGGGCGACTACGGCGAGCTCTTGTCCGGCGACGTCATCCATGCCCTGGCCCTCCTAGACAAGCCCGCGGCGGCAGCGCCACCACCGGAATGTTGTATGCTCTCCGCCCATGCGCTGGATGGGTCAGACGCGCCAAGTACAATTCGTCTTCGTGCTCTGGTGGGAAATCAAGTGATGTTGTTGCTGCTTGACTCCGGGAGCACGCACAGCTTTGTCAGCCGCTCCTTCGTCGAGCGTGTGGGCATGGCCACCCAAGAATTACCACCAGTGGAAGTCCGGGTGGCCAATGGGGATCGTCTGACATGCTCTCGCATCGTGCCAGACCTCAAATGGTGGATGAATGGTCACACTTTCTCCACTCCGATGCGGGAACTGGAACTGGGAGCGTACGACGGCATTCTGGGCATGGACTGGCTTGCCCAGCACAGTCCCATGACCTGCCACTGGCAAGAGAAGCATGTCGCATTCCTGCATGAGGGAGAGCAATTGACTCTGCAGGGTGTTCGGCCAAAGAAAACTACCACGATCACTGAAGTTCAACCAGAGGAATTGTGCAAACTGCTTGTTGGCAATGATGTGTGGGCGATGGCGCTAATGGAGGCCCGACCAGTGAGGAAATCATCACGCAAGCCATCACTAACTCCACTCAGCGATCTTCTGGATGAATTCACATATGTGTTCGCCGAGCCCACCGGCCTACCTCCTCATTGACAGTATGATCATGCTGTGACCTTGGTGGAGGGCGCACGCCCAGACAACACTCGCCCGTACCGGTACTCACTGCTGCAAAAAGATGAAATCAAGAAGCAGGTTCGCGATATGTTGGATTCATGTGTCATCACGCATAGCGTCACTCCATACGCCGCTCTAGTGCTGTTGTTGAAGAAAAAAATGGAACATGGCGGTTCTGTGTTGATTACCGGCGGCTCAATGATGTCACCATCAAAAACAAGTTTCCATTGTCGGTCGTGGATGAGCTCCTGGACAAACTCGCCGGAGCAACATACTTCTCCAAGCTGGATCTCTGGGCGGGCTACCATCAAATAAGGATGCGGGAAGCCGATGAGGAGAAGACGGCTTTCAAAACCCATCACGGCCACTTCCAATTCCGTGTGATGCCATTTGGATTGACGAACGCCCCAACCACATTTCAGTGCCACATGAACGCTATCTTTGCCAAGTACACACGTAAGTTCGTCATCATTTTTCTTGATGACATTTTGGTTTTCAGTGAAACCTTGGAGGAGAACCTGGAGCACCTCCGGCTCGTTCCGCAACTTCTTCGCGAGCACCAGCTGTACGCCAAGATGTCGAAATGCTCCTTCGCCCAAGACCACATCGACTATCTCGGCCACGTGATCTCCAAAGATGATGTCGCCACGGACTCTGACAAGATTCAGGCAATGGCAGATTGGCCAACACCGACCAGTGCCACCGAACTCCGGTTTTTTTTGGGACTTACGGGCTACTACCGCAAGTTCGTCCCTCACTACGGCACCATTGCCAAGCCCCTGACGCAGCAATTGACGAAGAAGGGCTTCGCTTGGACAGAACAAGCCCAGCTCGCATTTGACACGCTGAAGCAGTCCATGGTCACCACTCTAGTGCTCGCGCTGCCAGACTTTGGCAAGCCGTTTTCCATCGAAAGGATGCTTGTTACACCGGCATTGGTGTAGTCCTAGTTCAAGAAGGCCACCCGATCGCGTACTATAGCAAAGCTCTCGAGGTCAAGAACCAGAAACTCTCAACATATGAGAAGGAGTTTCTGGCTGTGATGATGACAGTGGACAAGTGGCGCTCCTACCTGCAGCGCGGTCAGTTCACCATCGTAACTAATCACAAGAGTATGTGCAACTTGGGGGAACAACAGTTGGCAACAGAAGTGCAGCGCAAAGCCATGTCAAAGCTTGTTGGTTTACATTTAAAGTTTCAGTATAGGCAAGGAGCAGAAAACAACGCAGCCGACGCGCTGTCACGGGTGGGCAACCAATTTGGAGTGGCCGCCTTGTCCATCTACCAACCAACTTGGGTACAGGAAGTGGCAAACTCTTATGAAACTGATCCTGATGCTCAGGATCATCTACAACAGCTAGCTCTGCACAGTCCGGATGAAGATGGGTTTGAACTCCATCGTAGGCTGATCCGCTGCCATGGCCGCCTCTGGATTGGGGCAAACACTGCCCTGCGCACAAAGCTGATCAGTGCTTTGCATGACAGTGCCGTGGGGGCCATTCTGGCGCGACGGCGACGTACCACCGTGTCAAGAAGCTATTCGAGTGGCAAGGCCTGAAGACCGCCGTCGGCGACTACGTGCGCCAATGCATAATTTTCCAGTAGGCCAAGCATGAACTCCGCAAACCAGCAGGCAAGCTAGCATCACTTCCCATCCCCACCGCGCCATGGCAAGATGTGACAATGGATTTTGTCGAGGGCTGCCCAAATCAGAGGGCTATGACTCGATCATGGTGGTGGTGGACCGCTTCACCAAATTCGCCCACTTCGTGCCGCTGAAACACCCTTTCACGGCGGCGCTGGTGGCCAAGGCCTTTTGGGATAACATCGTCAAGCTCCATGGGGTGCCTTCTTCCATCGTCTCGGATTGGGACAAGGTTTTCACAAGTGCGCTTTGGCGGGAGCTACTCGTCGGCGTTGGAACCAAGCTCCTCTACTCCACTACGTATCACCCGCAGACGGATGGGCAGAGAGAACGCGTCAACCAATGCATGGAAATGTATCGGTGGTGTGCCGTTCATGATGCGCCCCGGCAATGGCATCGCTGGCTGCCTTCCGCCGAGTTCTGGTACAATTCGTCCTTCCATTCCTCCCTTAAGTGCACCCCCTTTAAAGCATTGTATGGAGTGGAGGCCAACATGGGCAACATGGGAGCGTGGCCTGATGATCCTCCAGCCATGCTAGACGGCGAGGCCTGGGACTGGGCGGCCCATACGGAGCGCCTGCGTACGCAACTCGAGCGTGCCCAGCGGCGTTTCAAGAAATATGCGGACACCAAACGAACGGAGCGCTCGTTTCAGGTGGGAGAACAAGTGTTGCTGAAGCTGCAACCATATGTTCAGAAATCGGTGGTCAGCCGGTCGTGCGCGAAGCTAGCATTCAAGTCCTTTGGTCCGTTCACGATCACCGCCAAGATCGGGCCATTGGCTTACAAGTTGGACCTACCGCCCGACAGCCGGGTGCATCCAGTTTTTCATGTCTCTCAGCTCAAACCGTTTACTCCTACTTACACACCAGTGTTTGCAGATTTGCCCAACCCAGTGGACCTGACTGCCGTCGAGGCAATGCCAACAGCTGTTCTGGACAGAAGGATGGTCAAGCAAGGTGACTGTGTCGTGGTTCAGCTCATGGTGCGGTGCAATGACACGGCAGCGACTACTACCTGGGAAGACTACGATGTGATGCGGCGACGCTACCCAAAGGCCACAATCTGGGAGAGTGGCTCTGACGACGAAGGGGCTCATTCTGAAGAAGAGGAGAATGTCACACCAGATGCACGCGTGACACTGTGTGACTGGCATGTGGGGCCCGATGCCAGCGGGCTGGTGTGTGCGTGTGCGAGCTGTGAGCCGCGTGTGGGCGTATGTACTTAATCGCGTGACTAAAGACAGAACAGCAGGCTGTTGAAACGTATCTGAAATCCTCACCTATCTCCCTGTTCGCTCATCCCCTTCCCCAAGTCTCTCATCACCTACCCATCTCGATCTCCTGCCTACTCTGGTCGCTCTCGATTCAGATCGGGGTGTGACAAAAACATTAAGCTAAAGAATATGAGGCTCCAAAGTGGGTTCGTAGATACTTGACACAATCGAGATCATACGTGTTAGCTTTGCATACTAATCCATCTGGACTTCGACCCGCATTGTGTTCGCTAGAGCTAGCTAACCACCCTTGAGATCGAACGCATTTTACTTCGATCTAATTCCCTGCACAACACAAATGAATTTCATACGAGTTCTTTTGCTGGTTTTTTTGGACTTCCGGAATAAGCTGTCCCCAACAGAGCTTATTCTAGAAGCTCAATCAACTTTTTTCTTTTAGAAGCCTACTAATAAAATCTTAACTACTAGGCTTCTAAAATAATAATTTGGTTTGGTCTTCTAGAATAAACTGGGTAGGTGGCAGCTTATTTTCGCTTAGTCTAGAAGCCAGCAAAAGAACTGACCCTTAGTCGTGTCAGGGCAAATCAATTTGTGGTTCTATGATTAGAAGGATAGTGACATCCTTAGCCCATTAGAGTTCAATTATTAAACTTGACACCAATGTTTGTATTTTTTCTGGATTTATTTTAGGCCCTCTCGCGATGTGTGTTTAGTGTTAGGAGACGCCCCTGTCGATTATGAAGGCGTCTGTGATGATTTCGTCAATCTTAAGATAATGTGTCAGCTCAGTTTGTCGGAGGTACACATAGAAACATGATGTGCGTGTGTACATTTTAAGTGCATATGCGTATGTATGAGGTGTGCATTTGTGTTGTGGCAAAATAAATAATTTAATTGCGTCAGGGGCAAAAACCGGATGAATTACCCCTCCATACCATAAAATAAGAGCGTTTTCGATCCGAACATAGTATAAAAAATAATTTTATATTATGGGACGGAGAAAGTAGTTTATCACCACTCCTATGTAGAAGACCAATCTTACTTGAAAAAAAAATGTAGCCTGTCCCTGTCAACGCTGCATATGGGCTAAGCATTTACGGAATTTATGAAATCCGAACTGTTCTTTCAAAATGAACGGCCGGCGTGCAGCGAAGAGACGCTGAGCATCATGTGCTTTGCCCAAAAGCCAAATGGCACGCACTAGTTGTGACAGTGACAATTGATGAGTGCCGCTACCAGCACTAGTATGCATGATAGGTAAGCGTTTGGCAACGGCGCGCCGGCTGAACTTCGCGCCGGTCGTGTCCACGTGCGCTTCGTCCCAACCATCCATCAAGCGACAGCGTAGGATGTGATCATTCAAATCGATGTTTTTCTTCAACCTCCCGCGGATTCCATCCATCCCCATTTCGCAGCTCCGCGGATCTCGCCCCATCCTCGTCTTCTGCCTCCGTCGTTGCAGCACGCCGCGCCGACGCCCGTATCTCCTGCCTCCATTGTGCAGCGTGTGAGTAGCTCGCCGTCGGCCATGGAAGATCGAATCCCCGCCGGCCATGGATGTAGATCTCACCCCGCCATGCTTTGCAGCCCCGCTCGCCATTGGATGCAGCAAGGCCGTTGACCGATCTCATTCCCGTCGGTTGCAACTCCCACGCGCCTCGTGCTTCTCCTTCGCTGCCGATGAGCCGGTCGGCGATGGACGACACCGGAGGCTTCTGCAGAACCGTCGCACCCCCTCATGTTGCAACCGTTTAAAAAAAAGCTTCATCCCCCTAGATAAAAAGCTTCAACCGGATGTAGAGAAAGTTACAAGCGGTCAGCGCCATCGCTGGAAAGCTACAACCATTAACATGAAATGCTACAATCTTCAATGAAAAAAGCTTCAATCGAAACGACGCAAAAAGACTTGACCAAGCGCTGCTAAAAAGAAAATAATTACAACTTTTGGTAGAAAAGCTTCAACGGTTGTTAGAAAAAGCTCCAACCATTGAGAGAGAAAGCTACAACTAGACAATATGAAAATAAGAAAGCTTCAACCAGGGACGGCTGGAGGTGGAAGAAGATGATAAAACACTGCAGTTTTGCTAAATGCTTCAACCGGCAAAGATTTTGCTACAACCGACATAGCATTTTGCTACAACCGGCGTCACGTTTTGCTACAACACATCACCGGCGTTGCGTTTTGCTACAACTAGCATCGCTTTTTGCTACAACCGGCATAACGTTTTGCGACATCCATCACGGATGAGCTGCGAGGCTCTACGGCGACGACGACATTTTTGCTGCAACCGTCGTAGGTTTTTGCTATGTCCGACAACGTCTTTTGTTACATTCGTTCATTTTTTAGATGTAAATGTTGCTACCTGCAACGGCGAGCTACAACCAGCGACGATGTCGATGTTTTTTTTATTGCAACCGTGTCTCCATTTTGCTACGACCGACAATGAAAAATGCTACAAACGGACAATTCTATTTGCTGGAACAGTCAATCGCCGGCGAGATGGAGCTGCATCCATGGCGTGCGCGGGTGACGAGGGCGGGATCCATCCATGGCGAGCGCGGGGGGCGGCGTAGTTGCATCCATGACAAGCGCGGGCGGCGGAGCTGCATCTAGGGGGTGTGAGACACATTGAGATGCAAAGGTAGAGCTGCATCTAATGAGTGCCCCCGACGAGCTGCGGCGGCCCGACGAGCCGCGCCAGCGAGCGGCCCCGGCGACGAGGACGGACGGTGAGGACGCCAACCAGCGACGGGACGCCGCGGTGGTTCTTCAAGCTTGGTCGCTGGAGATGACGAGGTGTCGAGCTGGAGATGATGAGGTGTCGAACGTAGGAAGACGAATCAAGGATCAGATCTAACGACGCTTAGTTGTTTTATCGGGTGGCTGGGGCTGGACCGGCCGAACAGTTCGACCGACGCGCCGGCGCCTATAAGCGCCCATATCTATAGGCCCATATATTTGGTATAACAAGAAATTGTCACAGAGGTGCGTCAGGGCTGTGGTTGCCTTTGCCTGGTTCGTTTGTGGCAAAGTTGGTGCAGCTAGGCTGGCTGGATCACCTGACTGGCCTGAACCTCATGGATGAATGGGTGATGCTTAGCTCAAACGGGAGATCGGGAGGCTGGGAGTGGGACACGGACGTGCAGAAATGCAGGAACGGACGCCTGACTCGTTTCGTTCCCAGATCAGTACGCACCCAGTGACAGTTTTCACTTTTCAGGCACATTGAGGAAGAATATACATTCTCGTGATTTATGTCCAGAGACTAATCTAAATCGCATTCAAAATACATATTGAATAAATGCATATTGAATTATGGGTAAAGAGTCACAAAGTATATTTTCCGCATTGGAATAAGTATTTCAGCTTTGAAAATGCAAGTAAAACATCTATGGACTATAAGATACAAAAGGTTGATTTCCAATGCCATGCGGCTTTCTGCTTTTCTTTTGACGGTGTCTTGTTTTGTCAGCATAAATGCTCATGATCCACTCATGTTACGGACATGATATGTATGTGTGTTTTATACGCATACTAGGCGAGTGCCCGTGTGTTGCGAGCAATAAATACTATAGTGGCTAAACAAAATTGTGTCAAACATATACTCCCTCCGTTCTTTTTTATAAGAAGTTTCGCACAGCTGACATTGAACTGTTTTGGACGCTGTCTGAAATATCTACAAACATCTTATAAAAGTGAACGGAGCAGGTACCTCATTCTAGTATATCCAAAAATTGCTCAAACGTTTTGCACGTTGAGCACAAAGAACTGAAACAATTTCTAAGTAAGTATACAATTTTGATATGTTCACATGAAGAGGATGCACAAAACCTATCAAACGGAACTAAGATAATTTAGCATCATTAAATTTTGACACCATCGAAATCAATAAATTGGCACATCAAACAAAACAAGCTTCTTCCGAAGATAGAGACACCATTAACTCATTAACATTCTTGATGTCCTGCCTACCTTCCAAACCAGCAAGGATTCACAACAATATCCACTGAGCGAAGGGATATCCATTTATCAAAGAGATTGTCGAAGTTCTCCCTCTCGCTATATGACTTTAGAGGGGAAAACAACAATTCTGTGTTATCTAGATTTCCTCGATGGCCTTCTTTCAGTTGTTCACGAATGTGTTGCTTTTTGTGGTTGGGTAGTGGTGTCTTTGTCCCGCAAATCAAAAGCAAAGGGAATCTCCTTAGTTGATTCTTAGCTACTAAGGTGGAAGAGGGGAAGAATGGCCGAAGTAATAGTCTACTAACATAAGATTTTTGTTTGTCCTATATATAGTCTATCTCTGGATAAAATTATAGAAACGTCGAGCCAGACCATTTGTCTCATATGTATACATGCAATAATTGAATAAGTTTGAACACAAGTATCAACCATAATAAGATGATTTAGCGTCCTGAAATTTTTGTACCATGGAAACCCATGAATTGGTACATTAAAGAAAAATGAGCATGTTCTAAAGACAGAGACACCATTAAACCAGTTACATTCTCGATGTATTGTGTGCCTTTCAACCCAACAAAGATCCACAAAAATATCCACTAAACCAAGTTCAAGATGAACTAAGTATGTGCCTTGAGGTCGGCATTTCGATTATCATGTGGATAAATTCAGAACACATTATAATGGCTACAACATTCATGCATAAAGAGAGAGAAAGGGGAGCAGATATGTTGAAAGATGTATAATGAAACACTAAACTTGCCTACATAGCTTGGCACAAGTTGCGGATGTTGCATGCACTACATATGTGTAAGACTTCGTGTATCAGACGCTTCGAATCCGTAGAAGTCCCCTTGGCTGATAAATATATATTGTTTCTACAACTTACAATTGCGAGGGTGTTCCATGAGTATTTTCTCCCATTTATCAAAGGGACTCTCGGAGCTCTCCCTCTCGCCATATGACTTCTATGACAAATCTACAATTCCACATTATGTGGGTTTGAACCCGATGGCCTTCTTTTAGTTATTTGCAAACGTGCTACTTTTTGTGGCTGGGTAGTTGTCAGAGCTAAATCCAGCAGATCTCGGGTAGGAGGTCCCTACCCGGCGATCTTGGCTAGATGGTAACATGAAGTAGGGAAACATGGTGCTTACCTAGGTTCGGGCCCTATCGAAGAGGTAAAACCCTACGTCCTGCTTGTATTGTATTGATTGTGGACAGGGTACAAAGACTAAACCCCTCGGCTTATATAGGGGGGTACCTAGGGTTACACATGGTCGGTTGCATCTAGAGATAAACATGCCGGATATTTGAATATGCCTTGAAGCGTGCGCCAAGTCTTCGGAAGATTCCATCTTGAGTACGTTGAGGGTCATGGCAAACATGGCCCATTCTTTGGTCGTCGGTGGGTCCTCGACCCAGTCCATAAACGGTAGGACGATGTTGGGAGCATCCCCTATGGGGACTTTGTTCTGCAATTTAGAAGCAAAGGAAATCTCTTCGGTTGTTTTCTTAGATACTAAGGTGGAAGTGGTAAAGGTTGGTTGAAGTAATAGTCTAGTAACAAAATATAGTTTAAGATTTTTTTTGTCTTGTATGTAGCATATCCATACATGAATTCAGTTGTAGAAATGTCGATCCCGGCCACGTGTCTCCTATGTATACAGGCAATACCTAGTCTGCATAAAATATCAGCTACTTGAGTAAGTTTGGGTAACATAATGAAGTATCTACACCGAGTAAAAAAGTCAACATCTTTAAGCATTGATATTCTTTCCAAAGTGACTACATAAAACATTTCAAGCTTGATGATTCAGTCAAAATGCTCTTTACTACGAGTTACCATTAGCATAGATGTTTTTTCAAAGTTCACGGTTCACACCCTGATAAGGATTACTTTATAAGTGAATCATAGTGTGCAGGTACTGATTCTATCACTTCCATGAACAATGTGTAGAGAGGAACAACTTATTTTTCAGAAAGAACATGTCGAAAAGAAAGGACTTTAGAGAGGGTTAAGATGACATGCATGATAAGGTCTGGCTCTCCTTATAAGCCGAGTGCTGACATGAACAACTCCCTAGATATTTTTAGATGCACTATTGTATAGGGATTCATGTGATCTACAAACAACAAAGAACTAATATAAGATGAAAAATTAAGCTTTAAAATATGTCAGGATAGAAATGACAACAACATTTTAAACTGGCCTTTGTCTTAGTTTCACAACACACATCCAATTGCTGCAATCTAAGTGTGAGATGGCCAAGTACATTCCCAGACATCCAAGACTGGTAGTGTGGTATCCTCGCTCCAGCACACTAGCAAACCTCCAAAAATGCTATCTGGTGGCCATGTAGACTGATCAATTTGAACACATAAGCACATATTGTAGACTTCTGATCACTTCTGGTAGCACCTGGATATTCATATATCATAAAATTGACTAAGTAATAAAGAAGATGTCTACAATGATGATATGCATAATACAATTAGCTCATTTTCCCAAAGTAAATCATAAGACCACAATACAATAAATGTTTCCCTTCAAAAAATTTGTCTCAGAGGCATCATACAACCAACACAAAATTGAGGTATGCCCTTATTACTTACTGATTTCGTGAAGCCGTAAAATATTAGGAATAAAAAATTATTCTAGAGTGATGCAGATTGCAAAGCTACAGACAAGATTATTTGATCAAGCTGTGTGTACTCTGTTACTACATGTCATTCGTGCCCCCGAATATGTTGCGGGCGTGTAGGTTGCCATTGTTTCACCACCACAGCCGATAGAGGAGAGCATGATGTGATCTTGTAGTGGTGTAATGAGGATGGCAGTGGAAGGTAGGAGTAGGTGTAGGATAGGAAAACGAAGGTAAGGCAGCCCAGGCAGGACCTTCTCATGTAGGAATGGCTGTGGGCAGAACAATGGCGGTAGAGAAAGGAGCAATGGAGGACCTTTTGTGGAAGGAGCGGATTGGCGGCAACGCTAGGTCCGCGGGGGTGATAGTGGGGAATCACGATTCAACATTGACCGGGACGTGTAAAATGGGGACTTACCAACTGGGCCTACGTGGG
>LR738713.1:94498155-94517135 GCA_902687465.1 Secale cereale | reverse complement strand
TGGCAAAAATACAGCATGCTCCGTGGTTTGGGGGCGCAAGATGAAGGATGTCGTCCGATCACTTTCGCTATTTTCAAGGCCACCAATGGTAATGTCAAGAAGGCTCCAATGGACTATGCATGGATAAGAAACATAAACACATTGACATGAATTAAGGTGACCCAATTTTTCAATTGTGGACCTTGATGATGACATAACCATGTCCATTTTTTAAAATCTCACTTCAGATGGCACCTACTCAACCTATCATGCTCAATTTGAAGGCATTATTGTCACGATTATGCGGCTGATCATTTGGAACATTTGCCCTGCCCCTCCACCTCCCCCCAAACAACATAAATTCTTTGTGTGGCATATATGTGAAGATAGAATTTGGGCCGTCGGTCGCCTCCAAAAGAGAGGTTGGTCTGATTGTGATATTTATTCACTTTGTAGGAGGAACTGGAGACCATCGGTCACATTCGCTTCAAATGCCACCTCACTTATGGCATTTAGACCATGATCTTAGATTGGCTATGTTTGACGAACATGGGCATTAATTCTTGGGCTAACTTCAGATCATTCTTTGAATGGTAGTTTTCAGTGATTCATCCCAATGGTGAACAAGCCATGTCATATTTAGACATGTTGCTGTCTTGGGAAATTTACAATAAAAAGGAATACATGGGTTTTGCAAAACCATTCTTCATTATTGTCTATCATTGTCCCCGTGACTAAACGAAAAGCCGAGTATTGGGTGACCATCGGGGCTAAACATTTGAGATGCATCATGTCGTGAGAGTATTTCCTTTTGGTATCCCGCCCACATATGTTGTTTATACATATCGAATTTTCGTCTCGATCAATGGAATGCCACAGGCTTTTGCCCTTGTTTCAAAAAATACCAAAAGTGAGTTAGAGATAGTTAAGACTAGGATATTTAACAAAATCAGCACATGGCCCTCACTTTTTGCAAGTAAGTGTTAGAGGACACAAAAGTATTATTGACTTAGTGAATCACACTTGACACTAAATTACCACTGCTTTCTAAAATCTCTTACCTATCCTCCTAGCTTCGACACCAACTAGAAAACATACAACGATGTTAATTCGATAATCTCGACAAATAAAAAGGCATGTCATGGAGTTGCCAAACACGATATATGTCAAACTGAGTTCCTTGTAGATCATTTGTCGGAGGCTATCAAGAGGCCGTCCATATGCAGTAACAACTATTATGCAACAATGAGGTGCAAATGATTCTAATTATGAGTGTGACGCTTCCATTGAGTGATATGGCTCTCTTTGTCCTCTCGCAGTTTGAGCAATGATGCCAAGTCTTGGATTTTTCATTCAGAGAACATGTTTTAGCGCCCATGTATCAATGCCTTTGGAAAGGAACCCTTTTGACGTTTGAGCCAAACACATTGTCATCTAAGCCCTCACACACATTGTCATCACTAGGCTCGATCAGTACATGGATCACTAGGGTTTTTCTTGATCTGTCGTTGCCTCGGCTGACAACCGTCAACATCACTCCTTGTCAGGGATATTACTGCTAGGTATAAACCACCTAGGAGGGGCCTGTTTATGCATATCAAGATTACTTCTACTGAAGCCCAGCGGAACATGGAACATGACGCTTCATTCCAGAAGACTTAAAAGGTCCAAGAGGTGTTAGGGCCCATAATTTGTAAACCGCCATACGGCGTGTAACTTGTGTTGTAAGATAGGAAAGATAGAGACCAAGCCGGACACGTTTATGAGCCGGCCTCGGGACTCTGTAAACTGGACCGGGCGTCACCTCGTGTATATAAAGGGACGACCCGGCGGCGGTTCAAGGGACAGAGAACAACAACTCGAGACACAGACAAAGCGTATTCGCTCCCTGGTCATCGTAACCCTAGCAATACCACCCCAAACTAGAAGTAGGCTTTTACCTTCATCGAAGGGGCCGAACTAGTATAAACACTTGCGTCCTTGTCCGCTTTAACCCCTTTAAGTTAACCCGTAGCGATGGCTCCATGACTAAGTCATTTTGCTAGGACATCTGTCGTGACAAAACCACGACAGTTGGCGCCCACCGTGGGGCTATCGCACGATGGTTTCGAGTTATTGAAGGGCATCTTTGAAGGACTCAAGGGCTATGAAGTGGGCCGGATGACTAAGAGTCGTCGCGGCAAGATCTACATCGACGATGCAGGCTGAGGCCCCGAGGCCGATTCAATCGAATACGGGTACCGGGTCCCCTTTGGCGGCATCCATGTCTTCATCGGCAAGATCGGCGAACCGGGCCCTGAGCCGAACATCTTCTCCAACATCGTCGAGTCGGCTTAGCGTGCGAGACCTGCCCAGGTTCGGCCCACCGTGAAGCACATCTTCATCGGAGCGGTTCACAGAGCACAAGCTGAGGATGGATCGGACTCCGATGGCGAGATTGTTGTTTATTCCAGCGATGAGTCATCCACTGGAGAAACAGAATCTTTATACCTGCTGCAGGATGACCGGTCTGGGGATTGTTCCGATGGTGACAGCATTCCGGACCCCCTGGATCCGCCAAACCGGGTCGCAGTTTTCATGGCCGGATCACAACCTGTGCAATAGTCTTCGACTGCAGCGACGTTAACATCAGACCTGGCGGCAGCAGCGGCTAGGGCTGGAGGCCCGGTTCAGGCACCGGCTCAGGTATTGACGACCTTAGTTGACACTTTGACAGCACTGTTAACTGCAGAGGTTGGCGAGGCCGAAAAGGAACAGCATGATGCAGAGGTGGCTCAGGTGAGAAGCCAGATAAATCAAGCAAAATTAGACCTAGCTGCTGAGAATACCAGGATGATTGCAAGGTAGGCCGAGCTAGATGCTCAGGCTTATCGGCTCATGTTGGATCAGACTGCTTCAAATGATGTAATGCGGAGAAGGCGCCATTCTCGCTTACCGTCGGTTTATGAGGCGAGGAACCTCTTTAACACGCCACGAGCAGGAACCAGTAACCAGCCGGGGGTAAACCGGAGAGGAGCACCTGGCACAGGAGCATCAGTCCAGCCACAGGCCGCGGAGCCAACCCGCCAGGTCGTTCCGTCGCAACATGTACCTACCCCTCCTGGTCATTGCTCCAACCCATTAGACAACATAGTTGCCGCCGCTTCACGACTGGCCGATCTTCCCATTGAAGGAGAATCCCCTATAGCAGTGGAGGCACGGCGAGCCAGGGAGTTCCTGGAGACGGCTTTAACTCAGCAGCAAGCTTATCCTCATAGCCGCGAGAGGATTCACTCCACCCCTCGCCCAAGCCGGAGTTATAGCAGGCACCTGGAGGAGCCATCCGTGTCAAGCGGCGCGTGGAATCGTAATCCGCCACGGAGGGATAACCCGGCGGGAGGAGGTGCAAACGCTCAAGATGTGGTGGACCAGGGCAGGCGGCGCCGGGAGGCCGAGTTAGCAGCGCAGTACGAAGCCCGTGAGCCGGCGCCGGTTCATCCATCTACCACAGTTGAACCGGGGGTTACATCCAGCTCCTTAAGAGTGCCCTATTTCACCCCCGCTTTACGCAATGTAAGACTGCCTAAAGACTTCAAAGGACCGCGCAAGGTGCCCAACTATACCGCGGATCTGTCCCCTGAAGCCTTGGTTGAAAGCCACGAGATGGCAATGGAGATGCTGGATGTGGATGATGCGGCGTGCGCAAAGTACTTCACCATGATGCTGGAGGGCACGGCTCGCACCTGGCTAAAAGGGTTACCGCAGAATTCCATCGGGTCATGGGCTGAGTTGCGACGCCGGTTTATCAATAACTTCAAAGACACATGTAAGCAACCCATGTTCATTGTAGACTTGGCGGCCTGTGTTCAAGGTGAAAATGAATCAACAAGTCATTGGGTGCGCCGGGTGTCAGAGATCTTACACTCCTCAGACCGCATCAATCCAGACACAGCAGTAGTTACATTGGAAGGCAACTGCCAGTTTGAACCTTTGAAGCTGAAGCTAGGACGACTCAAACATCATTGTCATGACATGGGAACGGTCATGGGCGCTTTGGTGAAATATGCAGATTCAGATAGTGCCAAGTATCCAGAGTCTGATGACGAGAAGTCAGGGAAAGCAAAGAAGAATGGTAAGGCGCCACAGCCTAGCCCGGCGAATCAAGGACATAATGGTAAACGTAAAGCGGATAGTAACTCAGATTTCGCGGCTAACACTAATGCCCAGGAGGATGGCCAGGGCCGCAAGGGCAGACCACCCCCGCGGGGTGGGAGACCAAACATTAATCTAAAACGCCATATGAATATACCTTTCCCAAGGCACGGTACGCAGGAGAAACCAGCCACGCACCTCTGGAAGGACTATTTTATTATGAAGGAGTTCAGAAACCAGTCCCAATATGATCATTGATCGTCCGGCGGTTCAGGCCCTGGTTTCCACGGGCTGGGTTATCAAGGTGGTGGATCCGGTTCAGGGTTCCAAGGTAACCAGAACAATCACAGCAACCAGAATGGGCATAATCAGCATAACCAGCAGCACAGCCAGGGTGGTTATAACAATCAGGGCAATCATCAGCAACATCAACAGCAGCAATCAGGATATCAGAGTAATCCGAAGCAGTTGAGTAGTGGGCAGTATCACGTCTTCACCACAAGCCTATGTAAACATTATCAGAAAGTTTACAAGAGGGCAGTACATTCCGTTGAGCCGGCGGTGCCACGCTACCTGCGCTGGTCAGAACAGCCCATTATGTGGAGTCGAGAGGATCATCCGCCCCGGGTTGATAATTCGGGTCAGCCGGCTCTAGTTGTGGCACCTCAGGTTGGGGGCTATAAGTACACCAAGGTGCTCATGGATGGAGGAAGCAGCATCAACATTCTGTATTACGAGACTTTTCGTCGCATGGGGTTGACAGACAAAAGGCTTCGGCAGTCCAACACCGTTCTCCATGGCGTGGTGCCTGGTAAATCGACATATCCAGTCGGTAAGATAGATTTGGAGGTCACCTTTGGAGATGAGCATGACTCGAGGTCTGAAACTCTGACTTTTGAAGTGGTAAAGATCAAGAGCCCGTATCACGCCCTGTTCGGGCGGCCGGTTTATGCTAAGTTCATGGCGAGGCCTTGTTATGTTTATCTACAGCTCAAGATGCCGGGTCACAAGGGAACTATTACAGTCCATGGGAGCCGTAAGATTGCTTTGGAGTGCGAGGAAGGTGATGCAGCTTATGCTGACGCGGTTTGTGCAACCGAGGAATTGAAATTTTATAAAGATAATGTTGATCCGGCAGATATGTCTCCGCTGAAGAAGCCAACCATAGAGAACGATCTGGCCTTGAAGTTTAAATCAGCTGATGAGACCAAGCAGGTTGACTTTGTTCCCGGCAATTCATCCAAGCAGTTCACCACTAGTGCTAACCTGGATCTGAAATAGGAAAGCGCGCTCATCGAGTTCATCCGTGAGAATCGGGACATCTTTGCATGGAAACCTTCTGACATGCCAGGTGTACCGAGGGAACTCGCTGAGCACACTCTTAATATTGATCCCAAGTTTAAACTGGTTAAACAGTTTCTCCGCCGCTTCAATGAAGAAAGTCGCAAGGCTATTGGTGAAGAAGTGGCTAGGCTTTTGGCAGCAGGCTTTATAGTTGAGGTGTTTCATCCAGAGTGGTTGGCTAATCCGGTACTGGTGCTTAAAAAGAACGGCACTTGGCGAATGTGTGTTGATTACACAGATCTGAACAAGGCTTGCCCAGCTGATCCCTTTGCCCTCCCTCGTATTGATCAAATCATTAATGCTACGATGGGTTGTGAGCGCTTAAGTTTTTTGGATGCATATTCTGGTTATCATCATATTAAGATGGCAGTTAAGGACCAGGAGAAGACGGCCTTTATAACTCCCTTTGGAGCCTTCTGCTATGTATCCATGCCTTTCGGGCTCAAGAGTGCCCAGGCGACCTATCAGCGTTGTGTGCAGAATTGCCTTCATGGATAGATTGGGCGGAACATTCATGCTTATGTGGACGACATTGTGGTGAAATCCAGGAAGGAAGAAACGTTGATAGCTAACTTGAAGGAAACTTTTGATAATCTTCGGATTTATAAAATGATGCTTAATTCGGCCAAGTGCGTTTTTGGTGTACCGCCAGGAAAGCTCTTGGGGTTCTTAGTGTCCAACAGAGGAATTGAGGCTAATCCGGAGAAGATCAAAGCGATTACATCCTTGGCTAAACCGGTGTGCATCAATGGTGTCCAACGTTTGGCAGGCCGCATTGCAGCGCTCAGCCGTTTTATCAGCCGTTTGGGGGATAAGGCCATCCCGCTTTATCAGATGATGAAAAAGACAGACCGTTATGTCTGGAGTGATGCTGCTGATGCTTCGTTCGAGGACTTGAAGAAGCAGTTGTCAGAGCCGCATGTCCTTGCCGCCAGTGTATAATGAGCCGCTATTGTTATATGTGGCTGCTAATGCTCAAGCGGTAAGTGTTGCCATTGTGGTGGAACGCAAGGAGGCAGGAAAGGAACATCCGGTTCAATGGCCGGTTTACTACATCAGCGAGGTGCTCATTGAGTCGAAGTAGAGATACCCGCATTGGCAGAAATTGGTATATGGAGTCTTCATGGTAAACCGGAAGCTGAAGCAGTATTTTCAGGGTCATCCAATCACCGTGGTTAGTTCAGCCCCGCTGGGCGATATAATCCAGAACAGAGAAGCGACGGGTCGGGTTGCAAAGTGGGCCATTGAACTTAGTCCTCACGGATTGAAGTATGTGCTTCGTACTGTAATCAAATCTCAAGCACTAGTGGACTTCATCGACGATTGGACAGAGTTGCAAGCACCGGAGGAAAAACCGGATCATACATACTAGACCATTCACTTTGATGGATCCAGGCAATTGGAGGGCTCGGGGGCTGGAGTCGTATTAACTTCCCCATGAGGTGATAAGCTCTGTCACGTCCTCCATTTAATGTTCCCTTGTACTAACAATGCAGCTGAATATGAAGCTCTCCTCCATGGTCTGCGAATGGCTAAGGAGATGAATCTAAGCCGGGTTAAATGTTTCGGCGATTCAGACCTGGTGGCACAACAGGTATCTGGTACGTGGGATTCCAAGGATCCACTTATGGCAGCGTATCGTCGAGAGGTGGACGCTGTTGCTGGACACTTCAAAGGTTATCAGGTGGACCATGTGGACCGGCGAAAGAATGAAGGGCCGACGCATTAAGCCGGCTGGGTTCTCAACGTAAACCGGTTCCACCCAATGTCTTCCTGGACGTATTGCATAATCCGTCGGTGAAATTACCTTCAGAAGAGGACTTGGCTATTCCTGATCCGGAGGCTCAATTGGTGGTGGCGCTTCATGTTATTCCGGATTGGACGATACCGTACCTGGCATACATGAACCGAGGTGAATTGCCAGAAGATGAAGTCTTGGCTAGACAGATAGTCCGGCGGTCCAAATCAATGACTATTGTCAATGGAGAACTACATCATTGCAGCGTTTCTGGGGCGTTTCAATGGTGTGTGTCGCCAGACGAAGGTCGTGATATTCTTAGAGAAATCCACAAAGGAGATTGTGGTCATCATGCCGGTTCAAAATCTTTGGTGGCTAAACCTTTTCGTCATGGGTTCTACTGGCTGATGGCTCACACCGGTCTAGAGGACTTGGTCAAAAAATATGATACTTGCCAGAAATTCTCACGGCGTGCTCATATACTGGCTCAAGAATTGAGGATGATTCCAATTACTTGGCCGTTTGCGACTTGGGGGCTAGACATGGTCGGGCCCTTTAAGAGATCTCTAGATAAGAAGACCCACCTTTTGGTGGCGGTGGATAAGTTTACCAAGTGGGTTGAGGCGGAACCAGTCAGCAAGTGTGATGCGCCAACAGCGGTTCAATTCATCAAGAAGGCAATTTTCCGGTTTGGCTTTCCACACAGTTTATAACTGATAATGGTACCAATTTATCCAATGGGGCTATGGATGAGTTCTGTCAATGAGAGCACATCCGTCTTGATGTATCTTCAGTGGCTCACCCCCAATCCAATGGTCAAGCTGAGAGAGCTAATCAAGAGATCTTGAGAGGCATCAAACCCCGGCTTATGGTCCCTTTACAGAGGACGTCGGGTTGTTGGGTGGAGGAATTACCCTCTGTGTTATGGAGCATCAACACCACACCTAATAGGTCGACGGGTTACACACCTTTCTTCATGGTATATGGAGCTGAAGCGGTCCTCCCTAGTGACATCCGTCATGATTCGCCACGAGTGGCGGCTTACGTTGAAGCTGATAACAAGAAGGCAAGGCAAGATGCGATAGACCGGTTGGACGATGAGCGTGACATGGCAGTAGCTCGATCGGCGATTTATCAACAAGATATGCGCCGAAATCACAGTTGCCGGGTTAAAACCAGAATGTTTCAAGAAGGTGATCTGGTGCTCCGGCTCATCCAAGACCAGACAGACATGCACAAGCTATTCCCGCCTTGGGAAGGACCCTTTGTGGTCAGCAAGAACCTACACAATGGATCATACTACCTCGTCGACGTTCGAGAACATAAGGAGTCACGTACTACGGAGGAGGAAACCAGACGGCCATGGAATATCGCTCTTCTTCGGCCTTACTATACCTGAGCCATAGGCTCCGTTTATGAATCTGCAATGTATATATTATGATCAATATAATAAACTGGCGTCCCCGTTAAAGCGGGGTATCTGCTGCTTTTTTCCTAAGAATTTATCACATGGGGGCTTCTGTGTGCAAAGGAGTTCCTATGGCCCTCTTAAACCGGCTATTAAGCCAATACC
The DNA here is from genome assembly GCA_902687465.1 of Secale cereale. Classification (NCBI taxonomy): domain Eukaryota; kingdom Viridiplantae; phylum Streptophyta; class Magnoliopsida; order Poales; family Poaceae; genus Secale; species Secale cereale. The sequence goes on along the minus strand of LR738713.1, from coordinate 94,508,370 downwards.
ATCATAAGAGCATAGCTCTGGTTGCTTCAGTAATCTGGCTATCAAAGCCCACATGATGATGAGGGGCAAAAGAGAGTTCGATGCATAGCTGCTACCTCTTGAGCTTGCGTTGTATTCCCTCGAAGAGGAAAGGGAGATGCATCACAGTAGCGTAAGTATTTCCCTTAGTTTTTGAGAACCAAGGTATCAATCCAGCAGGAGACCACGCGCCAGTCCCTCGCACCTGCACAAACAAATAAGAACTTCGCAGCCAACGCAATAAGGGGTTGTCAATCCCTTTACGGTCACTTACGATAGTGAGATCTGATAGAGATGATAGTTTATGTTTTCGGTATTTTTGGTTTAGTAAAACAGAAAGTAAAGAAAGCAAATAAAACAATGATGGCGGAAATTGATGGGAGAGTAATATGATAAAGATACACCCGGGGGCCATAGTTTTCTCTAGTGGCTTATCTCATGATAGCGATATTCTACGGCGGGTAAACAAATTGCTGTCGAGCAATTGATAGAAAAGCGAATAATTATGAGACTATCTAGGCATGATAATTGTATATAGGCATCACATCCGAGACAACTAGACCGAAACGATTCTGCATCTACTACTATTACTCCACACATCGATCGCTATCCAGCATGCATCTAGTGTATTGAGTTCATACGAACAGAGTAACGCCTTAAGCAAGATGACATGATGTAGAGGGATAAACTCATGCAATATGATGAAAACCCCATATTTTTATCCTCGATGGCAACAATACAATACGTGCCTTGCTGCCCCTACTGTCACTTGGAAAGGACACCGCAAGATTGAACCCAAAGCCAAGCACTTCTCCCATTGCAAGAACTATAGATATAGTAGGCCAAACCAAACCAATAATTCGAAGAGACTTGCAAGGATATTATGAGCACACATAAAAAGTTCAGAGAAGAACCAAATATCTTTCATACATAACCTTGATCATAAACTCATAATTCATCGGATCTCGACAAACACACCGCAAAAAGAGATTACATCGAATAGATCCCCTCGAAGACCAAGGAGAACTTTGTATTGAGATCCGGAGAGAGAGAAGAAGCCATCTAGATACTAGCTATGGACCCGAAGGTCTGAGGTAAACTACTCACAACTCATGGTGAGGGCAATGATGATGATGATGAAGGCCTCCGTGATGGATCCCCCTCCCGGAACAGGCTCCAAGATGGGATCTCCACGGGAACAGCAGCTACGGCGGTGGAATTAGGGTTTTCTCTCTGCCTCTGGAGTTTCTGGGGTACGTAGGTATATATAGGAAGGGGCACCGGGGGCCACACGGGCTGCCCTGGAGGCAGGAGCGCGCCCTGGGAAGGGGGGCGCCCCCCACCCTCGAGGGTGGCCCCTCTGTCCCCTGGCTTGGCCCCGAAGTCTTTCGTGCGTGATTTCCTCCAAAAATATCTCTCGCAAAGGTTTCATTCCGTTTGGACTCCGTTTGATATTCCTTTTCTGCAAAACCCTGAAATAGGCAAAGAACAGCAATCTGGACTGGGCCTTTGGGTTAGTAGGTTAGTCCCAAAAATGATATAAAAGTGAATGATAAAGCCCATTAAGCATCCAAGACTTCATAAATAATAGCATGGAACAATAAAAAATTATAGATACGTTGGAGACGTATCAATAGCACAACTCAAACATAGGCACCTGACGAGCAAAGCTCACAATGCTACCTGGGGGCTCCTGTCGCATAGCGACAACGAGTTGATACAACCCTTGTAGTAGGCTATCAAGCCACGGCTTGGAAGCCTGGTGTATACACCTAAAACCCCAGATTAGCCTTCCTGCATTAAGTAAGTCACTCCGCCTAGGTAAACCTGGTATGACCCATCGAATGTTTCACAAGTCAATCTTCTTACAGACCCTGGACTTGGCAACGTTAAATTGACGATTGGTTAAGGATTGAGGTCCATCTTAACAGGCTTTGTGAAATGGTTAATTTAGTGGCTTGGCAGCCCATGAAAAGCCTCGAATTTGGAGCCTCACAGCTCATAAAAAGCCTCGACTTCAAGATTTTATTTTGAAAATATTTCTCTGGTTTTTGCCAAGTTTTTTCTCTTTTGAGATCATTGGGATATATCAGAAATCTATTGATTCGGTGACGTGGATGACTATAAGTTGCCACCACAATAAACCAGAGTTCACAGAACCTGGTCTAGTTTGATTATAAATCGCCAGTACTATCTACACTTAAACTGGTGTTTATCATAACCCGGTACGGTTTCATCATGAACCGGCAAAGTATTCAAGGAGTAATCGATACTCACAAATTGGGATCATCGCCTTTACAGCACAAATATTGGCTAAAGACCAATGACATAAATTTCTATCACAGGTATGATATATGTATTCATATTTTAGAAAATACAGTTCAGGTTATAAACCTAGATCATGTGTATGGGCATTATGACCCGTCCGGCGATAAACCGCGAGGACGCTTTAAACTTTGTCTTATGCAGAAGCAGGTGCAATCAACTATTAAAGCATCATAAGTAGAACAAATTATAAAGTTGCCAGAAAGAGCAATATTATGAAAAAGGAGTATGCGTGAGGACATAAACAAAGTGTTCCAACTACCCTATTACAAGGCGATTGGCAGACAAAAATGATCTGTTCCTTGCTGAAAGTATTATGACGTGATAACTAAACCAGCACCAGTTCATGACTCAACATCAGCTCGGCTAGAAGGTTGTGGATCCTCTTGCTCTGACCCCTCGTCGTTTTCTTCTAGCTGCTGGAAGTCAGGGGTTGCCCAATTCATCTTGGTCAGCGCTTTGAAAATAGCTTCATCGTTCACGAGTTCAGACGGTTCAATATCAGGAGTGTAAGTATGCTTACAAATAGGCGGGATGAGATCTTCCACCTCATAGACCGGAGTGTTGACCCGACAGTTGTCAGCATCATAACCCGGATGATAACGGGACAGATCAGCTTCGTCAGCTAGTTTGCTGGCCAAAGGCCGCATTTCTCTTGTTAGAGCCCGCAAATCGGTGTCTATGAACTCTGATCCGTCCTCCTTCATGCTGGGATAGCCATTCATCACCTCTGTCGGATCAAGATCAGGCACCCAAGCTTTCGCTCGAGTTAGTGCCATCAAGGCACCCTCCCTTGAAGATGATTTCTTCAACTCCCCAAGCCGGGCAGGAAGCACTGATAACTTCTCCAAAGTGCCTTTGATTGACGTGGGAGTCGGTTTATTATGGGAAGCAGTGCAGACAATCCTTTGAGCGCCGGAATACAACTGCTCTATGAGAATGTATGCGGCCTTCAACTTCTTCCGCATGTCAGTGCCGAGATGAGCAATACGTTTTCCTGCATTAAAAGAGTTTGAGTTAAACCGGAGAGGGCAGAGCTATCATATTCAGGATTATGTTAAGTACACTTACCAAAAACAGCAGTAGTCATGGCGTTTATCTGCTGCTTTAAACTGGACAGTTCTTTTGTCACAGGATTGAGAGCAGCCTCTGCATCTGTTGCCCTTTTTTCCAAAGCAGTTCTTTCAGCATCCCAATCGGCCCACTCCGTCTAGAGATCCTTCTTCAATTTTTCTATATTTGCTAAAGCAAGGGTCAATTCATCCTTGACATTGGAAGCGGCGGTTTGTTGAAATTTCAGTGTATCTTGGAGTTCAGCCACCTGAGAGTCTTTCCGATTTAAATCAGCCTGTCAAGAGAAGAACATATTATGCATTGGTAAAAGATACTGGAAGTCCCAAGCACATAACAAGTTATCCACTTGGCACTTGGGGGCTAATGCGTATTTGCAGTTATCAGACATTTTTTTAATAAAGTCCCAAGCACATAACAAGTTATACACTCGGCACTTGGGGGCTAATGCGACATTATTCAGAAAAGATTACAAACTAAAGTCCCGGTTCATCTTGAAGAGATAAACCGGCCCTTGGGGACTACGCATGTGAAAAAATTGTATAATGGATATTCTGAAGTCCCGGTTCATCCTAAAGGAGTAAACCAGCCCTTGGGGGCTACGATGGAGTAAAGGCAGTCTACAAGACTTACGCATGAATAAAGTTAAAGCAGAAATTTACCTCATATCGTTCCTTCATCATATTTACTAAACCGGCTTCATGATCACGGCTAGTGTACAGCCGGTTCAGATAACCGGAATGGAGCTCTTGGGCACTAAGTTGAGCATAGTTGGACAAGTCAGCACTCCATTTTCCTTTGTCCTTGCCAGAAGTTTCATCCTTCGCGGTATGTTTGGATAAGGCAACAGGTTCACTAGGAGCAGTGTAACCGAATCCAGTGATTTGAACTTCCTCGGTTGAAGCGACAACAGGTTTAGCAGGGCTAGCAGGAGTATTGCTGGCCCGGACTGGACTGGTCGGATTAACTTCACGATCCATTGGGGCACTTCCTTGATCGACAAAGACTTCATGGTCCATGGGAGGAGGATCATCATGCAAAGTGTCAACATTCTCTTCAGCAGGTTCAGGATCCTTTGCCGGTTCAGGAATCGCATCATCACCTGCCGGTTTATTCAACTTAGCCATTTTACTAGGCTTGGTCTTACTACAAAAGATAAAGGTGACGATGGTCAGGGGAGTAAAAGAAAGAGATTAAAACAGCAAAATGAAAAACTTACCCATGAACAGTCTTAAGAGGAGGAATCTGTGTAGCTGTTGATTCGTCGTATGACGAACGAGGAGTATATTGATAATTTGAATCAGACGGATTAAGAGGCTGACGAATATGACGTGCTTTTGGATAAAGAGCGTCTGGAGTTTGAAAAACCTCTGAGCGACGTTTCCGGGCTGGGGTATGTGGTAAACCGATGGACTCAATGGCGTGGCCACTGTGCCGCGTGGTACGGCGAGCTTCATGTTGTTGTTTCTTCAAAATAAAGTTTGGGTCCAAGTAAGCGAAAGGGTGAGAAAACTATACTTTCCGGCTTGCTCGACGAATTTTTGGTGTCGGCAGAGGTTCTGAACCGGAAGAAAGGGTAATTACCTCGACATCATCTGCCTTGCTGCCTTCAGCAAGTCCCTGAGTACAATCATTGTTAATAAGATGCAAGAAAAGGGGGCCAAGAGAGTCAAGTAATACCGCTGAGGCCGGTTCATCATCCTCCGGGTTGGATTCAGACACGTCAGTAGTTTTCTTCCTGACATTTTTGTTAACGGCCTTGGTTTTCTGGCGAGGTGCCTTAGCCGGTTTATCCTGGACTTTCCTTTTCCAGAATGGGTCAGTACCCCATTGAAATCATGAAAGTAATTTAGAAGTGAGCATTAAAGACAGATGGAAAATAGAGCAAACAGGAAAAGGAAGACTTTACCGATGGTGGTTTGTTGAACTCGCAGAAGGGAGCCAGTCCGGTTTGACTGCGGGTCTCTATCGGTTCGTTCAACAATTTCTTAACAGCCTCGTTGATCTCATTCTCTGCTAGCACGACTTCTGTATGTCACAGAGGATCTTTGGGGTTTCCGGTATATTCGCACATTATACCGGAGCGCCGGCTTAGCGGGAGAATACTCCAGGAAATCCAACAACGAACGAAATCAACCCATGTTAAACCATTGGCAGTGAAGGCTCTGAGCTTTGAGAGTTGAGGGGCATATTTAGCTCGTTCTTGAGCACTTAGCCGTTGAGGAAAGGGATGGTTCTCAGAAAGCCAGTGGGAACGATAACCCGGCAGAGGATATTCATCTTCCGGAGAAGTATCTAGACAATAAAACCAAGTTTGATTCCACTCTTTAGGGTGGCTATGGTGATTGGCGTGAGGAAAACTAACGTCCTTTCTCTTCTGAATGTACATTCCGTCGAGTTCACTGTTTGGACCGTCAGAAAACTCCGTGCGACGGTTTAAATGGAAGAAATCCCGGAATAATTCAACTGACGGCTCTTCTTGTAGATAAGCTTCGCAAAATACTTGGAAGTTGCAGATGTTGGACACAGAATTGGGCCCAATATCTTTAGGATGGAGTTGAAAGTCAGCTAACACATCACGGAAAAACTTTGACCCGCGAGGACTAAATCCCCGGGCTAAGTGATCAAGAAATACAATGGCTTCTCCCTCTTTGGGCTCTGGAGGACACTCCGGTCCAGGGACTCTCCAGTGAAGGACATTCTTTGGGCCTAAAGCGCCAATCTCCGCCCGGTTCTGCAGTTCTTCCTCAGTAATCCGGGACTGGACCTAGTTGCAGGAAGTGAACTGCTTGGCTTGCTTTGCCATTTTGAACGGAAAGCTGAAAATATAGTAAAGTGCCAGTTTATGATTTATGCAGAGTTAAACCGGCAGTGTTTCAAAGGTCTCTACAAATGGCGGTTTAAGCAGGGGCCTAATGGTATCTACCGGTTTTGTTTATATTCTTTTCTAAAAGCTATACCGCTGATGAGAATACGAAGGAGCAGATACGAAGTTATGGAAAAACAGGTTTTGTAAAATCAGTGATGAAGTTACGGATCTACAGCATGTTAAAAATTCGGAGATATTCATGGTCTATATTCAATGGATGCAACAAATGGCTCCAACCAACACAGATTAAACTAGTACTTTGAGAAAGAACGAAGGCATACTAAGGAAGCGGAGTTAATACTATGGCTGTGAAACAGGGGGATTAGATCTACACTGGTTGACGAAGCTACGAGGAAGAACTATGAAGAACAACGCCTACCCGTGAACTCGTAGGAGGAAAAAACCCTAATGAGATATATATGAAGGGGAAGGAAAGAACTTACCCGAGTCAACTGGAGCGGAGGCGCCCGGATGAATCTCTGGTACGAACAGGTCGATGTAGTGGCTAAACTTGATGAAGGTATCGGGGTCGACGGCGGCGGCGGAGTTTGAGCACGAGCAGGCGCGAGGAAGAAGAAGAGGCAAAGGAGCAAGGGGGGAAAAGAGATGCCCCTCTGCCCTATTTATAAGCCGAAAAATGAAACGGCGGGCGCGGGAATCGAGGAGCCAGAAAAGTGGATATGGGAGGATACTGTTGCCTCGATCTTCGGAGCTTTTAATGAGTAAAAAATAAAAACAGGTACAAGTATTAAATGGGCAGATGACGTCACGACGGTTTAATGTGATCCAGGAAGATGACGTCACGGTGATTTATGAAGCATTTGAAGCTACGAAAGGTGAAATCTTTACAAGACGTTGAAGATTGACATGAACAGGTTCAAATCAATCAGGGGCCTAATGTCAGGGATATTACTACTGGGTATAAACCGCCCAGGAGGGGCCGGTTTATGCATATCAAGATTACTTCTATTGAAGCCCAGCGGAACATGGAACATGACGCTTCATTCCAAAAGACTTAAATGGCCCAAGATGTGTTAGGGCCCATAATTTGTAAACCGCCATACGGCGTGTAACTTGTGTTGTAAGATAGGAAAGATAGAGACCGAGCCGGACATGTTTATGAGCCGGCCTCGGGACTCTGTAAACCAGACCAGGCGTCACCTCGTGTATATAAAGGGATGACCCGGCGGCGATTCAAGGGACACAGACAAAGCGTATTCGCTCCCTGGTCATCGAAACCCTAGCAATACCACCCCAAACTAGAAGTAGGCTTTTACCTTCATCGAAGGGGCCGAACTAGTATAAACCCTTGCGTCCTTGTCCGCTTTAACCCCTTAAAGTTAACCCATAGCGATGGCTCCACGACTAAGTCCTTTTGCTAGGATATCTGATGTGACAAAACCACGACACTCCTCTTAGGGCATGAACTATGGAAGGCACACCAAGTTCTAGCCTCATCTATCTAAAGAACTAAAACCACAGTTCAAACCATGCACCGCCCTAAGGAAGTAGTGGTTCAGTCTGGCACTGACCCTACTCTACTTTTTTCCTAGTACGATATTGCTATAATGGGGCTTATCTTACATCAAGGGCCACATGGGATACAACCAGGTCTCTCTCTTGTCGTACCCAAACCATACACAAAACTATCGTACGTGAGGTAGTCCTGCCACACTTTTCCCTATCCTACACGCCTAATCCCCCTCACTACTTGGTCTTTTTTTTGCCTAGAGCATCGACCTCCTCTACAAGCAACACCGACATGCTTGAAGCTATACCGAACCTACAGTCTAATTCTACGTGGCTCTGTGGGGGTAGTGATTTGGCCATGCCCATACCTACTTAGCCGATCGCACATGCTGCCAAAACGACTACCGTCCAAAGTACGACTGCTGCAAGTGAAAGGAGATGCCCAAGGATCTGCCAAATGGTCTCCGGAAGGTTCTCGGGAGGAGACACACAAAACACCGACAAGCGTGAGAGGAATGCGGCAACTGCGACTTATGCGGAAGGAAACCTATTCCTTAGTGGATTGCACACATGCTCCCAAGGGGCGGTGCGTTTTCCATCAGTAATTTGTTATTTCTTTTGAATAGTTTGAATTGCTTATCATGTATGTCACGTGGTAATAACTTGTTGAATTGTTCATTCCAAGATCGACCTTGTAGTATATGATTGACTTTACAATTATATGTTCTTTTGTGGGAAATTACGGTTATGTTAACGCACTGTTCAAGAAATCTTCCGATTCAGCGATTTATCGTCCGATTTATCGCTACTCTTGGGGTGACCGATAAGATTATGCCTTATCTTCATCATTTATCATTTGGGCCGATTTATCGCTATGACAAGCGATTTATCGGGAATCTACCGATAAATCGGGCCTATTTGTAGCACTATGTTTGCAAGAACTATGTTTATTTGTGTTTTGTGGACCTTGTTACGCAATATATAATGTTTTTCTATTATGTTTGTCATTATGTCACGATTCAAAGGCTAGGATTCAAGGTAACACTTCTGTTCAGTATTGTTTTGGTGTTGAATATAGCATATTTTAGTGTTCGGAACCTGGGATTTGAAAAAATGGCCGATTAATAGTCAACCGATAAAATCGATTAATCGTTCGATTTCCGATTAATCTCTAATCCCCAGGTGACCGATACGATAACGATAAGCGATATCCTCAACATTGTGTTAACGTACTAACCGTGCCCAAACAAATCATCATATGTGGTCGTTGTGAATTTGTTTCGTGAGTATCGTCGGTGTAATTGCTGAGTATATTGATTATTAGGAAAGATGAGATAGACTATAATTTGTTCTGATTAGTCTTATACTCCAAGTTAATCATTGTACTACTATATATATGTCCATGAGCCTCAAGAAATATATCAACTATTCCACCAAACCTCTCTCTCCCTTCTAACATGGTATCAGCCTAATCGATCATAAACCCTAGCCGCCGCCGCTTCCGCACTCGCGCCGCTGTAACATCCCAAATTTTCAATTTGGAATATTATACATAGGTCATCTTGCATATCATATTTTATTTGCATTTGTGTGTTGCGATTCTCGAAATTCTAAGCAACTCAAGGACCCACAGAGAGAGTTGGGGATTTCACCATTTTCATGTTTGAGTTTTCTCAAATATCGGAACAAGGATCATTTTGGTTTTAATTATTTTTCTCTCCAAAAACGTTTCATATTAAAATATATGAGAGGAGATAATATGACTTCTCCAAAATAAGTGAAATATTGGAGAAAAAATATTAAAATCAAATTGTTTATTTTTAATTGGATTTTAATGCAATTTTATTCGAATTAGAAAAAATACGCATATTTCAAAATTGCATTTAAGTCCGGGAAAAATGTTCACTTTGTCCTAAATATTATTATAGGATGGTGAAAATTTATTTCAGAATTTTTCGACTCATTTAGTATTTCTTTTATATGTTTTACTGAATTAGGACTTTTAAAAAAAAGGTCAACTGACCTACCGGGCCATGTTCGACTCGGACACCTGCCGGGCCGGCTTTATAAGCCGAATCCCCGCAGCCGTCGAGGCCCAGTCGTCGCCCGCCCCAAACCCTAGCACCGCCTACCGCCGTGTCCCGCCGCCGCCGCCGCCGCCCCGCCGCCGGAGCCGCCGCCGCCGATCCTTCTCGCCGCCGGTCTTTTTTTCCGGTTTAGGTAAAAACCCTAGATCTGGTTGTTTTTTTAGATCGGTTCGGTTTTTCTCGGTTTAGCTTTTTAGCGGATGTTTGTCCGTTCGTTCGTTTTAATGAGCACTTTTTGTCAGTTAGCCGCAGACAGCGAACGTTCGTTTGTTAGCCTGTTCGTCTCGTTTTTTTTTCAAGGGTTTTTCCGCGATTATTTTTGATCGTGATTTCTGCCATGATCTTCATTTTAGTTTATCTTTTCGCTCGTTAGTC
>LR738713.1:94474502-94494494 GCA_902687465.1 Secale cereale | reverse complement strand
TTGTCACGCTGGCGAGACTACTTGTGAGTGACATGAGCCCTGTACTGACCTTGAGCTTGCATGCAGAAAAGGGCCTTCATCTTCTTCTTCAGCTTCTTAGCCCAAGAGGGCTCAGATGAGGGAGGAGCATATCCTCCAGGACTCTCCTCAGCTGGCTCCTCCTCCACAGGCTCCTCGTCAGTACCCATCTGTGCTACAGCAGATTGTGCACGAGTGGCAGTGTTGGCCCAACGAGTCTTGATGCAAAGACGGATGGGGTCATGACGGATACACTCTGCCTCGAACTCCTCATCAGGGTAAAGTTTCTCCCAAGTCTTGGAGATGAGCAAAAATAGAAATGGACCATAGATGGGCACCTTGCGAGTGTAGATCCCAAAGCGAAGCTCACACCACATGATATGGGATATGTCAAGTGGTGGAGACTGAGCTGTGCGAGCCGCCTCACACATCAGCAGCATGTCGATGAGGTATGCATGAATCTTGTCCTTGTCCCCAACTCGAGGAAACAAGGTGTTGCGGAATATCCGATGCATGATGTCCAAAAAGGGGTTCAATACCCATGCCTTCTTGCCACTCGCAAGTGTCTTCTCCACATAAAACGGTAACAAACGGTCTTTGTTTGCAACTTCTGGTTGGCATGAGGCCGAGCTCCAATTGGGTTGTGGAGTCCCTCGTCAGCAACCTGAATAAGATCCATGAAGTCCTTCCAAGTCACAGTCATCTTGTGACCATTTGTCATCCAAGTCATTGGGCGATCTTCCTTGGTATGAAAGTGCACTGAAGCATAAAACTGAGCAATGATTTCTGGGTCAAAATCATTCTGAAAGGTCATGAAGTGCTCAATCCCAAACTGCTCTACCAGATCCAGAGCCTCGGCAAAGTAGGCCTGGTTATCAGCCCTCCGCGTGTGGACCATGTCCACCCAATGAGCATCCACATACAGGTTGTGCTTGCTCTTGAGCACCTCTGTGTAGATGCGATATTGCTGCTTGGTCCAAAAGAGTTCATCACCATGAAACTGGGCCCGGGGTTCTCCATAAGGATTGATCTTCCTCCTTGCCATGAACTCATTAGCTGGCATTTCTTCCATGGTCATAGATGATTCCTTGTGCTTGTTGGCGGCGGTCTTGAACTTGCGTTGGGGATTGGAGCCCTCTGGCACATCACTGGGGGTGCGCAGACGCTTGGACCCGGTGTCACGGACGGGATTGGTGCGACGAACATCGGAACCGGAGCCATCACCTAAGACACAAACACAAGAACACGACGAAAACACAAAGAGAATCAATGCAAAAGCCACAAAAAGCACATGAAACGAGAGAAAGGATAATATGTAAGTGCTACGAAGGAACTATGAAACAAGCGGTAGTACTGCTTGACGAACACAGAAGTAAAAAATTAGTACCGCTTAGTGAGCGGTAGTACTGCTTGGGGGTTGCGGTAGTACCGCACAGTATGCGGTAGTAAAAATTTACTTCCCCGTACGAACACGGAAGTAAAAAATTAGTACCGCTTAGGGAGCGGTAGTACCGCTTGGGGGTTGCGGTAGTACCGCACAGTATGCGGTAGTAAAATTTTACTTCCGCGTAGTTACGGTAGTACCGCTCTGCAGAGCGGTAGTACCATGTACGCGACAGAGCGGTAGTACCGCGGTTAGCCAGCGGTAGTACCACTCGGGTCAGATCTGAAAAGAACGGATCTAGAGTAGAACGCATAGAACGACGAACGGTACTACGGCTGATCATAGTAACTTGGTAGCAACATACTTACAAGCATTTCTAGTGCAAAACACTCTCCTACACCCTAATCTTCCATGGATAAGAACAAGAAGAATGCTAGAGCAGCAAGCATCTCCCCAAACCCTAAAAACAACAACTAGGCAAAAATAAGAGGGGATTTGGGGAGAAACCTTCATCCATGGCAAGAGGTCGAGGTGGGGAACGATCCCACCGGTCGGAATGCGAGGAGAGTGGCCGAGGGAGGAGATCCGGCGAGGTCCTCCGGCGGCGTTCTTGAAAGGGAGAGAGAGAGAGACGGCGTGGGGGGTAGGAGATGAATGGGTATGGGGGAGTTGGAACTCCCCCTGCCCGCTTATAACCCCCACCCGTTCGGACAAGTGCGGTAGTACCGCTGTCATCGCGGTAGTACCGCCTGGGCGGAAGTACCACACACGGAGCGGTAGTACCGCTCGACCAGCGGCAGTAAAAAAAATACTGCCGTGCTGGACTTGCGGTAGTACCATAGTCTCTTTTGCGGTAGTACTATGACTGCTCACGGTAGTACTGCCCCTCCGAGAACTTGCCCGTTTCGACAAGAGGCTTTTAGCAAAGGGGAGAAAAAAAAAGAGACGCACACGCAAGGCAAGACACTACTCCAACGAGGAGGTCGGTGGCCGAGGCCACCTATGTATGAGTTATTTGGTATGGCACCGCAAAGAACTATCCTTGGGCCCATGACCAATACTCGTCTTGAAGCACTTATACCATCTAATTATGGCAAATGACAAAGACTTGATCAATTTACGCATAATTGGGGGAGGAATAGCTCATTGAGAGAAAAATACCCCCCCCCTATGTCCATGCCTACATCTAGACAAGATAACTATATTGAGTGGGAAGTGTGTGTGCAAAGTCTCAAGCCACATTGCTCACATCGACGATATTTAGCTCATGCCTTAACTCACGAAATCTTGCTTCATCCAACGGCTTCGTGAAGATATCTGCAAGGTTATCATGAGTGTTGACATAGTGAAGCTCGATCTCTCCTTGTCGTATATGATCCCGGATGAAGTGATACCGAATCTCTATATGCTTCGTCTTGAAGTGTTGCACCGGGTCGAGAGAAATCTTGATCGCACTTTCATTGTCACACCAAAGAGGCACTTTGTCACAAGTGACACGTAATCCTTTAAAGTTTGCCTCATCCATAATAGTTGAGCACAACAACTGCCAGCTGCCACATACTCAGCTTCGGTGGATGAGAGAGACACACAACTTTGCTTTTTGGAAGACCAACTAACGAGAGAGCAACCAAGGAATTGGCACCCTCCGGAAGTGGACTTCCTATCCACTTTGTCTCCCGCCCAGTCCGAATCAGAGAAACCTACAAGGTTGAAGTTTGCTCCTCTTGGGTACCATAAGCCAAAGTTTGGGGTATGAGCCAAATATCGAAAGATTCGCTTGACTGCCACAAAGTGACTTTTCTTAGGTGAGGAATGAAACCGTGCACAGATTCCCACACTCAACATAATATTTGGTCTAGATGCACAAAGGTAAAGCAAGGATCCAATCATAGAACGACATACCTTTTGATCCACCGCTTTACCATTGGGATCAATGTCAAGTTGGCACTTGGTTGGCATAGGAGTAGTAGCTGGCTTGACATCACTTGGATTGAACCTCTTGAGCATGTCTTGAGTATACTTGGTTTGTTTGATGAAGATTCCTTCTCTTCTTTGCTTGATCTCAAACCCAAGGAAGTACTTCAACTCTCCCATCATGGACATCTCAAAATGTGTGGTCATGAGTGCGGCGAACTCATCATTGAAAGCTTTGTTAGGAGAACCAAAGATAATATCATCAACATATAGTTGGCAGACAAACAACTCCCCTTTGACCTTCTTAGTAAAAAGAGTGGGGTCGATTTTCCCAATTTCAAACCCACGATCTTGTAACAACTCGGTAAGATGCTCATACCACGCACGTGGGGCTTGTTTAAGGCCATAGACAGCCTTATCGAGTTGGTACACATGATTGGGGAACTTGGGATCCTCAAACCCCGGGGTTTGTTTGACATATACCAATTCATTAATAGGACCATTAAGAAATGCACTTTTCACATCCATTTGTTGTAGCTTAAAGTTATGATGAGAAGCATAGGCAAGCAACAAACGAATAGATTCAAGGCGAGCAACGGGGGCAAAGGTTTCACCGTAGTTGATACCCTTGACTTGGGAGTAGCCTTGAGCCACCAGACGCGCCTTGTTGCGGATGACAATGCCATGAGCATCTTGCTTGTTCTTAAAGATCTACTTGGTTCCAATGACATTATGGTTCTCCTTTGGCCTTGGCACCAGACGACACACTTTGTTGCGCTCGAAGTTATGGAGTTCTTCATGCATGGCATTAAGCCAATCAGGGTCTTCGAGCGCCTCATATATCTTCTGAGGTTCAACACAGGAGACAAAAGCTTGATGAGCATAATAGTTTGCTAATTGTCTACGAGTGCTTACCCCCCTTTTGATGCTTCCTAGAATATTCTCCATGTGATGTTCTCTGGAAGCAAGCCTGGAGGCAACTTTTGCAGCACGACGCTCCAATTGCTCTTCAAGAGATAACTGAGGAGCACCGAGTTGATCATCTTGAGCGACGTCAGGAGCTAGATCTTGATCTTGAGCTTCCTCTTGACCTTGATCTTGCTCGGAGGAAAGAACTTGGCCTTGTGCATCATTTGGTGGATCCCCACCATCTTGTGATTGATCTTGTACTTGGCCTTGTTTGTCCGGTTGAGGGCCTTCACTTTGTTCTTCGGAAGCGTGTGGGTCTTGGGTTGGTGATGGTTCCACTTGAGTGGAACATTGTCCTTATCCTTCGGCCACAAGGGGTTCCTCAATGGGTAGGATATATCCAACACCCATTCTTCTTATGGCTTGAGGAGGAATTTCATCACCTACATCACAAGTACCACTTTGCTCCACTTGGGAGCCATTATTTTCATCAAACTCTACGTTACTTGTCTCCTCAATGAGTCCATTGGACTTGTTGAGGACACGGTAAGCATGAGAGTTTGTAGCATAACCAACAAATATGCCTTCATGAGCTCTAGATTCAAATTTAGACAAGTGAACACCTTTCTTGAGGATGAAACACTTACACCCGAACACCCGGAAGTACTTGAGATTGGGCTTGTTACCTGTAAGTATCTCATATGGAGTTTTGTTCAAGCCTTTGCGGAGATAGAGCCGATTGGATGCATGACACGCGGTGTTGATGGCTTCGGCCCAAAAGTTGTATGGAGATTTGAATTCCGCCATCATGGTCCTTGCCGCATCCATCAGAGTTCGGTTCTTTCTCTCCGCTACACCGTTTTGTTGAGGGGTATAGGGTGCTGCATATTGATGTTTGATCCCCTCATCACAAAGAAACTCATCCAAGGTGTAGTTCTTGAACTCGGTGCCGTTGTCACTTCGGATCATCAAAATCTTTGCTTCATGTTGTCGTTGAGCTTCATTTGCAAAGTTGATGACGGTTTGTTGGGTCTCACTCTTCTTCTTGAAGAAGTATACCCAAGTGTATCTTGAATAATCATCCACAATCACCAAGCAATACTTTCTACCCCCAAGACTATGATAAGATGGAGGCCCAAAGAGGTCCATGTGAAGGAGCTCTAGGGGTCTTTTTGAATAGATGATAGTCGTGGGAGGGTGAGCCGTCTCATGTAACTTTCCTTCAATGCAAGCCCTGCAAGCACGATCTTTGGCAAAGCTAACATTTGTTTGTCCACGGACATGGTCCCCCTTGAGAAGATTTTGCAAAGATCTCATATTGACATGGGCCAAATGGCGATGCCAAAGCCATCCCACAGCAAATTTAGCCATTAGGCATGTCGCGATCTTAGTGGGTTGCTTCGAGAAGTTAACCACATAAAGACCGTTCTCGACATGCCCAACATAGGCTACTTTAAGAGTCTTGCTCCACAAGAGGGCCACGGTATCAATATCAAAGAATGTAGCAAAGCCCATGACTGCAAGTTGGCGAACATAAAGTAAATTGTATGCAAGGGACTCAACAAGCATGACTTTCTCGATCGTGAGATCATGAGAGACAACAACCTTGGCAAGCCCCAATACTTTAGAAGATGAAGCATCACCCCATTCGCCGTTGGTGGCCATAGATGAACCTAGATGCATGTCCACCACCAAGTCTTTGCTTCCGGTCATATGATTTGTGGCTCCACTATCGAGCAACCATGATCCCCCACCGGAAGCAAACTCCTACAAGCGATCAATGCTTGGATTTAGGTACCCATTTGGTAATGGGTCCTTTCAGGTTAGTAACAAGGGTCTTAGGAACCCAGATAGACCATTCAATATACTCATAAGAAGAACCAACAAATTTAGCAAACACATGACCATAACTAGCACGACATAAAACATATGAAATATTAAAGTCGCCGGCCATGTTTGATGGTATGGTGGAGTTTTTCCTGACTCCACCACCTTTCACAGTTTTCTTCTTCTTAGAGGTGCCCTCTCCCTCTTTCACAAAAGTTTGTCGGAGAGGGGGAGGTAGCTTGGTCTTGTCATTCTTCTTCTTCTTGGGCTTAGGAACAAACCCAATTCCTTCCTTTGCCACAACCTCCTTTTGATTGCTCAAAAGGTTGTTGAGGTTCTTGTCACCTTGTATGCATGTCACAAGGCCTTTCTCAAGTTGCTTCTTCAACTTGGCATTTTCTTCAACAAGATGCACATGCTCGCAACATGGGTTAGTAGCATTTGCATTATCAATTAACACCATGCGAGGAAAGATAGCCTTTTCCTTGGTTAGCGAAACTTGGAGTTGATCGTGAGACTCCTTGAGAGAAGCATGCATACCTTTCAAGGCCTTGTGAGCCTTGTCGAGTATAACAAACTCCTCCTTGAGTTTAGCATGGTCAACCTCAAGTTTTGCCTTCTCGGAATTAAGCATACAAGAGACAACTAAAGCATGATCGAGATCTTTCTTTAATTTAGCATGATCATCGTTGTGTGACTCCTCAAGAGCCAAACGAAGACCACGCTCTTCCTCTAGGGCGTTAGAGAGATCCGATATCTCATCGGCATAGTCTCGACTATGTCCTTCCATTTTAGCAATGGTCTCCTCGTGAGCCTCGATCATGTCATTGGCCTCACCGAGTTGTTCCAAGAGAGCAACAAAGTGCTTCTTGGGTTTGCCCTTAAGTTTGCTCATGAACAACTCAAATTCATTCTCTCCCTCCTTAGTTCCCTCACTCTCATCAATACAATCCGTCAATGAAGGATTAGAAGGGATGGTAGTACTGATGTTTGGGGTTACCTTGTTGGTGGCCTTGGCCATGAGACACTTGGCGGTGATGTTCTCATTAGGCGAGTCGAAGAGAGATGAGCGCGGAGTAGTAGCAATCGCGATTGCGGCCATGGTAACCACCTCATCATCTTCATCATTATCATCATCCTCAAAATATTCTTCTTGGGCCACCAACCCTTTAGGAGGGGTCTTCTTGTTGAAGTTGTTCTTGTTGGGATAAGACTTGGCCTTGTCCTTCCGGATAAGCTTGCCTCCAAAGTCTTCTCTTTTCTCATATGGGCAATCAACAACAAAGTGGCTCACATTCCCATAATTGAAGCAAGTCCTCACTCGTTGCTTGCCCTTGTTTCCACTTGAGTTGTTCTTGTTGAAGTTGGGTCTTGTGTTCTTCTTGTTGCCCCAAAATTGCCGTGAAGCAAGAGCCATGTGCTCATGATAGGCATATTTGGTGTCCTCGGGGCTACTCTCATCATCATCCTCCTCCTCCTCCTCTTCTTCCACACAAGCCTTGGCCTTCAAGGCGAGGTTAGGCTTCTTTGATCGTTGAGCTCTTAGAACCGCATTGTCGGCGGTCTTGTCCAAGATCCTCATAGCAATGAACTCATCCAACACTTCATTTGATGACAAGTGGTGGAAGTCCGATCTTTGACGGATGGCACAGGACATGGCCTTATGATACGGCATCATGGCCTTGAGAAACTTGCGCTTGATCCAATTGTCATCCGTGTCCTTGCTCCCATGATCTCGAAGAGAAACCGCAAGAGTGGTCAATCTCCGATAAATTCACGAGGATCTTCTTCTTCGATCATAGCAAACTCATCGGCTTCATCTTGCACAACTTCATAGTTTGAGCATTGAATGCTAGCGCTCCCCTTGTACATAGTGCCAACATGCTCCCAAGCTTCCTTGGCCACAGTGAAGGGTATGTGCAATGTCTTCGGGAGGGATTGCATCTTGAAGTATGCAAAGAACGGACTCGTTGAATTGATGATCCGCTGTTTCTCTCGGAGTCATGTTGTCGGGATCACGTGGATAAAAACCTTGCTCAATGATTCTCCAAAGGTTAGTAGAGCAATGATTTAAATGACGTTTAAAGCAAAACATCCAAGTAGCAAAATCGGAATTTTTTATAAACTTAGGAGGAGGCCCAACGGAATTTAAATGCGGTGAGGGAACGGGTCCTCCATAGTGAGTAGGAGGAGCGAAGTGGGCAAAGACGCCGTTCCCATTCTTAGTAACCGGGGCTTGTCCACTACTAGCTTCTCCCTTGTCGGGAGTAGCCTCCGACACGATGGTGGCGGGACGAACCACCTCCAACGGTGTGGTGGATAATTTGAGCCCCTCAATTAAATCTTTAAACATGCCTTTGACCTCGGTTGCTAGTGATTCTTTCAATGTGGTCATATCCACATTGAACTCCTCACGAGAGATCGAGGCTCCCCCATCGGACGTAGGCAAGGACGAAGTTCCACCGGAATGTTCGTCCGTCTCGACTACGTTGTCACCCATACTCTTTGGACGGTAAAGTCCTTAAAAAGAGACAAGGCTCTGATACCAATTGAAAGGATCGATATGGTTGACTAGAGGGGGGTGAATAGGCAACTAACACTTTTTAGCTTTTCTTAACCACTTTAAATTAAGCGTCAAAGTAAGTTGTCTAGATAAGCTACTAAGATGACAACTAATAGGAAGTAAAGATAACAACCTCACAAGCAAGCTATATAAGATAAACAAGTAAAGCTTGCACAAGTAAAGGGAAGAAATAACCACAAGTGGAACCGATGAAGACGAGGGTGTGTTGCCGAAGTTCCTTCCCTTTGAGGGGAAGTACGTCTCCGTTGGAGCGGTATGGAGGCACAATGCTCCCCAAGAAGCCACTAGGGCCACCGTATTCTCCTCACGCCCTCACACAATGCAAGGTGTCGTGATTCCACTAGTGGTGCCCTTGAAGGCGGCAACCGAACCTTTACAAACAAGGTTGGGGCTATCTCCACAACCGAATTGGAGGCTCCCAACGACACCACGAAGCTTCACCACAATGGAGTATGGCTTCGAGGTGACCTCAACCGTCTAGGGTGCTCAAACACCCAAGAGTAATAAGATCCGCAAGGATTAGTGGGGGGAATCAAATATCTCTTGGTGGAAGTGTAGATTGATGCCTTCTCAAGCAATCCCGAGGAAATCAACAAGTTTGATTGGCTAGGGAGAGAGATCAGGCGGAAATGGAGCTTTGAGCAACAATGGAGCTTCGGGGTGGAAGAGGTAAGTCTCCTTGGAGAAGAAGAGTTCCTATATATAGTGGGAGAACAAATCCAACCGTTATCCCACATTTCTGCCCGCAGAGCGTGGTACTACCGCACGTAAGTTGCGGTACTACCGCTCGGCCAGCGGTACTACCGCTCTGGGTGCGGTACTATCGTTGGAGCAGTACTAGCCGAGATTGCACTCTGTTATGAAGGCACACGGGAGGTAGTACTGCGTGAGCGGTACTACCGCTCGTCCCTGCGGTACTACCGCAAGGCAGAGACAAGCAGGCTGAGGACAAGCACGGATGAAATAAAATACATCCGTAGCTACATCCGCAGAAATACGGTAGTAGCAAAACATGGCACGGTACTACCGCTTGACTCAAGCGGTACTACCGCATAGGATGCGGAAGTAAAAAACTACTTCCGCACCTACTACTGTACTTGGTGCAGTGCCGGGCCAGATACACGGTACTACCGTCCTCGTGATGCGGTACTCCCGCTGGTGCGGTACTACCGTGTCCAGAGGCGGTACTACCGTGTGGCTGTGCGTTACTACCGCTTACATGAGCGGTACTACCGCCTGCCAGGCAGCTGTACTAGTAGGAAGCCATGGTTTGTACTTACGAGGAAAAACGGCCGGAGCTCCAGAGAAGCAAAGGAAAGGTGGTGCGAGAGAATAGATGTGTACGTGTTGATTCCACCCAAACCTTTTCGAAGCGGACTCCCTCTTAATAGTACGGCTTTCCTATTACTCAAAACCACCGAAAGAGAGCAAAAAGGAAACACCGTCTTCCATAGATTCCGAGGGGCATACAATCGTCTTGTGCCTAGGTGAGATATACCTGAAAGATCTTAGAGCACACGATTAGTCCGCAAATGCATTGTCATCAATCACCAAAACTACTTAGGGAGAAATATGCCCTTACAGATGGCCTTATGCCATATATTTTGTAATAAGTTCTCCTTTGAGACGTTCGACGTAATAAGTGTGTGATTGACACTCTGTTATAAATCCTTCAAGTATTGTGTGTGTCAGCATTACCGATCCAGGGATGACACAGAGCACAGAGACTTCAGTCCATTCGGATCATGGTCGCTACAAGATGGTATCAGAGCACACGCTGAATGTAGGACATGACCACTAAGATGAGCCATAGGTCACTCTTCTCTACTCATTTCTGACTCCTCTCCATTTTCTACTCTTTAGGATGGTGGACTCAAGGAACAAGTTCACCCAACCGGATGAAGATACACCTTTTGGATGACACTTGAAGGAATTCACTAGGTACCTGAACATCGGAATACCAAGCTTCACCAGGACCTACACCGCCATTTTACGAGAAGAGGAGCGATGGAATATTCAAGTTCAAATTCCCGGGAGGACGTTCATGCCAGTGACTGAGCCCATAGAGTTTTCCTTTGATGCACTAACCTAGAGCCTAGGTAAGAGTATGGTAGCTCACATTGCTATGGGACGAACTGGAGAAGTCTACAAACAGGAGCTGAAGGACACTATCTACCAGATTTGTGGGCGCCGAGATGAGCAATGGGATATGATCAGTACTCGGAAGGACATGTCCATTGCAGCTTTCATCCAGGAGTTAAACAAGCACATTCATCGACAGGAGCACCAGATGTGTGTAGGCATGATAGACTTGAAGAAGGCATTAACCAAGAACACGGAGCTAGAAGAGGAACTCAAGTCTTCACGTGATGGATATGAGGAGGAAATCGCAATACTTGTGGAGAAGAATGACGACCTGAGAAGGAAGCTAGGAGTATTCATGGGAGGCCCCGCGCCAAGAGGAGAAGACGACGAACCCACGGAGATTCGTTCTGAGGACTACATCATCATCGACGACACCGACTCCGACCCTGATGATAGTGATGATAACTATGAAGACGAAGCTAGAGCAGATATCATGGAATCTTCCACCGATCAAAAAATTTAGATGACCACCCAACGAATAGTAGTTTTTCCCCCATATAGTAGAAGTCCGAGCACTTTTGTAACGTTAGTTCTAGACCTTTTGTATGCCCTTGCTTGAAATTGATTTGGTGTGATATGATTGTGTTTGTCTCATGTGCATATGGGTAGTGATCCCCTCCCCCCTAGACCTCATTCTATTATAATCTCTTCCCTCTAAAACCCATCAGATGCCTCTGAGACGTGAGCCCGGTTTCGAGTTTCCCCCTGAGCTCACCCAGTTGATCCAGCAGCAGAACACTTTGATGCAACTTCTTATCTAGAACCAGAACAACCAGAACAACAACAACAACCCTCCACCACCACCACCAGTGGACAACCTAGCCCATTTTCTGAGGTTGCAGCCGCCGGTGTTTTCCAGTAGCGTCGAGCCAATAGTTGCTGATGACTGGCTACGCAAGATTGGAAGGGAGTTGACCACCGCAGGTTGCACTGATGCTGAGAAGGTGCGTTTTGCCGCACATCAATTGGATGGACCAGCATCCTCATGGTGGGAGAATTACACAACCACTTTCCCTATAGCCAATGCTACTTGGGATCGGTTTCAGCAAGCTTTTCGCACCGCCCATGTCTCAACTGGGGCCATGAGCATGAAGAAGCGTGAGTTCGCAACTTGCGCCAAGGAAATCGTATTGTGGCTCAGTACGTAGATGAGTTTAGTACTCTATCTCGCTATGCCCCTGATGATGTGGCCACCGATGCTGCGAAGCAGGAGAAGTTTATGGCAGGGTTGAATTATGAGATGAGCATACAGTTGATGGTGGCAATATTCAACAACTACCAGGAGTTGGTAGATAAGGCTCTTATGATTGAAGGGAAGCAGCAACAGATTGAGAGCCGTAAGAGGAAGTATGGACAAGGAAAGAACAATTCTGGAGCCCAGCAGAAGCCCAGCAGAAGCCTTGTTTCACCCCGAACTCTGGAGGATATACCCATAACCATGGATGCCATACCCATAATGGAGGGAGTTCTCTTAACCACAATGGCCCCAAGAATGGGAATGAGAATGGAGCAAGCAATAATAAGAACCGCTCTAATCCAGCCACACACGCCAAGAGGGATCTAGGTCACATTACCTGTTTCAAGTGCGGGAAGACTAGACACTACGCCATGGAGTGCCCTGAATAGAAGAATGGGAATGGCAATGGAAGCTCTGGGAAGAAGCCCAACCCTTTCAACAGGGGACAAGTGAACCACGTGAACGTAGAGGAGGTTGAAGAGCAGCCTGATGCAGTTGTCGGTAAGTTTTTGGTTAAGTCATTTACCGCAATAGTACTTTTTGATACTGGTGCGTCGCGTTCATACATTTCAAGGGGATTCGTGGATAGATATAAGTTGCTCACCAAAGTACTTATGACACCTATGTTAGTAAGCTCACCAGGAGCGGAATATATGGCAAATCAATGATGTTTTCAGATGCCATTGACCATTGGAAGCCATGTTTTCCCCTCAGACCTGGTAGTTTTGGAATCACAAGGATTGGATGTGATACTAGGCATGGATTGGCTATCGATGTATGGAGGAAACATTGATTGTGCCAGTAGGTCGATTCTACTCACCACCCCGGAGGGAAAAAGGATCAAGTATATGTCTAGGCATGTGCCTAGGAGGACCCAAGTAAATTCTCTCTTAGGAGTTGTTCAGGAGGAAGTGCCTGTAGTGAAGGATTACCCGGATGTATTTCCAGAGGAGCTACCAGGCATGCCGCCAGATCGGGACATTGAGTTTTTGATAGAACTATTGCCAGGCACCGGACCAATATCGAAGAGACCATACCGGATGCCAACGAATGATATGGAGGATATCAAGAAGCAGATTAAGGAGTTATTGGAGAAAGGATTCATTCGACGAAGTTCATCACCCTGGGGAGCCCCAGTGCTCTTGGTCGAGAAGAAGGATGGATCTTTAAGGATGGTCGTTGATTATCGGGCGCTGAATGAAGTGACGATTAAGAATAAGTACCCAATGCCGATGATCAATGATTTGTTCAACCAACTTCAAGGAGCTAAAGTATTCTCCAAAATCGATCTATGATCAGGATACCACCAGTTGAAGATCCGAGAAAAGGATATACCTAAGACAGCCTTCACCACAAGATATGGGCTATATGAGTATACGGTTATGTCATTTGGATTGACTAACGCCCCTGCCTATTTCATGAGTATGATGAATAAGGTGTTCATGGAATTATTGGATAAGTTTGTTGTGGTATTCATTGATGATATCTTGGTGTATTCAAAGAATGAAGAGGAACACAAGGAATAATTGTGTTTGGTTCTTGAGAAGCTCAGAGAACATCAGTTATATGCCAAGTTCAGCAAATGTGAGTTTTGCTTGAAGGAAGTTGGATTCTTAGGACATGTTATATCAGGAGAAGGTATAGCAGTGGATCCTACCAAGGTTCAGTCAGTCACGGAGTGGTTGGCACCCACCTCAGTTGGAGAGATCCGCAGTTTTCTTGGACTCGCGGGATATTACCGGAGATTCATTGAGAATTTCTCCAAGATTGCGAAGCCTATGACGGCATTTTTGAAGAAGGACACAAAGTTCCATTGGACTGAAGAGTGCAAAGAAAGTTTTCAGGAGTTGAAGAAATATTTGACGACAGCCCTAGTGCTGATATTGCTAGATATACGCAAGGATTTCCAAGTGTATTGCGACGCCTCTTGCTTAGGACTTGGAGGAGTACTCATGCAGGACGAATGAGTTGTTTCTTATGCATCCCGTCAACTTCGACCGCACGAATTGAATTATGCCACACATGATTTGGAGTTAGCAGCTCTAGTGCAGGCGCTCAAAACCTGGAGACATTTTCTTATTAGAAACCGTTGTGATGTGTACACGGATCAAAAGAGTCTGAAGTACATTTTCACCCAGAAGGAGTTGAACCTTAGACAGAGGAGATGGTTGGAGCTCATAAAGGATTATGATATGAAGCTGCACTATCATCCAGGCAAGGCCAATGTCGTAGCAGACGCTTTGAGCCGAACAAGTTATGTCAATACCCTAGTAAACGGAGGATTACCAAAGGAGTTAGCAAAAGATCTCTGGGAGCTTCCTTTGGAGATAGTTCCTAGAGGTTTTGTTGCAGCATTGGAGGTTCAGTCAACATTATTGGGAAAGATACGAGAAGCTCAGAAGGATGACAAAGAAATTGCCGAAATAAAGGAGAAGATGAGTGAAGGAAAAGCCAAGGGTTTTCGTGAGGACGAACACGACATCTTGTGGTTTGAGGACCGTATCTATGTGCCCAACAACGCCGAGATCAGGAAGTTGATATTACAGGAAGCACATGATTCGCCATACTCGATACATCTCGGAAACACTAAGATGTATTTGGATTTGAAGGAACGTTTCTGGTGGACGGGAATGAAGAAGGACATTGCTGAGTATGTAGCCGTATGTGATGTATGTCAGAGAGTGAAGGCAGAACATCAGAAGCCAGCAAGATTACTACAGCCTATGCCGATACCCGAATGGAAGTGGGACAAGCTTGGCATGGATTTCATCACCGGATTACCTAGGCCCGATCGGGATATGACTCTATCTGGGTAATAGTGGATCGCTTGACCAAAGTAGCCCACTTTATCCCCATGAAAACCACCTATACCAGTGCAAAGTTGGCCAAGATATACATGACCAGGATCGTATGTCTGCACGGAGTGCCGAGAACCATCGTATCAGATAGAGGAACATAATTTACTTCAAAGTTTTGGCATCAGTTGCACCAGACTTTGGGTACTAGGCTAGAGTTTAGTACCGCCTTTCACCCGTAGACTGATGGACAGACCGAGAGAGTCAACCGGATTCTGGAGGACATGTTGAGAGCTTGTGCGCTAGATTATGGATCTTGTTGGGATGACAACTTGCCCTACGCGGAGTTCTCGTACAACAACAGCTACCATGCCAGTTTGAAGATGGCACCGTTTGAGGCATTGTATGGAAGAAGATGACGGACGCCGTTGATATGGGATGAAGTCGGAGACCGCCAGTTATTTGGACCGGATTTGATTAAAGAGTCAGAAGAGAAGGTTAAGCTGATTTGAGATAGACTGGAGGTAGCTCAGTCTAGACAGAAGAGTTATGCAGACTTAAAATGCAAGGAGGTAGTTTATGAAATCGGAGACAGAGCATACCTGAGAGTGTCACCTCTGTGAGGCGTTAAGCGTTTCGGAGTTAAGGGAAAGTTAGCCCTGAGATTTGTGGGACCATACCGTTTTTTGGAACGCATGGGAGAGGTTGCCTACAAGTTGGAATTACCCAAAGGATTGTCAGGAGTTCATGATATGTTTCACGTTTCCCAGCTGAAGAAGTGCCATGCTGAGATGGCCGAGATTCCTCTGAGAGATACAGTGCCCCTGGAAGCAATTCAGCTGGATAGTGATCTAACTTACGAGCAGAAATCAGTCAAGATCCTCGAGTTTGCAAGCCGAGTCACCCGCAACAAGGTTATTAAGTTTTGCAAAGTTCAGTGCAGCCACCATAGCGAGGATGAAGCCACCTGGGAATGAGAGGATGATCTACGCAAATACCACCCACACCTATTTTCTAGCCAACCAGAATCTCGAGGGCGAGATTCATCTTAAGGGGGGTAGGTTTGTAACATCCCAAATTCAATTTGGAATGTTATACATAGGTCATCTTGCATATCATATTTTATATGCATTTGTGTGTTGCGATCCTCGAAATTCTAAGCAACTCAAGGACCCACGGAGAGAGTTGGGGATTTCACCGTTTTCATGTTTGAGTTTTCTCAAATATCAGAACAAGGATCATTTTCATTTTAATTATTTTCTCTCCAAAAATATTTCATATTAAAATATATGAGAGGCGATAATATGACTTCTCCAAAATAAATGAAATATTGGAGGAAAAAATATTTATTGCAATTTTATTTGAATTAGGAAAAATACGCATTTTTCAAAATTGCATTTAGGTCCGGAAAAAATGTTCACTTTGTCCTAAATATTATTAGAGGACGGTGAAAATTTATTTCGGAATTTTTCGACTCCGTTTAGTATTTCTTTTATTTGTTTTTCTGCGTCAGGACTTAAAAAAAAGGTCAACCGACCTACAGAGCCGTGTTCGACCCGGACACCTACCGGGCCGGCTTTATAAGCCGAAGCCCCGCAGCCGCCGAGGCCTAGCCGCCGCCCGCCACAAACCCTAGCGCCGCCGCCGTCGCCTTGCCACCCGCCGCCGCCCCGCCGCCGCGTCGTCCCGCCGCCGGAGCTGTCGTCACCGCCGCCTCGCCACCGCGCCGTCCCGCTGCCCCGCCGCCGCCGATCCGTCTCGCCGCCGGTCTTTTTTCCGGTTTAGGTAAAAACCCTAGATCGGTTTGGTTTTTTAGATCAGTTCTGTTTAGCTTTTTACCGGACGTTCGTCCGTTCGTTCATTTTAACGAACACTTTTCGTCAGTTAGCCGCACACAGCGAACGTTCGTTTGTTAGCCTGTTCGTCTCGTTTTCTTTTTCAGGGGTTTTCCGCGATTATTTTCGATCGCGATTTCTGTCCTGATCTTCGTTTTAGTTTATCTTTTCGCTCGTTAGTCAGAATCAGGTGAAACAAGCGCCTAGATCTTCGTCTCGAAGCCCTCTTTCTGTTTAACCAACTTGAACAAGATTTTGGTACTTTAAAATTTTGACTTTAGTACAATTTAGTAAATGGATCTTGTTTCTTTCGTGGTTTGAGTTTCGTTGCTCCGTTTGATTTGATTCTTTTTGCAAACCGGAGTTCTTCAGTTGAACTTTCTGGTTAGATCTTCTTATTTGAGTTTTACCCGTGCATCTTTGCTTGGTTGCTTATGTATGCTATTGTTTGTTTGCGATAGAATTCCCGGAGTGCAAAGCGTACTACTACGAGTCCCTAGGTTTTGTGAATCGTCAGCAAGGAAAGTAACACATTGATCATACCCCTTTATTACCCAGTTTTTATGAATTAGTTTCAACCCTCACACATTTCATGAGTAGGATCTCTTAACATGTGGGTCTGGGAAGTAGATGATGAGGTAGAACCTATTACATGGTTTATTATCAAACTCCTGGGAGTTACTTCTACGTTATGATTAGGTTGCCATGCTATGCTCATAGACGTGGATTGGGTTTGAGAGTATCCATGACAGATGTGAGATTGTTAATTAATGGTTCAACTTAAGGTGGCAACTTTAGTACACATCTGGGTGGATTGGTTGCAGGGCACCTGGAGAATCCAGTGTTGTCCTAGGAAATCCCGGAGGACCCGTGTGATTATCCTATGGAATGCCACCCAGGCTCAAAGGGATCATATGACTATTCGTGCTAGAAACTTTCGTGTGCAGCCACAATCCCATTATGGGCTCTGGCATAGTTGAGTATGTTGTGTGAGCTCTTTCAGTGGTGGACTAGCAGATGTAGGGGAAAGTAGGTGTACGGGTCCACCCAGGGTAAAGAGTAAATGTTTCTGAAAGACTGTGTCTCGGTCATCCGTTTCTCAAACACCATGCAGTGCGAGAACTCCAACGGAGGAGATCGAGTCTTGTGGAGAAAAGTGCGCAAACCTCTGCATAGTGTACAAACTAATCACGATTAGCCGTGTCCCGGGCTATGGACATCTTGAGTATCTGGTACTTGAATTATCGGATTAATCTCATCACTTTAAAATTAATTTATTGGGTTAATAATGATGGCTTTAATTGGGATTTAGTTGGAGAAACCTTCTCAATGATGTTTTAACTACCATGATAATTAAAATAAACTTATTTCCTTTGATGTAGGAAAAAATTGGCCTTATGCAAAAACTTTAACCATAGAGCCTCCACCAGCCATATATCCATGTAGTGATAGCATTTATCTGTTACTTGCTCTACTATGTTATCTTGCCAACATATTCCATGTGCTGACCCGTTTCGGGCTGCAACATATCATGTTGCGGACTTTTCCGAAGAAGAGTAAGGTGCGATTGGTCGTTTGTCATGCACTCAGCTATGCGGTTGGAGTTGATGGACTCACTTTTTCTTCCAAGTCTTCCGTTGTTATCATTTTAGATGGCCTTATGCCATATATTTTGTAATAAGTTCTCTTTTGAGACATTCCATGTAATAAGTGTGTGATTGGCACTATGTTATAAATCCTTCAAGTATTGTGTGTGTCAGCATTACCGATCCAGGGATGACACAGAGCATAGAGACTTCGGTCCATTCGGATCGTGGTCGCTACAGCCGCCCCGGCGCGGTCGGCCTCTATGACCGCCGTCGGGAGTCGCGCTGCCATTACCTAGGGTTCGTTCGTTGGCCGTGTTGAACGACTGCCATAGAGAGTCTTTTCCCGAGCCCTTGCTTCGGGTTTTCTCTCTCCCGCTGATCATCTTGATCGGCGTTTTCTTTTTGGTTTTACGATCTATCCATGATCGATTTGCGTCGCCCCCCGCCGCCGTTCACCCCCGTGCACCTCTACTTCGACACCGTCGTGACTGGCCGGCTCCTTCACCGACCCGATGGCCTCGTAAGACAAGCGGCCCCTCGCGGCCGTCGTCTGCGCGTCGGCCTACCCGTCGTTCTACGCCGACCGTCTCCGCCCTCTCCGACCAGGACACGTGCATCGCCTCCACCCGGCGGCCTCGCGCCATGCGGCGGCCATTCATAGCCGCTACTCGTGCGCTGGCTCGCCAATCGATCCACGCCACCCGCCTCCGCCGCGTCTGCATGGCGGCCCTGCGGGTTGCCTCGCCGGCCTCATCCTTGACTGCGTCGGGCCGGCTGCGTCAGACCCATCGGTTGTCTCAAGCTTGGACGCCGCTGCTCCGTTGGTCGCTCGGGCCTCGCTGCTCGGAAACCAACGCTGCTTTGGCGACCCGGGTGCCGGTGCTGACGCGCTCATCCGCACGTCGTCCTACACCATCCATCGTTGCCGGCTTCATCTCGGACTTCGTCGCCACCCCGCCTCCACCGAGCGGCGTCCCCGTCCTCATGCATGATCGGATTGATCACCCGCCCGCCGTCGCGACCCGTCTCATCTACGCCGGGTGACTGACCTAGCTCGTCGGTCGCGCGCGCCTCCATAGGTCATGTGAAGACCGTCCCGAGTTCAGTGTGCCCCTATACCGATCGAGCAACGGGCTGACGCTGCGTCACCCCGTCGGGCCGCATCGTCGCCGCCCCGTGGTTCTCCCCCACGACTGCACGATCCGCGTCACCGCCGCATCGCCCCTTCGGGCTGTAGTGCTGCGGCCCACGGTCCGCCGGCGCCCCGAGGCGTCCGCTCTAGGCCGTCCCCGTGGCTGCGCCGACCCTCGCCCCGTCACTGCGTCGCCCCATCGGGCCGTAGTGAGCGTGGCACATGATCCACGCCGTCGCCCGAGGCCGACCCCGTGGTTGCACTAACTCGCCCTTTGCCGCTGTGCTGCCCCTTCGGGTCGTCACGCTGCGGCCTGCGGTCCCCGCAACCGCCTCGAGGTATTTCGCCGTCGCCCCAACCTACCCGCCACCGCTGCGTCGCCCTTTCGGGTCGTAGCGCCGCGGCCCGCGGTCCCCGGCCGTCTTCGCGCGTCGACCTCCTGCGGTATGCGTCACGCCGCCTTCCTTGGCGCGGAAACGCCACTGTCCGTGCAGGTCTTAATCAAGCTATCAGGTTCTTCGCCTACTTCGAGCACCGCCGCCGCACTCCTAACCTAGCTGCCGCCGCCGTTATGCCGCCGCTGTCGCTTTTCTTCGGCTGTTGCCGCTACTAACCCCCCCCCC
>LR738713.1:94431433-94458731 GCA_902687465.1 Secale cereale | reverse complement strand
GTGCTCCCTCCCCTTCGCCCATGAGCCCCCCCAACACTCGCCGGGGGACCCCCGAAACCCCTTTCGGTCATCCTGGCCATAACCCGGTGCCCCTGGAACACTTCGCGACTCCGATACCCTTCGTCCTATATATCAATCTTCACCTCCGGACCATTCCGGAGTTTCTCGTCACGGTCGGGCTCTCATCCGGGACTCCTACCAACCTTCGGCTACCACCATAATAACTCAATTATACTTATATCGTCACCAAACATTAAGTGTGTAGACCCTGTAGGTTCGAAAACTATGCAGACATGACCGAGCCTCTACGGTCAGTAACCAATAGCGGGACCTGGATGCCCATGTTGGTTCCTACATATTCTACGATGATCTTTATCGGTCGAACCACGATGTCAAGGATTCAACTAATCCCGTATGTAGTTCCATTTGTCCATCGGTATGTTACTTTCCTGAGATTCGGTCGTCGGTATCTGCATACCTACTTCAATCTCATCACCACCAAGTCTCTTTACTCGTTACGTAATACGAGATCTCATAACTAACTCATTAGTCACCTTGCTTGCAAGCTCACCATGATGCTGTATTACCGAGTGGGCCCTGAGATACCTCTCCGTCATGCGGAGTAACAAATCCCAGTCTTGATCCATGCCAACTCAACAGACACCCTCGGAGATACCTGTATAGCACCTTTATAATCACACAGCTACGTTGCGATGTTTGGTACACACAAGGTACTCCTCTGGTGTCAGTGATTTGCATGATCTCATGGTCATAGGAACATATATTTGACATGCAGAAAACGATAGCAATAAACTTGATACGATCATATGCTACATTTATGGTTTGGGTCTTGTCCATCACATCATTCTCCTAATGATGTGATCCCGTTATCAAATGACAACTCATGTCTATGGCTAGGAAACCATAGCTATCTTTGATCAACGAACTAGTCCGGTAGAGGCTCACTAGGGACATGTTGTTGTCTATGTATCCACACATGTATTTAAGTTTCCAATCAATACAATTACAGCATGGATAATAAATGATTGTCATGAACAAGGAAATATAATAATAACCACTTTATTATTGCCTCTAGGGAATATTTCCAAGAGTCTCCCATTTGCACTAGAGTCAATAATCTTGTATTGCATGGTAATGAATCTAACACCCATAAAGTCCTTGTGTCGGTCATGTTTTGCCCGTGGAAGAGGCTTAGTCAACGGATCTATAACATTCAGATCCGATGTACTTTGCAAATGTTTGTGTCCTCCTTGATAGCATCGCGGATGGAATTGAAGTGTCGCTTTATGTGTCTGGTCCTCTTGTGAAACCTTGGTTCCTTGGCTAGAGCAATGGCACCAGTGTTGTCACGAAACAAAGTCATTATGTCTAGTGCTCTGGGCACAGCTTCAAGATATTTCATGAACTGCTTCATCCAAACACCTTCCTTTGCTGCCTCTGAGGCAACTATGTACTCCGCTTCGCATGTAGAATCAGCTACCACACTTTGCTTGGAACTGCACCAGCTTACCGCTCCCCCATTTAGAATATATATGTATCTGGTTTGAGACTTAGAGTCATCCGGGTCAGTGTCAAAGCTTGCATCAACGTAACCCTTTACGAAGAGCTCTTGATCACCTCCATAAACGAGAAACATTTCCTTAGTCCTTTTCAGGTACTTAACAATATTCTTGACCACTGTCTAGTGTTCCACTCGTGGATCAATTTGAAACCTTCTGGCCATACTTATGGCAAGGCTGACATCTGGTCTTGTGCACATCATCGCATACATGATAGAGCCTATGGAAGAAGCATAGGGGACGACACTCATCTTTTCTCTATCCTCTGTACTTGCTGGGCATTGAGTCTTACTCCACTTCACACCTTGCAAAACAGGCAAGAACCCCTTCTTGGACCGATCCATTTTGAACTTCTTCAAAATCTTATCAAGGTATGCGCTTTGTGAAAGTCCTATCAAGCGTCCTGATCTATATCTATAGATCTGGGTGCCTAATATGAAAGCAACTTCTCCTAGGTCCTGCATTGAAAAATTCTTGTTCAAATACTCCTTCACGTTTTCCGAAAGTTCTATATTGTTTCCAATCAGCAATATGTCATCCACATATAATATCAGAAACACTATAGATCTCCCACTCACTTTCTTGTAAATACAAACTTCTCCATAAACTTGTATAAACCCAAACGCTTTGATCACCTCATCAAAGCAGATATTCCAACTCCGAGATGCTTGCACCAATCCATAAATGGATTGCTCGAGTTTGCACACTTTGTCAGCATTCTCTGGATTGACAAAACCTTCCGGCTACAACATATACAACTCTTCCTTAAGGAAACCGTTAAGGAACGTTGTTTTGACATCCATCTGCCAGATTTCATAATCGAAAAATGCAGCTATTGGCAACATGATTCTAACGGACTTAAGCATTGCTACGGGTGAGAAAGTCTCATCGTAGTCAACTCCTTGAACTTGTGAAAACCCCTTTGCCACAAGTCAAGCTTTATGATGGTGACATTACCGTCCGCGTCCATCTTCTTCTTGAAGATCCATTTATTCTGAATGGCCTTTCGCCCTTCAGGTAATACTTCCAAAGTCCATACTTTATTTTTATACAAGGAGCCCATCTCGGATTTTGATAACCCACAAGTATAGGGGATCAATTGTAGCATCTTTCGATAAGTAAGAGTGTCAAACCCAATGAGGAGCTAAAGGTAGAACAAATATTTCCTCAAGTTTTATCGACCATCGATACAACTCTACGCATGCTTGATGTTCGCTTTACCTAGAACAAGTATGAAACCAGAAGTACTTTGTAGGTGTTGTAGGATATGTTTGCAAGATAATAAAGAGCACATAAATATAAACTAGGGGCTGTTTAAATAAAGAAACACCTAAGTTAGTTCTAGTAGAGAGCTTTTTGTCACAAGAAAGTTATTTTTCCCTAGGCAATCGATAACTAGACTGGTAATCATTATTGCAATTTTATATGAGGGAGAGGCATAAGCTAACATATTTTCTCTACTTGGATTATATGCACTTATGATTGGAACTCTAGCAAACATCTGTAACTACTAAAGATCATTAAGGTAAAACCCAACCATAGCACTAAAGTATCAAGTCCTCTTTATTCCCATACGCCATAACCCACTTATCCGTGTTTGTGTTTCTATCACTCACGCAATGCAAACAATAAGCAAACCATGGACATATTGCAACACCCTACAACGGGGATCCCTCACGCTTGCACGACACGGAGAGCACCATAGGACATCACCAATAATAAAAGATGCAACTCAAACCAATCACAATCATCAATCAACCCATAGGACAAAACGGATCTACTCAAAAATCATAGGATAGCCATACATCACTAGGAAATAATATATAGCGTTACGCACCATGTTTAAGTAGATATTACAACGGGGAGAAGAGGTGTTGAACCGCTGCATAAAGGGGGAGAGAGTTGGTGATGACAGCGGCGAAATTGTTGGTGTAGATTGTCGTCACGATGATGGCCACGGCGGTGTTCCAGTGCCACCGGGAGAGAGGGGGAGAGAGCCCCCTCCTTCTTATTCTTTCTTGACCTTCCCCCTAGATGGGAGAAGGGTTTCCCCTCTGGTCCATGACCTCCATGGCGGCGGAGGGGCGGGAGCCCCTCCGAGATTGGATCTCTCTCTGTTTCCTTCTGTTTTTGCGCTCTCAGATTCTGGTCTTTCACCGTTTCCTAAATTCCTGGAGATCCGTAACTCCGATTGGGCTGAAATTTTTACATGATTTTTATCTGGATATTAGCTTTCTTGTGGACAAAGAAGGGAACCAACCACCTTACGAGGTGACCACAAGGGCCCAGGGCGTTCCCTACCCCCTAGGGCGCCCCCTGCCTTGTGTCCCCCTCGGGCATCGTCTCGCGTTGGTTCCTTTTCCCAAAAATCACATATATTTCAAAAAAATCTCTGTAAGTTTTTATCGCGTTTGGACTCAGTTTGATATGGATATTCTGCGAAACAAAAAACATGCAACAAACAGGAACTGACACTGGGCACTGGATCAATATGTTAGTCCCAAAAACAGTATAAAAAGTTGCCAAAAGTATATGAAAGTTGGAGAATATTGGCATGAAACAATCAATAATTATAGATACGTCGGAGACGTATCAGCATCCCCAAGCTTAATTCTTGCTCGTCCTCGAGCAGGTAAATGATAAATAATAGATAATTTTTTTATCTGGAATGCTACTTAGCATAATCTTGATCATATAATCTAACCATGAAATGAATATTAAGACACGAGTGATTCAAAGAAATAGTCTATCATTTGACATAAAATAATTTAATACTCAGGCATCCCAACAAACAATCAAGTCTTTCAAAATATCAATGCTAAAGAACGTTATCCCTAAAAAATCATATAGCCTTGTTATGCTCCATCTTCTTAACACAAAATATAAATCATGTACTACCCCGGTGTCAGCCAAGCAATTGGTTCATACTTTTTATCGCGCTTCAGCTTTTTCAACTCTCACGCAATACATGAGCGCGACCCATGGATATAGCACTATGGGTGGAATAGAATGCAGTGGTAGAGGTTTATGTGGAGAAGATAAAAAAGGAGAAAGTCTCACATCAACTAGGCGGATCAACCGGCTATGGAGATGCCCATCAGTCAATATCAATGCCAGGAGTAGGGATTGCCATCCAACGGATGCACTAAGAGCTATAAGTATATGAAAGCTCAAACTGAAAACTAAGTGGGTGTGCATCCAACTTGCTTGCTCATGAAGACCTCGGGCATTTGAGTAAGCCCATCAACGGAATATACAAGCCAAGTTCTATAATGAAAAATTCCCACTAGTATATGAAAGTGACAATATAGGAGACTCTCTATATGAAGAACATTGTGCTACTCTGAAGCACAAGTGTGGTAAAAGGATAGTAACATTGCCCCTTCTCTCTTTTTCTCTCATTTTTTTGTGGGTTTCTTTGGCCCCCCTTTTTTATTTAGGCTTCATTGGCCTCTTTTTTTTCTCACATGGGGCAATGCTCTAATAATGATGATCATCACACTTTTATTTACTTACAACTCCATATTACAACTCGATAAAACTAATACATGATGACTATATGAATGCCTCTGGCAGTGTACCAGGATGTGCAATGATCTAGCATAGAAAAGATATCAAAAAATAGACAAGCCATGAAAATATTATGCTAGCTATCTTACGATCATGCAAAGCAGTATGACAATGAATGCTCAAGTCATGTATATGATGATGATGGAAGTTGCATGGCAATATATCTCAGAATGGCCATGGAAATGGCATGATAGGTAGGTATGGTGGCTGTTTTAAGGAAGACATAAGGAGGCTTATCTGTGATAGAGCCTATCATATCATGGGGTCTGGATGCACTGGCGAAGTTTGCACCAACTCTCGAGGTGAGAAAGGGCAATGCACGGTGCCGAAGAGGCTAGCAATGATGGAAGGGTGAGAGTGCGTATAATCCATGGACTCACATTAGTCATAAAGAACTCACATATTTATTGCAAAAGTTTATTAGCCTTTCTGTTGGAGAAGGCAGTGCCTAGGAGGCGCTTAGGCACGCCTAGGCGCTAGGCAATGGCCAAATGCCTCGCCTAGGGCATAAATGGAGGTCTAGGCAGGGCAAGCAAGGAATTATCTACCCAAGCAAGAAATCAGGCCACATATTGCACTGATATGCCAAACGGCTTATATTCCAATGGTAGTAACTAATAATCAACTTATTTATATATTCCAAATAATATCAACACTCGTATAATAATCACAAATATACTATGAGTAAAAACTTCATTACCGCCTAGGTCGTGCCTAGGGCGCTTAGGCACTGCCTAGGCACTAGATGAAGGCCGATTGCCTCGCTTACGCCTACCGCTTTTTCCAACCTTGAATTTAGCCCTCGAAGCAAAGTACTACTACGCATGCTCTAGGGGGGAGGTTGGTAGGAGTTAACCATCACGTGCCCCGACGTTCGCATAAAGATAAACAATCAAGGATAAATTGTGCTCCAAGTTCTTAGCATAACGGGAGACCATACATGCATGTTTCGGGAATCACAAACCTTAACACAAATATTCTTACTAAACCACAATCATTCACTAGTACTTCCCACATATTAGCATCTCTATATCACAAAACTATTGCAAGGAATCAAACATATCGTATTCAGCGATCTACAAGTTTTATGTAGGATTTTATGACTAACCATGTGAATGACCAATTCATGTTGACTCTCTGAATAGATATAAGTGAAGCAACATAGTTTAATTCTTTCTACAAAATATATGCCCACGCTCTAACAAATATAAGTGAAGCAAAAGAGCATTCTACAAATGGCGGTTTTCTATGTGTAGAGAAATAGGCAATCCAAACTTCAAATGATATAAGTGAAGCACATGAAGCATTCTATAAAGCCATACCCAAAAGATATAAGTGAAGTGCAAAGAGCATTCTATAAATTAACCAAGGACTATCTCATACCAGCATGGTGCATTATTAAAAGAAAGAAAATAAAAAGCACATGACGCTCCCAGATTTACGCATATCATGTGATGAATGAAAATATAGCTCCAAGTAAAATTACCGATGGTCTTTAGAAGAAAGAGGGGATGCCTTCTGGGGCATCCCCAAGCTTAGTTGCTTGGGAGTCCTTGAATATTACCTTGGGGGTGCCTCGGGCATCCCCAAGCTTAGGCTCTTGCCACTCCTTATTCCTTCATCCATCATGACCTCACCCAAAACTTGAAAACTTCAATCACACAAAACTTAACCAAACTTTTTATTAGAGGGTTTAGTGCATATAACATCAATTCCCGTCATGTCCCGACGTAACATTATTGTATATTAATAATCAGACATTACCCACTGTATGCTATCACAATTCTAAGGCCCCAAGTCAAAGGAGGCTCAACAAGATTTCAAACATAAGCAAATAATAAAGATATAACAACAATATGTGAAAACAGGACAGTCCGTAAAGACTTGAATTACTGTCATACTTCTGTACCTCTAACAATTTTGAAAATTAGGATGTAATAAACAATTTGCATAGCAATACTGTTTAAAAAATTCAGAAGTTTATGACATTCCAGTAAAAAAATATAAATTCACGCACTACAACCAAAGTTTCTGTTTTTTCACTGCACATACCAAACAAGCAATCTAAACATCCTAAAGAGAATTCTTGGCACATTATTTTTATAATAAAATGGATTTGTACAAGGGTATAATTGTTTTTGTTGAAAAGTTTCAGTAATCAAGATTTGGAAAGTTTCCGTGAGCATGAACAAAGTTCAAGGAGCTCCCGCACTTCAACAGTGCTTGTCTTTCTTACTTTCACTTCCCTTTTTGAAAAAGTTTTAGGTTCCCCTCTTTATTTTTTGTTTTTAAACTATATAAAAGCACACAACATAAATAAATGACTACCTAAAACTTCCGGGGTTGTCTCCTTGGCATCGCTTTCTTTAAAGCCATTAAGCTAGGTATGAAGTTCTCAAGTAATGAATCCACCCGGATCCCATGGTATACCAAAGCCAATTTTAATTAGCAATGATTTGGCATTTATTAGTGAGCACAAAGTGATATGTTTCATGCAACAATGAAGTATAACTCTCTTCCTATGCATCGGCATGTCATAAAAGAACAATTCATGCACACCAAGTAAAGTCCAATGCATAGTATAAGCAGTTTCTTGCAATTTTATCGTATTGGAAACATAGAGAGGCGGATATGTAGTTCATCTATCATAATAATTGCAAGTAGGAGCAACAAGCACATGCATATTATATCTATCAAAATCATCATGTGCAATAGTAGAACGCAACCCATCAATATAATCCTTAACAAGTGCAAACTTCTCCGATATAGTGTAGTTGGGAGAATTCAAAAAGATAATAGGACTATCATGCGTGGGTGCAATAGCAACAATTTAATTCTTAACATATGTAACTATAGCAAGTTCATCTCCATAAGCATAATTCATATTGGCATCTTGGCCACAAGCATAGCAAGCATCAATTTCATCAAAAACGGATATTTCAAACGAATTCAAGGGATCATAGCAATCATCATAGCATCCACCCTTCGGTAAGCACAAAGGGAAATTAAACAATGTATAAGTTAAAGAGTTACTCTCATTAGAAGGTGGGCACGGGTAGCTAATCCGCTCTTCCTCCTTTTGTTCTTCGCTCTCCTCGTCATCTTTTTCATGTAACGAGCTCAAAGTGTCATCAATTTCTTCTTCCATAGTTTCCTGTAAAATAGTAGTCTCCTCTTGGAAAGCGGAGGAGTCCTTAATATATGGTTTAACATAAGCATTAGATGCATAATTCTCATAGCAATATTTAAGTATGGCTGAATTTTCAGATTTGTAAAGAGTAGCATCATACTTTTCAATCAAATAATCGATTTCATAAGCACCCTTAAAAGCAACAAATTCTTCAATTTGTTCAACATCATAGTAATTATAAACACCCCTGACATAAGTAGATAAGATTCCATTGTCACTAAACTCACATTGGTAGGTAAGGTGTTTCTTAGGGTCTTCAGAACAACAAGTAAAATCATATAATTCACATAAATTCCAAGCATAGCATTGCATAGTATTAACTTGATGCAATAAAGTTTCCCTTTTTGAGATAAGCGGTGTCACACATAATAATCATGCCAATTTAATGATTTTCCCTCAACTAAACTAGTTGGGTTTTCAGCAGGAGCACAAATGGATCGAAGATGATCCAAGTATAAAAGCTTTAGGAGTGTGACAGATTTTGAGTGGTTTTTCAACCATTGGTGTAGTAGGTACAACTAATTTTTTGGTATATTGTGTTTCCTACCCATAACTAAAGATAGAAAAAAGAGCACAAAAATAAAATCTACTTTGTGATAAAACAAACAAGCACACACGAGAATATTCACCCCACGCTATTGCTCCTCAGCAACGGCACCAGAAAATGCCTTGATAACCCACAAGTATAGGGGATCAACTGTAGCCTCTTTAGATAAGTAAGAGTGTCGAACCCAACGAGGAGCTAAAGGTTGAACAAATATTCCCTCAAGTTCTATCGACCACCGATACAACTCTACGCACGCTTGACGTTTGCTTTACGTAGAACAAGTATGAAACTAGTAGTACTTTGTAGGTGTTGTAGGATATGTTTGCAAGATACTCCCTCCGTTCCTTAATATAAGGTGTATTATTTTTTCAAAAAGTCAAACTTGTCTAACTTTGACCATGTTTATAGAAAAATATATCAATGTCTAGACTACCAAACCATTATCACTAGATTGCTCATGAAGTATATTTTTATATTTTATATATTTAGTGTTGTAAATCTTTATATATTTTGCTATAAAATTGGTCAAACATAGGTTACGTTTGACTTTTTGAAAAACTAATACACCTTATATTTAGGAACGAAGGGAGTAATAAAGAGCACGTAAATATAAACTAGGGGCTGTTTAAATAAAGAAACAACTAAGTTAGTTTTATTATAGAGATTTTTGTCATGAGAAAGTTATTCGTCCCTAGGCAATCAATAACTAGACTGGTAATCATTATTGCAATTTATATATGAGGGAGAGGCATAAGCTAACATACTTTCTCTACTTGGATCATATGCACTTATGATTGGAACTCTAACAAACATCCGTAAATACTAAAGATCATTAAGGTAAAACCCAAGCATAGCATTAAAGTATCAAGTCCTCTTTACTCCCATACGCCATAACCCACTTATCCGTGTTGGTGTTTCTATCACTCACGCAACGCAGACAATAAGCAAACCATGAACATATTGCAACACCCTACATCGGGGATCCCTCACGCTTGCGCGACAATGAGAGCACCATAGGACAACACCAATAATAAAAGATGCAACTCAAACCAATCACGATCATCAATCAACTCATATGACAAAACAGATCTACTCAAACATCATAGGATAGCCATACATCATTGGGAGATAATATATAGTGTTGAGCATTGTAAGTGCATCTAGTGCCACCCTTAGTGGTTTTGGAGTATTGATGACAAACCTAGTTGAGGGACTAATGTGTTTGTGAGAATTGCAGGATAACACAGGTAGTAGTCCCTCATTGATTCGGTTAACCTACCGGAGATGACCCCTAAAAATGTATGAAGACATTGATGTCAGTGGTGGTATATGAAGATAATCATATTGAAGACTATGACATGAGAAGACATTGTGTGAAGACTATGGAGAGCGAAGACGTAGATGTTTCGTTGTTTCCTTTTCTTCTTTGTTGAGTCATAGGAACCACCGTACTGTTTAGTGGGGTCCAAGTGAACTAAGTCAGAGTGACTGAAGTGATGCTCAACCAAATCCTATGTCTTCGAGCGAAGACTATGAGAGCAAATCCTATCCAGAGGCGGATGATTCAGCGTTACTTGGAGCTCAAGTAAAGTTGCCGTGTGTGTTTGAAATCTGACCGTTGGAACACGTGTGAGTTCCTTAGTGACCCAGGGTCACTTCGGACAAATCAGGTCGGGTTGCCCAGTGGCTATAAATAGCCCACCACCTACACCATAAATTGGTGGCTGCTCAGAGTTATTGCACGGCTTTTGTCGTTTGAGAGCAACCCACCTCCGAAGCATTTGAGAGAGAAATCCTTGCGAGGACAAAGCCCAAACACCCAGAGCCAAAGAGTGTTAGGCATCACCGAAGTCTTTCTGTCTGTGTGACCTGAAGACTTATTACACTTGAGGACTGTGTTTCCTCCAGCCGGTTAGGCATCGCGTTCTGAGCATCCAAGAGTAATTGTGGATCGCCGGTGAACGAAGTCTGTGAAGGTTTGGAAGTCTAGCTTGAAGACTTACCAGAGTGATTGGGCGAGGACTAGGTGTCCTTAGCTCAAGGGGAACAAGGTGAAGACGCGGTCTTCTGAGTTAAATCTCAACCTCCCTAACCAGACATACAGTTGTCACAACAACTGGAACTGGTCTAACAAATCACTGTCTTCCTCGAGCTACTGGTTCTATCCTTTCCTTCCCTTTACTTACTGCTCTTTGTTGTGAAGACATTGCATGCTTGCCTTATCTGATTGTCTTGACTGAGTATCTACTTGTTATGATTGGCTTCATTCCTTCTTCTTTTATGATCACTACTGCCTAGTTGCTATTAGTCTTCATGCTTTCACTTCATTGAATACATGACTATGGCTTATCTAGTGTAGTCCACTTTCCGCTGCATACTAATAGGCTTGAGCTTATCGTTTGTCTTCGAAACTACCATGTTTTGAAGCATTTCATAAAAATCGCCTATTCACCCCCCTCTAGTCGATATACTGCACTTTCAATTGGTATCAGAGCAAGGTACTCCCTTGTTCTGTGTGATTCAGTTTAACCACCTGGAGTTTTAGCTATGTCGACTGCAGGGATAATCAAAGTCTCCGCTGCGTGCCTCGTCTTCGATGGCACCGAATATCCCTACTGGAAGAACAAGATGCGCATGCATCTTGAAGCCATTGACGTGGACCTCTGGTTTGTCGTCAAGAACGGCGTTCCCAAGACTGGTGAAGGTATCACCCCTGCTGATGTCAAGAGGCTCGTTCAATTAGATTCAACGGCCAAGAACATCTTCTGTGGTCATCTGACCAAAGGACAGTACGGTCATGTAAGTGCTCTGGACACTTCAAAGGAAGTTTGGGACTGGCTCTCAAAGGTCAATGAAGGAGTCTCTACCCAGAGAGATCAAAGGATCAGCATCCTTCGCAATCTCTTCAATTGCTTCAAGAGACATGACAATGAGAATGTCCAGCACACTTTTGATCGTCTCACTAACATCACAAATGAGCTTCAAGCACTTGGCGCCACTGAGATTACCAAGCATGAAATCGTCAAGACCCTCCTGAGATCACTCGACAGCTCATTTGATATCCTTGCCCTGATGATTCAAGAACACCCTGACTTCAAGACTCTCGATCTGTCTGATATACTTGAGAGGCTCAACACACATGAGTTCCAGCTATCTGAGAAACGAGGCATCTATGGTCCAACTATGGACGATCTCGCACCTTAAAGGCAAAAGATGTTTCTTCATCTGAAGAAGAATCTGACTGCAGTTCTGATGATCCTGAAGACATTGGAAAGGAGCTTGCCATGCTTGTGAAGAAGTTCGAGAAATTCACTAGGAAGAAAGGCTTCAGAAAGTCTTCACGATCCAGCTCAAGAAATGATGAAGCTTCTACTCATGACTACAAGAAGAGAACATGTCATAAGTGCAAGAAACCTGGTCACTACATTTCTGAGTATCCTTAGTGGGACAATGAGAAGAAGAAGAAGAAGAGCAAGGAATATGATTCTGATGAGAAGAAAAAGAAGAAATACTCAAAGTCTTCTTCAAAGTCTTCATCAAAGTATTCATCACACAAGAAGAATTCATCTGGCAAGGCTCGCACATTTGTTGGCAAGGAGATGGATTCTAAGGAAGAATCTGCTTCTGAAGAGGCGGAGGTGGAGTCGGAGGAGGAGTCTGATTCTGGTGCTACAAGCCTGGCTTTAGCCACTGCCTACGTGGGCAAGTCCATCTTCAACACCGAAGACAATGGCCCCGTCGCCAACAATGATGATGAGGACGACGACTCTGCTCCCACCTTCTGCTTCATGGCACGCGGTGCCAAGGTAAAATCACGCGATGCTTACTTTCAAACATCTAGTGAAGATGACTCTGATTGTGAATCAAAACCTAGCTACAATACACTTGCTAAAATTGCCACTGAACAGCAGAAAGCCATGGAACATATTCAAAAACTGTTAGACAAAAGCGATGACCTGTTGGACGCGGAAATGACCCATTCTCAGTCCTTAATTGAAGACATAAAAAATCTTCATGTTAAGTACAAGGAACTTGAAGGTCTTTATGAATCGCTCTCAAAAACTCATGAAAAGGTTTCCCACGATTACATTCAATGGAAACGAGAACTTGAGAAATTGAAAGCGGTTCATGAATATCTTCAAAAGGAGAATGAGTCACTCCGCGCACAACTGACCAGCTCCACTCACGAAGAGTTTGAACCACCATGTCTAAAATGCATTGAGCGTGATAACGCTACATCTGTTGCTGGTTGTTCTACTGCTGCCACCGTTGCAATATCTTCAACTATTGATGTGGTAACTAACCCCTCTGCTGAGGAAACCACTACTATTGCTGATGAAAATGCTAGGTTGAAGACTTTACTTGAAACAGGGATGTACAAAA
Organism: Secale cereale; assembly: GCA_902687465.1. Lineage (NCBI taxonomy): Eukaryota > Viridiplantae > Streptophyta > Magnoliopsida > Poales > Poaceae > Secale > Secale cereale. The sequence goes on along the minus strand of LR738713.1, from coordinate 94,445,461 downwards.
GCCTCAAAGGGCATCAGACTCTATGTGATGCCCTAAAAAAGCAGATACTGAACCGAAACCCTAGGAAAGAGGGTGTTGGGTTCGACAGGAAAATGAATGTTGATGGTTCATACTGGAAGCCTGAGCAGTATCCCAAAACAACATGGGTTGCTACAAAGGAACCTACAGTGGATCCATCTACCTTATCTGGCTTCACTTGTGCTAATCCTGTTATCATTGATGAATCCTCTGATGCAAACTATAAACTGTTTAAGAATCAAAATGGTGAAGTGTTTGCCAGGTATATTGGTACTAACTGCAGGAATGGACCACCTATGAAGAAGATCTGGGTACCCAAAGGTTGTCTTGAGAAGCTTCCAGCAAATACTATCATGACACCTCCTGGGATGAAGACAAAACCCATACCAAAGGCTTCATATGGTCCTAAGGCTTCATACAGACAAAGGACTCATCCGAGTCACCCTAACGCGAATGTTTTGCAGGGAAACCATACTCAGACCCATGAATATGAGCGTGTTTCTTCAAACCGCTATGTTCATAAATCCAAGAATTTTTCTGCTTATTCTTATGAGTATTATTCTCCTCTTGCAAGACTATTTGCTAGGGCCCCGAAGCCAAAATTCTCAGATGCTGCTCTTAGACTCATTGCTTCTAAGCCACCCCTGAAAATGTGGGTGGTTAACAAGAACTAACTTTCTCTTGCAGGGAAAGGTCTCCAGCCTATGATCAAAGGCTTCTGATGCTATTGCTGGGGACCTAAAACACTTGTAGGGCACAAGATCAAATGCCCAAAATGAGTTACTGCTCATACTATTCATAAATCACTTGTTGAACATCTCATCAGTCCTAACCTTCATCTAAGCTTTCATAATCAACTTATGCATCAAATGTTTATGCTTCACAATGGCTTTTGGTGAAGCCTGTCCTCCTAACTGCATTGTAGGGAGTGACACCAAAGTCTTCAGAATGGATTATGGACAGCGGGTGCACAAATCATATGACTGGTGATCGAAATCTTCTCATGGACTCAACTTTACGTCCATCCAACAAGAGTCACATCACATTTGATGATACTGGTAAAAGCAAAGTGTTGGGTCTAGGTAGAGTTGCAATCTCAAGAGATCAGCACATGGATAAAGTCATGCTTGTTGAATCTCTTGGCTTCAACTTAATGTCTGTCTCAATGCTTTGTGACTTAAACATGATTGTGATCTTTGGTAAATTTCGTTGCATTGTACTAATGGAATTTGACAAGTCTTTAGTATTTGAAGGATACAGAAAAGGCGATCTGTATATGGTAGATTTCTCAGCTGGACCGCAGATGGCCGTATGTCTTCTAGCAAAAGCTTCAGAGTGCTGGCTCTGGCATCGGAGGCTAGGACATGCTGGCATTAGGAACTTGCACACTCTTGCAAAGAAGAAGCATGCCATAGGTATCGAGGAAGTTAAGTTCAAGAAAGATCATCTATGTGGTGCCTGTGAAGCTGGGAAGATGACTAGAGCCAAACACCCCTCGAAGACAATCATGACGACATCCAAACCCTTCGAGCTGCTTCACATGGACTTATTCGGCCCTACTCACTACTCCACATTCTCTACCACAACCTGTCTCTATGGCTTCATCATTGTTGATGATTATTCAAGATACACATGGGTGCACATAATACTCTACAAGACTGAAGTGCAAGATGTCTTCAGACGCTTCGCCAGCCGTGCCACGAACAACTATGGCATCAAGATCAAACATATCAGAAGTGACAATGGCACTGAATTCAAGAACACTGGCCTCGATCTTTATCTGGATGAGATGGGAATCACTCATGAATTCTCAGCCCCATATACACCTCAGCAAAATGGGATCGTTGAGCGCAAGAACATAACTCTAATTGAGATGGCTCGAACGATGCTCGATGAGTACAAAACACCAAGAAGGTTCTGGCCCGAAGCTATTGATACTGCATGCCATATCATCAACCGTGTTTATCTTCACAAGCTTCTGAAGAAAACATCCTATGAACTCCTCACTGGAAAGAAGCCAAATGTAAGCTACTTCAGAGTATTTGGAGCTAAGTGCTGGATCAAGGATCCTCATCATAAGTCAAAATTTGCACCCAAAGCACATGAAGGCTTCATGCTCGGATATGGAAAGGAGTCACACTCCTACAGAGTCTTCAACATTTTTCTCTATAAAACTGTTGAAACTGTGGATGTGAGGTTTGATGAGACAAATGGTTCACAAAGAGAGTCACTACCAAATGTGCTAGATGAAGCCTCACCAAATGAATCTATCAAGCTAATGGGAACTGGTGAGATCATGCCTTCTGAAGCACAACCTGACGAGGAACTCATCATCTCTGCTCCAAATCAACCTGACGACAATGCTCAGCCTGAAGACAATACTCCTGATGAAGACAATGTACATCAAGAGCAAAATTTTCGTCCAGCTCATCCTCGTGTTGCAAATGAAGTACAAGTTGAGAAGATAATTGATAGCATAAATGCTCCTGGTCCACTCACTCGCTCAAGAGCAACACAGCTTGCAAATTTCTGTGGGCACTTTGCTTTTGTCTCAATATCTGAACCCAAGAAAGTTGCTGAAGCTTTTATGGAGCCTGAATGGATTCAAGCAATGCAAGAAGAGCTTCAATAGTTTGAGCTGAACAATGTGTGGGAACTTGTCAAGCGTCATGATCCTCGAAAGCACAACATAATAGGCACAAAATTATCTATCGCAACAAGCAAGATGAGCATGGTCAAGTGGTCAGAAACAAAGCTCGTCTCGTTGCTCAAGGATACACTCAAGTTGAAGGGATTGACTTCGATGAAACATTTGCTCCTGTGGCTAGGCTTGAAGCTATTTGTATACTGCTAGCCTATGCAAATCATCACCATACTTCTATATCAAATGGATGTAAAGAGTGCCTTTATCAATGGAAGAATTGAAGAAGAAGTGTATGTTGCACAACCACCTGGCTTTGAAGACCCAAAACGTCCTGATATGGTATACAAGCTCAACAAGGCACTGTATGGCCTCAAACAAGCGCCTCGTGCTTGGTATGACACCCTCAAAGACTTCCTGAAGAGCAAAGGCTTCAAGCCTGGGTCCCTAGACCCCACACTCTTCACGAAGACATATGATGATGAGCTATTTGTCTGCCAAATCTATGTGGATGACATTATCTTCGGCTGCACGGACAAGAAATACAGTGATGAGTTTGGTCACATGATGCAAGAGCAATATCAAATGTCCATGATGGGTGAGCTGAAGTTCTTCCTTGGTCTTCAAATTCATCAGCAAAGCAACAACATCTTCATATCTCAAGAGAAGTACCTTAAAGACTGCCTGAAGAAGTTTGGAATGCAAGACTGCAAAGAGTACTCGACGCCAATGCCTGCTAAACATCATCTGGGTCCCGACGCCAATGGTAAAGAGTTTGATCAACAGGTATACCACTCCATGATTGGTTCTTTACTTTATTTATGTGCATCTAGGCTAGATATTATGCTTAGTGTTTGCATGTGTGCTCGATATCAAGCGGCACCAAAGGAGTCGCATCACTTAGCTGTGAAGCGAATACTTCGATATTTGGCTTACACCCCAACACTAGGATTATAGTATCCAAAGGGCTCAGAGTTTGATCTAGTAGGATTTTCAGATGATGATTATGCTGGCGACAAAGTTGATCGCAAGTCCACATCCGGCACATGTCACTTTCTAGGACGATCACTTGTGTGTTGGTCTTCAAAGAAGCAGAACTGTGTATCACTCTTCACTGCTGAATCTGAATACATTGTTGCTGGATCTTGCTGCGCTCAGCTTCTCTGGATGAAGCAAACACTCAAGGACTATGGAATCCATCTGAAGCATGTGCCACTCTATTGTGATAATGAAAGCGCCATCAAGATTGCCAACAATCCAGTTCAGCACTCGAAGACAAAGCACATTAAAATTCATCATCACTTTCTCAGAGATCATGTTATGAAGGAAGATATTGATATCATACACGTCAACACTGAAGAGCAACTGGCAGATATCTTCACAAAGCCCTTGGATAATAAAAGGTTTTGCAAGTTGCGGTGTGAGCTAAATATCTTAGAATCCTCAGATGTCCTACAATCAGGCACACATCCTAACACTTATGCATATTGACGACTTAGATGTGCAACACACAAAGTAAAGTATATCTTCAATCAATGAAGACTTACATTCTAAGTGTGAATACATTAACATAGAATTTGACTTCGGAGCGCCACAATAATTGTGCGCCGTGTCTAGGTCTAATACTTCCTATACGGTGGGTAACGCCACCACCAAATTCTTATTTGAAGCGTTTCTCGCGGCGTTACATTTGCAAAGTCTTCGCACTTGGTTTATCTTCATATAGGACATATATATATAAATAGAGTTGTGTTCTGTCCTCAACAGCATTCACTTATAGCTATGTCTTCATATTTGAATCTTTTGGACTAAGTGAATGTGATCGGACCCTAACCTCTCTATGCTTTCTCATCTCACACTCTGTCTGTCCAAATCATATGCATTCTGTTGAAACTGTCGAATATCTTCTCTGCGTCCTTGTCAGCAGAAGATACGGAGACAAACTTTAAATCTGATTTTAATGCTCCATACATTATGCCTGAAACCCGGAGAAGCCGGAATGACCACTCCGATAGTCGTGGTGTACGTGGGATAGTGGGACAACTCCCAATGCATTACATGACCGCCACGTGTCACTTGTATGTGAACCGTCAGGGGCACCTGCGTAATTGCGCTATGCCATCTCCCATGCCTATAAATGCACGTCCCATCACGGTCAAAAGTTTCTTCTACCACCTCTCCACCTCGACCAACCCTAGCGCCTCAGCTAGCTTTTGACGACGCCGGCGATGAAGCGCTTCGCTGCCGCAACTTTGTCGACGCCGTCCTCACGCCGGCTGCGGACATCTTCTACTCCGCCGTCGCCATAGCTGTCCTCCGTCGCCAAGTTAGGGAACGGAAGACCGAACTGCTGGGCATCCAACTCTTCTCCGTCTAAGCAGTTCATCGTGTGGTAAATAAAACTTGCTTTTTACCATCTTCTAGATTCATAAAGATTCATCTATTTTACCTCAAGAGGTTTCTGCCTACTTAGATATACAGATCTATCCTTTCCGCATCTCATATCTTGCCTAGTACATTCACATATGCTTCAACCATAGTTAGATTCCTCACTTGTACTTATTCGTGGATTCGTACAAATCTGGAACCAACTCCCATGAGTGAATGTCTTCGCACTATGAGGTCAAAGTCTTCAAAACTGTTTTAGTCTTCAAAACTTCTGGGAATGCATATGACCTCTTCCTCTCCCCTCGCATCTCTAATGCTGTCACAGGTACATGTCCGTGGGAGAATCCCTTGGTTCTCATAGTCTGCATTCATTTGCAGAGTTTTTGCAGCGTCACATTCACTCACCTGAAGACAGTTCTTGTCTGACCAGCAGACCGAAGCATTTGCCTGTTTTGAAGCCATTCAATTTGAAGCCCTTCGGGTTGAAGCAAATGGCAACTGACAAGTCAGTAAGAAAGGGTGGCAGAAAGCGCCGTGGCAACACCTCTATTGATTTGCCTCTTGATCTCAGTGAAATATACAAGACTGACCCTGAGGAGGATTATAATCAGAGGAAGACTCGAATTCAATGGATTCGAAGATACTGGGCTGAACAGTGGTTCAAGTATAGGTTCGTGACCCAAGAATATGTTGAGAAGAACGCCATCAAGCATCCATGGGGAGATATCACTTATAAAAATCTTCCCCCCAAGACTCGTGCTGAAGCCATTGCTCAAGGTTTCTATCCTTGCATGGTCAGAGGGCCTCAGCCTGCTGATGCTGATCCAAGCTCTCCGCTCTGGTGTCGCGATGACAATCTGTTCAAGCGAAATCTTCAATTCGCCAAGAACTCGGCCAAAGAGAACAAGAAGCTTTGAGGATTAGACTTCAATCCTGGCCCCTCTGCACCCCGCGCTGATGGCATGCGCGAAGCTGAACCGAATCTGGTTGGGCCCTTCCACAACTTAGAAGGCCTCATCAGTCATATAAGGGTTCAAGGGGCGGATGTGGATCAGCCTGAAGCAGATGCTGATTCTGAAGAAGCACCTGCAATACCAAAGCCCCAGAAGAAGAAATCAAAGGCTTCAAAGACTACTCCACCAAGGGCTTCTAGAGTGAAGCCTTTGGCCATTGCTCCACCTGCACCAAGTGTGCAATCTGAGGAACACTCTCGTATCTCCAAGAGCAGACAGCTGAAGAGGAAGCCATCACGCAACCCCAGTCCAGCTCCTCACTCCTGATGCAGTACTGAAGACTGCCAATGATGCCCTTGATCTCTCAAGTGATGAAGATCTTGGTGATGATGCTCTGGAGCTATTGATCAAGAGCAAGCAAGATGCTGAAATCTTCAATGATTTGCCGCTCTTTGACGTTGAAGTGCTCAATAACTTCATTGATGAATGGTTTGACACACCCAACCTGAGCTTCGATGATCTTCAACTTCCATTTGGCCTCAGTGTCTCCTTCCATGGCGCCATTGCTTCTGAACTGGCTCTGGCTCAAAGAATTGTTGAGCTGAAGCAAAAGATAGATTATGAAAGGCTCAGTTCAAGAAGCATGTGGACAAGCTCAGCGTGCAAGAAATTCAGAACTTCAAGGTTATGATGCACGAGCTCAAGGAAGCCTTTCGCCAGCGGCGTGATGAAGCCAAAGGTTCTCGTGAGCGAATCAAGGACTTGGCTGCCAAATGCGTTCAAGCATTCAATGAAGCTGAAAAGCGCAAGGCACTTAGGCGTCCTGGTATTGATCCACGGATAGCTGCCAAGAAGAAGAAAAAGCAACCTGTGCCCGAAGCTGAAGAATCTGGGCAGGAAATGCCTCGCATAGTCTTCCCTGCTAGCATGACTGGCACGAAGCCTAAGGCAACCCCAACCGCTTCAAAGCTCTAGCAGACTAAGGTGGCTAAAGCTGAAGCTCGCAAGCGCAAGCAATCTACTGATGAAGCTCCACCCACCAAGAAGCGCAAAACCAAGAAGGATAAGGCTGCTTCCAAAGAGCCTATCTTTGTCGAGCCAATCTCAGTTGCTCGCCCTGCATCTGCCCAGAAAGAACGAAGACTGACTGTTCATGAGCCTGCTCCCACAGAGGCTGAAGACATTCCAGCTGTTGACCCCACCGCAGCTGAAGACATTGGTCCTCAAGACAATGTTGAAGATGATGAAGTCCTTCCTCATATTGAATACAATATTGAATCTTCGCCTGTTCTTACGAACAGCGAACGCATCAGCATTGGTCGTCCATTGACGCCAATTGCTCAGGATGACTCGTGGGCTGATCATCCACAGGATACACAAGCCACTCCCCAGCAAACTCAAGACACCAATACGGTGCTTGAAGATGAAGACTTTGAGGCCCAACAACCTCCATCTCCTCAGGCGTCGCCAGCTTTTCGCAGGCTTCGCAAAGGACCAAGGCCTCAAGTCGATGCCCCAAGTGTTCCAGAAGGAGTAGAGCAACCGTCTGCACCTGATGCTGCTCCTACTGTGAACCCCTCAGAACTTGAAGCCAAAAAGGCTGAAGATATTCCGGCTGCATCAGCCGAAGAAGAACCACCCCAACAAGAAGAAGAACAACTCCAAGTTGAAGAAGAACGTACTGCCACACCCCCTGTTCTCGAGGAGAACGTGTCCGACCCTCCAGCTCCTGAAGTGGAGGCTACAAATTCAGAGGCTGCCACCACCAACACTGAAGCCAATGACGTGGTCATGGCTGAAGCTAATGTGGCACCTGAAGACACTGTGGCGCCTGAAGTGACTGCGCCTGAAGCCAGTGTTGTGCCTGAAGCCAGTGCTGCTCCTGAACCCAATGCTGCACCTGAAGCAAATCTGCAGCTTGAAGATAATGCCTCTGCTCCTGTTCCACCTCCACGACCCCATACCATTGAGCAAGCATACAACAAGGATGATCAGCTTATTACTGTCCGGTGACCCATTCTGATTTCGCCACCTACAACTGAACCGCGTGCTGCTGGTCCTCAGTTTGATCATCATGTTGCTCACAGACCCCAAGTTCAGAAGCCTAAGCCAAGACTTCCAAGGTTTCAAGGTATTGCAACCTCTTCAGGGTCATTCAATGCTAATAGCTTCACTGCGCACAACACCTTCTTTGACAGCGCCAAGAACCCATATTCCAAGCCAAGAATATCATCAGATAGGTTCTGTAGCCATCAGCAGCGCATCTACTACTCACGAGTACTCTATGATAAAGGGCGCATTTCCCCTCATATGCGTCTTGACACTGAAGCTATTGCTGGTCTGCCCTGCTTGGAGGAAGCTCTTGACGGCTTCCGTGATGCTGGCCTACTCAATTTTGTCACAGATAAAGAGCATTGGAATGAAGAGCTGCTTCTGCAATTCTATGCAACACTCCACATCCGAGGCTACAGCAGGGATCCGAGGACATGGGTCCTTGAGTGGATGACAGGCAATGTGCATCATGAAGCTAAAGCCTTTGATCTCATTGAGCTTACTGGCCTGCCCACTCCAGGAGATCTATATGAACCTGGCTGTCAACTGCACACTGAAGCCTTGGAGAGTATCTTTCAGAAGCGTCAGCCCAACATGAGCCAAATGCTCAGCATGATGAAGCCTCTGCCAAGTGATGCTGAATACCCTAAGGAATTCTTTATTGAAGACCTAGAGTACCTGCCGCGCACCATCTATCACATCATAAGGCGTACTCTATGGCCAATCAAAGGACATTCTTCATCAGCCAAGCTTGAAGGCACTATGAAGACTTTGGTCTTCTATATCTTCAATGGCATCAGCTTCAATGCTCAAGATTTCTTCATCAGGCAAATGGCTATGTCTGGAGCTGATCTATTTGGTCTAAAATTTTATGCCCCTTGGATAATGCGCATCATCAAGTTGCATTCAGCTGTCACCTATCAGCCCTCTGCTCGCAACCATCAGATTTTCTTGCCTGAGGTTGATATGTCAGCTGAAGCCATCTACCAAGAGCCTACTAAAGAGCCTATTAGTCTTCACAATGCTGATCACCAAAGCTTCACTCAGCAGATTGAAGGAGTTCCAGCAGTCTCACGCGTCTATCCTCTAGCTGGCCGTACTCGTCTACCTCGACACGCTGAAACCGAAGCCACTGAAAGCACCATCGCTCAAAGGCCTCAGAAGCGATCTCATGTCCTGAACAACCGAGAGCTTCTGGTATCCCTTCATCAGAAACAGGACAAGCATCACATCTGGTTAAAGCGTCAGATGCAAAGCCTCTTGGTGGATGTCAATCGCATTCGCAATCTTGCCACCAAGAATGCTTTTGTTGCTCATGAAACATGTCGGAGGTCTTGGAAGAGTTTGACCTTGCTGAGTGCTGAAGCGGATCTTCAAGACGATGGCTTCACTAAGAGATTCAAGTTTGACAACACTCCTCCAAGGACTGCTGTTATGCGTCGAACTCCATCTCTTGAAGATTCTGAATACTCCTCCTCCGCTGCAACAATTGACGCCAGGGTGATCAATGATCAGGATGATGCTACTTCACCGCCTCCTACTTCAGCGCGCATCAACACTGCACCAACCACTTCTGCACCGCCAAACAACAACACCGACCCTGCATCCTCTTCTTCTGCAACTGGGAACAAGTAGAGGCTCTATGTCTTCAAACCTTTTTGGTCCTTACTGACAAAAGGGGGAGAAGCATATGAGTTGATAGTCTTCAAGCGGGTCCATATGGGCGGGTGCTTTATAATTTGCCTAGTGTTTACAACGCTCGTTTTGCTACATTTGGTTCTTTGAGTTGTAACACTTAAACTGATGGTCGTCTGCTATGTTTTTTTGCTACTCTGTAATGCGATGATAAATTCCGCATCTGCTACCTTATACTCCGTACTTAGTCATTATTGCAGACGTCCATTTTTCATTATGCATGTCATTATCTTCGACATATCAATTATGCATGATGAATTGTCTTCATAAGTTGAAGAGGATCTCCAAAATTACAACCTGCCATGTGCATTTGCATTCAAAGGCAAATCAACTATATGCACATCTTCAGGGGGAGCCTATTGCTACTTACGAAGACAATACCTTTATCCTTTGCAATTTCACATATCTTTATCCCCGTTGAAAACTTCAACCAGTTTGTCATCAATCACCAAAAAGGGGGAGATTGTAAGTGCATCTAGTGCCACCCCACGCTATTGCTCCTCAGCAACGGCACCAGAAAATGCCTTGATAACCCACAAGTATAGGGGATCAACTGTAGCCTCTTTAGATAAGTAAGAGTGTCGAACCCAACGAGGAGCTAAAGGTTGAACAAATATTCCCTCAAGTTCTATCGACCATCGATACAACTCTACGCACGCTTGACGTTTGCTTTACGTAGAACAAGTATGAAACTAGTAGTACTTTGTACGTGTTGTAGGATATGTTTGCAAGATACTCCCTCCGTTCCTTAATATAAGGTGTATTATTTTTTCAAAAAGTCAAACTTGTCTAACTTTGACCATGTTTATAGAAAAATATATCAATGTCTAGACTACCAAACCATTATCACTAGATTGCTCATGAAGTATATTTTTATATTTTATATATTTAGTGTTGTAAATCTTTATATATTTTGCTATAAAATTGGTCAAACATAGGTTACGTTTGACTTTTTGAAAAACTAATACACCTTATATTTAGGAACGGAGGGAGTAATAAAGAGCACGTAAATATAAACTAGGGGCTGTTTAAATAAAGAAACAACTAAGTTAGTTTTATTATAGAGATTTTTGTCATGAGAAAGTTATTCGTCCCTAGGCAATCAATAACTAGACTGGTAATCATTATTGCAATTTATATATGAGGGAGAGGCATAAGCTAACATACTTTCTCTACTTGGATCATATGCACTTATGATTGGAACTCTAGCAAACATCTGTAAATACTAAAGATCATTAAGGTAAAACCCAAGCATAGTATTAAAGTATCAAGTCCTCTTTACTCCCATACGCCATAACCCACTTATCCGTGTTGGTGTTTCTATCACTCAGGCAACGCAGACAATAAGCAAACCATGAACATATTGCAACACCCTACATCGGGGATCCCTCACGCTTGCGCGACAATGAGAGCACCATAGGACAACACCAATAATAAAAGATGCAACTCAAACCAATCACGATCATCAATCAACTCATATGACAAAACAAATCTACTCAAACATCATAGGATAGCCATACATCATTGGGAAATAATATATAGTGTTGAGCACTGTAAGTGCATCTAGTGCCACCCCTAGTGGTTTTGGAGTATTGATGACAAACCTGGTTGAGGGACTAATGTGTTTGTGAGAATTGCAGGATAACACATGTAGTAGTCCCTCATTGATTCGGTTAACCTACCGGAGATGACCCCTAAAAATGTATGAAGACATTGATGTCAGTGGTGGTATATGAAGATAATCATATTGAAGACTATGACATGAGAAGACATTGTGTGAAGACTATGGAGAGCGAAGACGTAGATGTTTTGTTGTTTCCTCTTCTTCTTTGTTGAGTCATAGGAACCACCGTACTGTTTAGTGGGGTCCAAGTGAACTAAGTCAGAGTGACTGAAGTGATGCTTAACCAAATCCTATGTCTTCGAGCGAAGACTATGAGAGCAAATCCTATCCAGAGGCGGATGAGTCAGCTTTAATTGGAGCTCAAGTAAAGTTGTCGCGTGTGTTTGAAATCTGACCGTTGGAACACGTGTCAGTTCCTTAGTGACCCAGGGTCACTTCGGACAAATCAGGTCGGGTTACCCAATGGCTATAAATAGCCCACCACCTACACCATAAATTGGTGGCTGCTCAGAGTTATTGCACGGCTTTTGTCGTTTGAGAGCAACCCACCTCCGAAGCATTTGAGAGAGAAATCCTTGCGAGGACAAATCCCAAACACCCAGAGCCAAAGAGTGTTAGGCATCACTGAAGTCTTTCTGTCTGTGTGACCAGAAGACTTATTACATTTGAGGACTGTGTTTCCTCCAGCCGGTTAGGTGTCGCGTTCTGAGCATCCAAGAGTAATTGTGGATCGCTGGTGAACGAAGTCTGTGAAGGTTTGGAAGTCTACCTTGAAGACTTACCAGAGTGATTGGGCGAGGACTGGGTGTCCTTAGCTCAAGGGGAACAAGGTGAAGACGCGGTCTTCTGAGTTAAATCTCAGCCTCCCTAACCAGACGTACAATTGTCACAGCAACTGGAACTGGTCTAACAAATCACTGTCTTCCTCGAGCTACTGGTTCTATCCTTTCCTTCCCTTTACTTACTGCTCTATGTTGTGAAGACATTGCATGCTTGCCTTATCTGATTGTCTTCACTGAGTATCTACTTGTTGTGATTGGCTTCATTCCTTCTTCTTTTATGATCACTACTGCCTAGTTGCTATTAGTCTTCATGCTTTCACTTCATTGAATACATGACTATGGCTTATCTAGTGTAGTCCACTTTCCACTGCTTACTAATAGGCTTGAGCTTATCGTTTGTCTTCGAAACTACCATGTTTTGAAGCATTTCATAAAAATCGCCTATTCACCCCCCCTCTAGTTGATATACTGCACTTTCAAGCACCATCTCTAAGTAGAGATTACAGTGGGGAGAAGAGGTGTTGCCCACTTCATAGAGGGGGAGGGAGTTGGTGATGACGACGGCGAAGTTGCTGGTGTAGATTGTCGTCACGATGATGGCCCTGACGGCGGTCCGGTGCCACCGGGAGAGAGGGGGAGGGAGAGAGCACCCCTCCTCCTTCTTCTTCTTCCTTGACCTTCCCCCTAGATGGGAGAAGGGTTTCCCCTCTGGTCCATGGCCTCCATGGAGGCGGAGGGGCGGGCGAGATTGGATCTCTCTCTCTGTTTCATTCTGTTTCCGCGCTCCCAAATTTCGGCCTTTCACCGTTTCTTAAATTCCCGGAGATCCGTAACTCCGATTGGGCTGCAATTTTAACACGATTTTTATCCGGATATTAGCTTTATTGCAGCTGAAGAAGGGCACCAAACGACTTATGGGGTGACCACAAGGGCCCAGGGCGTTCCCCCTGCCTTGTGCCCCCCTCGGGCATCGTCTCACGTTGATTCTTTTTCCCAAAAATCACATGTATTCCAAAAAAATCTCCGTAAGTTTTTATCGCGTTTGGACTCTGTTTGATATGGATATTCTGCGAAACAAAAACATGCAACAAATAGGAACTGGCACTGGGCACTGGATCAATATGTTAGTCCTAAAAATAGTATAAAAAGTTGCTAAAAGTATATTAAAGTTGTAGAATATTGGCATGAAACAATCAAAAACTATAGATATGACAAAGACGTATCGGATTTCATGGCCTCTAACCATTTGCGGAAGTTCGGGCCCACCATCGCTTCTCCATAGCTCGTAGGTCCATCGTTGTCCAACAATATGACTTCTAAGACAGGGTTACCATACCACTCAGGAGCAATACGTATCCTTGTTGACCTACGAGGTTCGATAGTAACTTGATCCGAATCTTCATGATCACTATCATTAGCTTCCTCTTCAACTGTCATAGGCGCCATAGAAACATCTTTCTGCGCTGCTCTACTCTCTGGTTGAAGTAAAGGTTCAACAACCTCATCAAGTTCTATCTTCCTCCCACTCAATTCTTTCGAGAGAAACTCTTTCTCGAGAAAGGACCCGTTTTTAGTGACAAACACTCTGCCCTCGGATCTGAGATAGAAGGTATACCCAACCAACTCCTTTGGGTATCCTATGAAGATGCATTTTTCTACTTTGGGTTCGAGCTTTTCTGGCTGAAGCCTTTTGACATAAGTATTGCAGCCCCAAACCTTAAGAAACGACAACTTAGGTTTCTTGCCAAACCATAGTTCATATGGTGTTGTTTCCACAGACTTAGATGGTGCCCTATTTAAAGTGAATGCGGTTGTCTCTAATGCATAACCCCAAAACGATAGTGGCAGATCAACAAGAGACATCACATAACACAC
>LR738713.1:94407205-94431152 GCA_902687465.1 Secale cereale | reverse complement strand
GAAATTGCTTGAACTTTTTGAACGTTTCAAACATATGCTTCATTAAGTAAATATACCCATATCTACTCAAGTCATCGGTGAAGGTGAGAACGTAACGATATCCACCGCGCACGTCAACACTCATCGAATCACACACATCAGTATGTATGATTTTAAACAAGTCACTTGTCCATCGCATTGTTTCAGAAAACGAGGTTTTGGTCATCTTGCCCACGAGGCATGGTTCGCATGTGTCAAGTGATTCAAAATCAAGTGACTCCAAAAGTCCATCAGCATGGAGTTTCTTCATGCACTTTACACCAATATGACCTAAGTGGCAGTGCCACTAGAAAGTGGTACTATCATTATCAACTCTACATCTTTTTGCATCAATGTTACAAACATGTGTATCATCACTATCGAGACTCAATAAGAATAAACCCCTCACAATGGGTGCATGACCATAAAAGATATTACACATATAAATAGAACAACCATTATTCTCTAATTTAAATGAGTAACCGTCTGGCATTAAACAAGATCCAAATATAATGTTCATGCTCAACGCAGACACTAAATAACAATTATTCTGGTTTGTGACTAATACCGATGGTAATTGAAGAGCGAGCGTGTCGACAACGATCACATCAACCTTGGAACCATTTCCCATGTGCATCGTCACTTTGTCCTTCGCCAACCTTCATCTATTCCATAGTTCCTGTTTAGAGTTACAAATGTGAGCAACTGCACCGGTATCAATTACCCAGGCACTATAACGAGAGCTGGTAAGGTACACATCAATAACATGTATATCACATATATCTTTGTTGGCCCTCTTATTGTTTGCCAGATACATGGGGCAATTCCGCTTCCAATGGCCAGTTCCCTTGCAATAGAAGCACTCAGTTTCCAGCTTGGGTCCAGCCTTGGGTGTCTTCAAGGGAGGGGCAACTGCTTTGCCACTCTTCTTGAAGTTTCCCTTATTCCCTTGATCTTCTTGAAACTAGTGGTTTTATTGACCATCAACACTTGATGCTCCTTCTGGATGTCTACTTCCGCGACTTTCAGCATTGTGAACAGCTCAGAGACTGGCCTACTCATCCCTTGCATGTTATAGTTCAACACGAAGCTCTTTTAGCTCGGTAGCATCGGTTTGAAGAACTCTGTCAGTGATCGCTGCACGCGGGAGCTCAACTCTCAACTCAGCCGGACGGTTGTAATACCTAGACATTTTGAGTGTGTGATCACTGACAGAATTGTTCTCCTCCATTTTGAAGGTATATAACTTATCGGAGGTCTCATACCTCTCGATCTGGGCATTTTTCACAAAAATTAACTTCAACTCCTGGAACATCTCATATGCTCCATGACGTTTGCTACTTCTTGAGCTTGCGTTCATTTTTCCCTTGAAGAGGAAAGGGTGATGCAGCAAAGTAGAGATAAGTATTTCCCTCAATTGAGAACTAAGGTATAAATCCAGCAGGAGGTACAAGCAAGTCTCCAATATATGCACCTACACAAACTAACAAACATGTGCACACAACGCGTAAAAGGGGTTGTCAATCCCTTCAACGTCACGAACAAGAGTGAGATATGATAGAGATAGATTTAAAACTAAAGTAAAAAGCTAAATAAAGTAAACACAAAATAATTGCAGCAAGATTTTTTTGGGTTTTTGGTTTTATAGATCTGAAAATAATAGATGGAAAATAGACCCGGGGGGCATAGGTTTCACTAGAGGCTTCTCCCTTGAATAAAGCATACAATGGGTAAACAAACTACTGTCGAGCAATTGATAGAAAAGCGCAAAGTTATGATGATATCTAAGGCAATGATCATGAATATAGGCATCACGTCTGTGACAAGTAGACCGAAACGATTCTGCATCTACTACTATTACTCCACACATCCACCGCTATCCAGCATGCATCTAGAGTATTAAGTTCATAAGAATAGAGTAACGCCTTAGGTAAGATGACATGATGTAGAGGGATAAACTCAAGCAATATGATATAAACCCCATCTTTTTATCCTTGATGGAAACAATGCAATACGTGCCTCGCTACCCCTTCTGTCACTGGGTGAGGACACCGCAAGATTGAACGCAAAACTAAGCACATCTCCCATTGCAAGAACTACCAATCTAGTTGGTCAAACCAAACCCATAATTCGAAGAGAAATACAAAGATATCAAATCATGCATATAAGAATCCAGAGAAGATTCAAATAATATTCATAGATAATCTGATCATAAATCCACAACTCATCGGATGTCTACAAACACACCGCAAAAGAAGATTACATCGAATAGATCTCTAAGAACATCGAGGAGAACATTGTATTGAAGATCAAAGAGAGAGAAGAAGCCATATAGCTACTAGCTATGGACCCGTAGGTCTGTGGTAAACTACTCACGCATCATCGGAAGGGCATCAAGGTAGATGTAGAAGCCCTCTGTGATTGAATCACCCTCCGACAAAGTACCGGAAAAGGCCTCCAGATGAGATCTCACGAGATCAGAAACTTGCGTCGGTGGAAAAGTATTTTCGTGGATGCTTCTGGTCGTGTGGGAATATTTCTGAATTTATAGGCCAATAATTAGGGTTGGAGGAGTCCCGTGGGGCCCACAATCCAGGCCCCCCTAGGCCGCGCCCTAAGGGCTTGTGGATCCCTCGAGACTCTTCTGACTTATTCTCCAAGTCCTACGTGTGTCTTCTGGTCCAAGAAAAATATCGAAAGTTTTATTTTGTTTAGATTCAGTTCGATATTCCTTTTCTGTGAAACTCAAAAACAAGGAAAAACAGAAACTGGCACTAGGCTCTAGGTTAATAAGTTAGTCCCAAAAATAATATAAAATATAGCATATAAATGCTTATAAAACATCCAAGGTTGATAATATAATAGCATGGAACAATAAAAAATTATAGATACGTTGGAGACATATCAACATTCAAAACACCTTTGAAGTCCCAGTTCTAAGCCATACAACATGGCGCACTGAACTATTCAATAGTCATCAACACGCGACTGCTGGACGTTCATAACATCCACGGACGCGGGAGGGGGTGGCACACCAAGCGGTGCATCAAGGACATAAACCTTTTGGGCAGCCATCCTTAGATGACGGGCCCAGTCAACAAAGTTGCTTGCATCATCTTCCAGCTTAGCTTTCTCTAGGAATGCATTGAAATTCAGGGGAGTTTCTGCGTGAGCCATTGATCTACAACGTAATTTGCAAAGACAACTTAGACAATTCTTTATGATAATGAGTTCAATTAATCATATTACCTAAGAACTCCCACTCAAATCAACATCCCTGTGGTTGTCCGAGTGTAACATGATCCAAATTCACCAACCCAAGTCCGATCATCACGTGAGATGAGGTGGTTCAATGGTGAACATCTCCATGTTGATCATATCTACTATATGACTCGTGTTCGACCTTTCGGTCTCTTGTGTTCCGAGGCCATGTCTGTACATGCTAGGCTCGTCAAGTTTAACCCAAGCGTCCAACATGTGCAAAACTGTCTTGCACTCGTTGTATGTGAACATAGAGTCTATCACACCCAATCATCACGTGGTGCTTCAAAACAACAAACTTTCGCAACGGTGCACACTTGGGGAAAACACAATTTTATCTTGAAAGCTTAGTGAGGGATCACCTTATAATGTTACCGTCATCCTAAGCAAAATAAGATGCATAAAAGGATTAACATCACATGCAAATCATAAGTGACATGATATGGCCATCATCTTGTGCTCTTGATCTCCATCTCCAAAGCACCGACGTGATCTCCATTATCACCAGCATGAGGCCATGATCTCCATCATCGTGTCGCCATCGGGGTTGTCACGCCAACCATGCTTCTACAACTATTGCTACCACTTAGCGATAAAGTAAAGCATTACATAACGCTTAATAATTGGCGGTTGCCGTATTCATCGACATGCAAGTCATGATAATCTATATAAACATGATCATCTCATACATCAAATATATCTCATCGTGTCTTTGGCCATATCATATCACATCATACCCTGGAAAAACAAGTTAGACGTCCTCTAATTTGTTGTTGCATGTTTTACGTGGTTGCTATGGGTAACTAGTAAAAATCGTTCTTACCTACGCAAAGCCACAACGTTGATATTCAAGTTGCTATTCAACCTTCTACAAGGACAACCTTTGTTGAATCCGATTCAACTAAGGTGGGAGAGACAGACACCCGCCAACCATCTTTATGCAATCAAGTGGCATGTCAGTCGATGGAACCGGTTTTATGTACGTGGACATCTAAAGTTGGTCCGGGCCGCTTCATCCCACAATACATCTGAATCAAAATAAGACTAATGAAGGAAGCAACCTGAATATCAACGCCCACAAACTCCTTTGTGTTCTACTCGTGATGTCATCTATGCATATACCTAGCTCATGATGCCACTATTGGGGAATGTTGCATGGGAAACAAAAAAAATCCTATGCTCACCAAGATCAATCTAGGAGATGACCATCTATGAGAGGGGAGATTGGATCTACATACCCTTGTAGGTCGCTGACCAGAAGCGTTAAGAAACACGGTTGATGTAGTCGAACGTCTTCACGATCCATTCATGATCCATCCCGCGAACTCCCGATCCAAGTGCCGAACGGACGACACCTCCGCGTTCAACACATGTACGCCTTGATGATGCCTTCACCTCCTCGATCTAGTGGTGGTGAAGTAGTAGCTCGAGTCCTCCGGTAGCACGACGGCGTGAAGGCGGTGGTGGTGGAGAAATCTCAGCAGGGCTTTGCCAAGCCAAGCGGAGAAGAAGATGGATTACGAGGGAGAGGGAGGGTAGCACCATGGCACGGATGGGTCCGGCTGCCCTCCCTCTAACCCTCTGTATATAGGGGGAAGGGAGGAGTTTGGCACCCCTAGGGGGGTGGCGGCCACAAGGGGAGGCGCCTAGGTTTGGCTGCCCCCCAGGTGCCTTGCCCCCAAGCAAGGGGGAGGCAGCCCTAGGGGGCACACAACCCTTCGTGGCCTCGTAGGATGGGGTGAAGGGACGCACAACCCATTATGGGTTGGTGTGCTCCCTCCCCTTGGCCCATGATCCCCCCAACACTTGTCGGGGCCCCCCGAAACCCCTTTCGGTCATCCTAGCCATAACCCGGTGCCCCTGGAAAACTTCTGGACTCCGATACCCTTCGTCCTATATATTGATACGTCTCCAACGTATCTACTTTTCCAAACACTTTTGCCCCTGTTTTGGACTCTAACTTGCATGATTTGAATGGAACTAACCCGGACTGACGCTGTTTTCAGCAAAACTGCCATGGTGTTGTTTTTGTGCAGAAATAATAAGTTCTCAGAATCGCCTGAAAATCAATGAAGATTTATTTCAGAAAATATAAAAAATACCTGCAAGAAGATCCACACCGGGGGCCCACGGGCTGTCCTCGAGGGTGGGGGGCGCGCCCCCCTTCCCAGGGCGCGCCCCCTGCCTCGAGGGCACTCCGATGCCCCAACGACGTATTCCCAGGTCCTATATATCCCGTTTTGTGGAGAAAAAAATCAAGGAGAAAGAATTATCACGTTTTACGAGATGGAGCCGCCACCAAGCCCTAATCTCTCTCGGGACGGCTGATCTGGAGTCCGTTCGGGGCTCCGGAGAGTGGAGATCGTCGCCATCATCATCATCAACCTTCCTCCATCACCAATTCCATGATGCTCACCGCCGTGTGTGAGTAATTCCATCGTAGGCTTGCTGGACGGTGATGGGTTGGATGGGATCTATCATGTAATCGAGTTAGTTTTGTTAGGGTTTGATCCTTAGTATCCACTATGTTCTGAGATTGATGTTGCTATGACTTTGCTATGCTTAATGATTGTCACTAGGGCCCGAGTGCCATGATTTCAGATCTGAACCTATTATGTTTTCATGAATATATGTGTGTTCTTGATCCTATCTTGCAAGTCTATAGTCACCTACTATGTGTTATGATCCGGCAACCCCGAAGTGACAATAATCGGGACCACTCCCGGTGATGACCATAGTTTGAGGAGTTCATGTATTCACTATGTGTTAATGCTTTGGTCCGGTACTCTATTAAAAGGAGGCCTTAATATCCCTTAGTTTCCAATAGGACCCCGCTTCCACGGGAGGGTAGGACAAAAGATGTCATGCAAGTTCTTTTCCATAAGCACGTATGACTATATTCGAAATACATGCCTACATTGCATTGATGAACTGGAGCTAGTTCTGTGTCACCCTAGGTTATAACTTCTACATGATGAATTGCATCCAACGTAATTTCCCATCATCGATCCAATGCCTACGAGCTTTACCTATATTGCTAGCTGCTAGTTACTTTTCCGTCGCTTATATCACAAAAACTACAAAAACACTATCTTTACTTTTACTGCTGCTACCACCACTATCATATTACTGTGCTACTAAACTATCTTGCTGCAGATACTAAGTTTCCAAGTGTGGTTGAATTGACAACTCAGCTGCTAATACTTAAGAGTGTTCTTTGGCTCCCCTTGTGTCGAATCAACAAATTTGGGTTTAATACTTTACCCTCGAAAACTGTTGCGATCCCCTACACTTGTGGGTTATCAAGACTATTTTCTGGCGCCGTTGCCGGGGAGCATAGCTCTATTCTTTAAGTCACTTGGGATTTATATCTGCTTATCACTATGAAGAATTTGAAGGACTCAAAAACCAAGATCTTACCCTCAACTACGAGGGGAGGTAAGGAACTGCCATCTAGCTCTGCACTAGATTCTCCTTCTGTTATGAGTAAACTTGCGACACCTACTCCTGCTATTGAATCTGATATGTCGTATGTTCTCGATGATGCTACTTCTGCTATGTATGATGAAACTACCTCTATGCCTGATACTGTGCCACTAGGTGAATTTCTAGATGAACAAATTGCTAAGGTTAGGGAGAGTGCAAATGCTGATGATATTTATGAAAGTGATGATGAAACTACTCCCAATAGATATGAATTGCCTGTTGTGCCTGAGGGTTATGTTATGGATGAAGAAACTGCTAGAGACTTTCTTGCTTGCAATGATAGATATGATCTTAAGAAATTATTAGCTAAGCTGAATTTAAAGTCCTTGAATGCTAGAATGAAACATGATCCTGCTTTTGCTACTTCACCTATCTGTGTCACTGATAAGGATTATCAATTCTATGTTGATCCTGAGTTAATTACCTTGGTTGAATCTGATCCTTTCCATGGCTATGAGTCTGAAACTGTTGTGGCACATCTTACCAAGTTGAATGATATAGCTACCCTGTTTACCAATGATGAAAAGATTCGCTACTATCCTTAACTTGTTTCTATTCTCCTTAAAGGGTGATGCTAAGACTTGGTTTAATTCTCTTGATCCTGGTTGTGTGCGTAGTCCCCAGGATATGATGTATTACTTTTCTGCTAAATATTTTCCCGCTCATAAGAAACAAGCTGCCTTACGGGAAATCTATAACTCTGCTTAGACTAAAGAAGAGAGTCTCCCACAAGCTTGGGGGAGGCTTCTCCAGTTACTTAATGCTTTGCCTGATCATCCTCTTGAGATGCATGATATACTTCATGTCTTTTATAATGGACTAACCGATGCTTCCAGAGACCACATGGATAGTTGTGCTGGTTGTGTTTTCAGGGAAAGAATAGTGGAACAAGCTGAATTACTATTGAATAATATGCTGGCCAATGAAAATAATTGGACACTTCCTGAACCAGCCCCTAAGCCAACTCCGAAGAAAAGAGGTGTTTTATTTCTCAGTCCTGAAGACATGCAAGAAGCAAAGAAATCTATGAAAGAAAAAGGTATTAAAGCCAAAGATGTTAAGAATTTACCGCCTATCGAAGAAATACATGATCTTGATAACCCAACACGGGTAGTAAAGGTAAATTCTCTTTATAGATTTGATGAAAGTGATATTCCTCGTTATAAGTCTGCTAGCCAATGCTTAGATGAGTTTGACAATTTTATTGTGAAACAAGAAAACTTCAATGCTTATGTTGGTAGACAATTACAACACAATGCTTATATGATTGAACGCTTGAGTGATTATTTGTCTAGTGCTAAAGATGAACTGAAACTCATTAGTATACACGCTTCTATGGTCACCACTCAAGTAGAACAAGTACTTAAGGCTCAGAATGATCTGCTCAATGAATTGAATAGTAAGAACAATGACTATGCTGTTAGAGTTGCAACTAGAGGTGGTAAAATGACTCAGGAACCTCTGTATCCTGAAGGACACCCTAAGATAATTGAGCAAGATTCTCAGAGAGCTAATTTAGATGCACCTAGTTCTTCTAAGAAGAAGAAAAAGAAAAATGATAAGAGTTTGCAGGCTTCTAGTGAACCTATAGCTCACCCACCTGAGAATCCGAATGATATATCTGTTTCTGATGCTGAGACACTATCTGGTAATGAACATGAACCTAGTGATAATATTAATAATGATGTTCATGTTGATGCTCAACCAAGCAATGATAATGATGTAGAGATTGAACCTGTTGTTGATCTTGATAACCCACAATCAAATAATCAACGTTATGATAAGAGAGACTTTGTTGCTAGGAAGCACGGTAGGGAAAGAGAACCCTGGGTTCAGAAACCCATGCCTTTTCCTTCGAAACCATCCAAGAAAAAGGATGATGATGATTTTGAGCGCTTTGCTAAAATGATTAGACCTATCTTTTTGCGTATGCGTTTGACTGATGTGCTTAAAACAAATCCTTATGCCAAGTACATGAAAGATATTATTACCAACAAAAGAAAGATACCTGAAGTAGAAATCTCCACCATGCTTGCCAATTACACTTCTGAGGGTGGAATGCCTAAGAAATTAGGGGATCCAGGAGTACCTACTATACCTTGCTCCATTAAGAGAAATTATGTTAAAACTGCTTTGTGTGATCTTGGAGCCGGTGTTAGTGTTATGCCTCTCTCTTTATATCGTAGACTTGACTTGAGTAAGTTGACACCTACTGAAATATCTCTACAAATGGACGATAAATCAACTGCTATACCTGTCGGTATTTGTGAGGATGTGCCTGTTCTAGTTGCAAATGTTACTATTCTAACGGACTTTGTTATACTTGATATTCCCGAGGATGATAGTATGTCTATTATTCTTGGAAGACCTTTTTCGAATACTACAGGGGCTGTTATTGATTGCAATAAAGGCAATGTCACTTTTCATGTCAATGGTAATGAGCATATGGTACACTTTCCGAGGAAACAACCTCAGGTTCATAGTATCGACTATATTGGAAAAACTTCAACTATCACTATTGGAGGTTTTGAGTTTCCTATTCCTACTGTCAAGAAGGCATATGGCATACTTATTGTTGGGGACATACATATCCCCATTGAGGTAACATAGTGTTATTCGAAAATTCTCCGGTTTCATGTTACTCGGAAAGAGTTTATTAACAAGACCTGATCAACCTTGTTAATGGATTCCTTTTGATGAACATGGGATAGGTGAATCTAGATAGCACAAACCTTCTGTACCCTCCTTTTACTTTCTGTTAATTAGGTTAAATAAAAGAAAAATAGCATTATCTGTCTATTTTCAGACTTATCCGTGCAATAAAAAATATCCCGAAAATAAAAGTTCTCCAAATGCCATGAAAATGAAACATGATTTTTTCTAGAATATTTAAGAAAATATGGCACTGAACATACAGCGAGGGGAGCCAGCACGTGGCCTCGAGGGCACAGGGCACGCCCCCCTTCACAGGGCGCGCCCCCTGCCTCGAGGGCCCCACGTGGCCGCCCTCCACTTATCCTTTCACCCATACTCTTCTTCTTCCTCCCAAAAAAATCCCCAACCAGCTCAAACCCGAGTTCTAGCTCATTTTGCTGCCATTTTCGATCTCCTTGCTCAAAGCACCAATCACCAAACTGTTTGGGGAGATTGTTCCTTGGTATGTGACCCCTCCATTGGTCCAATTAGTTTTTGTTCTAGTGCTTTATTTTTTGCAAATTTGTGCTGCTGTGGTGACCTTGTTCTTGAGCTTGCATGTCAAATTTTCTTGGTCCCAAGTAGTTCTAATGCATGATATAGCTTATAGGCACTTATAGGAGTTGTTGCTATAATTCTTGTTGAGTTTGGTTAAATTTTATTTGTGAGTTACTAAAAATTTCAGAAAATTTCAGAAAAATGTCTAGGAAAAACTTCCAAGGTGGTCCTTCAAGGAAGCAAGGACCAATGCTTGCGTTCCGTGAGCCCGACGATGAACCACCGAGGGATGCTGATGTACGGCCTTGTGAATGGTCGTCAGATGAATTTATGAGTCAAGCAGGCATTAAAGATGAATTTTACGCATATGTGCGCAACGCTAACCTCGAGGACTTCATGCAAGATAAGTGCCTCCAATACCGTGGCTTGACTGATAGCTTTGTGAGAAGGTTTAAATTTTCATCTTCACGTAATTCTCACACTGTCTTGTTTGATCTATATGATAAATCTTATACCATGGACTTAGAGGATTTTAATGAAGCCTGCAAGCTCCCACAGTGGGGCAGTATGAGTGATCCTCGTAAATATGAATTTAGAGAATTCCTAGCTAGTATTACAGTGGGGGAATCCAGGGACATCACACAAGCCACCACCGGGAGCATACATTTTCCTGCTATTCATTACTTTGCTCTTTTTATTGGTAAGTATTTAAATGGTAAAGATGAGGCTTGTCATATGTGTGTCCCTGATCTTAGCATTCTCAGGAGTGCTATACTAGGTGATAGGCAATATAATTTAGGAGCACTTGTTGCACGTAGGCTACACCATAATGGTTCGAATGGAGATTTATTTGGTGGGATCTATGCTACTCGTGTAGCCTGCTATCTTGGTGTGTCTGTGCATCCGTATGATGACCCCTTACCTATTGCTTATTAGGCTGTAATGCTATGGCTAGTCACCGGTTTCTAGAGTGGGATAATCAAACTCTCAAATATCGACTAATCTTTAACAGGCAGCATGCCATCCCTATTGTTCTTCCTGCCCCTACTTTGTTTAAATTTCAGGAAAAAGGAAGATACACTATAACTATGGAGGAGGCGAATGCTTATTATAACATGACGGAAGCAACCTGCCTTCGAGCTGCAGCTCAGCATGCAGCATCTGCTGCGTCTCAGTATGACCCCAACTACAACTTTGGATATCCGTCAGGCCCGTACTGTCCATAGACCAACTTAGGCCAAAAGCCTAAGCTTGGGGGAGTACGTGTTTCTCACCGACTTACTTTCATGTTCACACTTATTCTAGTTGTCGGTGCTCACACTCTTTCACTGTACCATCCATGCTTAGTTAAATTTCTTTTTCTTAGTATTTTTCTTGTGTCCTAGAAAAACCGAGAAAAACAAAAAATTATTAGTTGTAGCTTCTAGCTCGTTTACTTTCCTTGCTTGTAGTAGTAACTAATAATGAAAACCCAAAAAGATTTCCCTTTCTTTTTATGTTTGTTGGGAGCTTTCCCGTGTAAATAGTTTCTTTTCTTTTCTTTAGGGGTTAAGAGTAGAAGACCATGATTAAAAATGCTTAGTGTCTCTCATATGCTTTGTTGTTAATTTAAACCTTGAGCCATATTACCTTGTCTTCTCTCTTGTATTAAATGCCTGCAGATTCTAGCTTAGTCCAATGCATGTGAACTATTATTATTATCCACACCGTTCGGTCGTGCGAGTGAATGGCAATAATGATGATATATGATGAACTAATTGAGATGAGAAAAGCTGGTATGAACTCGATCTCTCTTGTTTTTGTAAATATGATAGCTCGTCGTTCTTGATTCAGCTTGTTATGAATGAAACATGTTTGCAATGACAATTAGAGATCATAGCTGCTTATGCCATGCTTAATTAGCTGAGAGTTTATAATGGTCTATCTTGCGTGCCAACGTGATATTAAAATGGTTGTGATGTGGTATGATGGGTGGTATCCTCCTCTGAACGATTTAAGCGACTTGACTTGGCACATGTTCACGCATGTAGTTGAAACAAATCAACATAGCCTTCACGATATTTATGTTCATGGTGATTTATATCCTACTCATGCTTGCATTCATTGTTGATTAATTTTAATGCATGTTCATGACCGTTGTTGCTCTCTAGCTGGTCGCTTCCCAGTCTTATTCTAGCCTTCACCTGTACTAAGCGGGAACACTGCTTGTGCATCCACTTCCATAAACCCCATATGAGTCCACCATACCTTCCTATATGCGGTATTTACCTGCCGTTCCAAGTAAATTTGTATGTGCCAAACTCTAAACCTTCAAATGAAATTCTGTTTTGTATGCTCGAACATCTCATGTATCAACTAGGGCTGTCTATATCTTCCATGCTAGGTGGGTTATTCTCATGATGAGTGGACTCCGCTCATCATTCACGAGAAAATGGCTGGTAATCGAGATGCCCAGTCACATGCTCAAATCATAATAATTAAACAAAACTCCCCCAGGGCTGTTGCTTGTTTGGATGGTAACCCGTGGATTCGGCTGGCCGTGGAGTGTGCTTGTTGGTGGTTGGGGGAGTATAAACTTTACCATTCTGTTTGGGAACCGCCTATAATGTGCGTAGCATGGGTGATATCGAGATTCTTGGTTGTTATGTTGACAATGAAAGTATACCACTCAAAATGTTATTCAATCTCTATTTAAAAATCGAGCTCTGGCACCTCTACAAATCCCTGCTTCCCTCTGCGAGGGGCCTATCTATTTACTTTTATGCAGAGTCATCATCCTCTTAACAAAAAGCACCAGTAGGAGAGCACCTCTGTCGTTGCATGTATTACTATTAATTTGCATTGAGTATGATCATGACTGGATCTCTTTTACCATGAATTACAATGTCTAGTCAGTCCTTGATCTTTAAAGGTGCTCTGCATTTATGTTTTGCGGTCTCAGAAAGGGCTAGCGAGATACCATCCTGTTATATCATATCATGATTGTTTTGAGAAGTGTTGTCATCTGAGGTTTATTATTATTGCTCGCTAGTTGATTATGCCATTGATGTGAGTAGTCTTGAGACCTGAAGGTTATTGTGAATGTGGTTAGTTCATGATCTTGTTGAAAACCTGAATGCTAGCTTACATATTTACAACAACAAGAGCAAACAGAGTTTGTCAAAGTTTTTCTTTATCACTTTCAGTTTATCAACTAAATTGCTTGAGGACAAGCAAATGTTTAAGCTTGGGGGAGTTGATACGTCTCCAACGTATCTACTTTTCCAAACACTTTTGCCCTTGTTTTGGACTCTAACTTGCATGATTTGAATGGAACTAACCCGGACTGACGATGTTTTCAGCAGAACTGCCATGGTGTTGTTTTTGTGCAGAAATAAAAAGTTCTCGGAATCGCCTGAAAATCAACGGAGATTTATTTCAGAAAATATAAAAAATATCTGCAAGAAGATCCACACCGGGGGCCCATGGGCTATCCTCGAGGGTGGGGGGCGTGCCCGCCCCCACCCCAGGCGCGCCCCCTGCCTCGAGGGCACCCCGATGCCCCACCGACGTATCCCCAGGTCCTATATATTCCGTTTCATGGAGAAAAAAATCAAGGAGAAAGAATTATCACGTTTTACAAGACGGAGCCGCCGCCAAGCCCTAATCTCTCTCGGGAGGGCTGATCTGGAGTCTGTTCGGGGCTCCGGAGAGTGGAGACCGTCACCATCGTCATCATCAACCTTCCTCCATCACCAATTCCATGATGTTCACCGCCATGCATGAGTAATTCCATCGTAGGCTTGCTGGACGGTGATGGGTTGGATGGGATCTATCATGTAATCGAGTTAGTTTTGTTAGGGTTTGATCCCTAGTATCCACTATGTTCTGAGATTGATGTTGCTATGACTTTGCTATGCTTAATGCTTGTCACTAGGGCCCGAGTGCCATGATTTCAGATCTGAACCTATTATGTTTTCATGAATATATGTGTGTTCTTGATCCTATCTTGCAAGTCTATAGTCACCTACTATGTGTTATGATCCGGCAACCCCGAAGTGACAATAACCGGGACCACTCCCAGTGATGACCATAGTTTGAGGAGTTCATGTATTCACTATGTATTAATGCTTTGGTCCGGTACTCTATTAAAGGAGGCCTTAATATCCCTTAGTTTCCAATAGGACCCTGCTACCACGGGAGGGTAGGACAAAAGATGTCATGCAAGTTCTTTTCCATAAGCACGTATGACTACATTCGGAATACATGCCTACATTACATTGATGAACTGGAGCTAGTTCTGTGTCACCCTAGGTTATAACTTCTACATGATGAATTGCATCCAACGTCATTTTCCATCACCGATCCAATGCCTACGAGCTTTACTTATATTGCTAGCTGCTATTTACTTTTCCGTTGCTTATATCACAAAAAATACAAAAACACTATCTTTACTTTTACTGCTGCTACCACCACTATCATATTACTGTGCTACTAAACTATCTTGCTGCAGATACTTAGTTTCCAGGTATGGTTGAATTGACAACTCAGCTGCTAATACTTAAGAGTATTCTTTGGCTCCCCTTGTGTCGATTCAACAAATTTGGGTTTAATACTTTACCCTCGAAAACTGTTGTGATCCCCTACACTTGTGGGTTATCATATATCAATATTCACCTCCAGACCATTCTGGAGTTCCTCGTCACATCCGGGATCTCATCCGGGACTCTGAACAACCTTTGGTTACCACCATAATAACTCAACTATCCTTATATTGTCACCAAACGTTAAGTGTGTAGACCCTGCGGGTTTGAGAAGTATGCAAACATGACTGAGACACCTCTACGGTTGATAACCAATAGCGGGACCTGGATGCCCATATTGGTTTCTGCATATTCTACGAAGATCATTATCGCTCGAACCTCGATGTAAAGGATTCAACTAACCCCGTATGTAGTTCCCTTTGTCCATCGATATATAAGTTACTTGCCCGAGATTCAATCATCGGTATCTCCATACCTAGTTCAATCTCGTTACCGACAAGTCTCTTTACTCGTTCTGTAATACAAGTTCTCGTAACTAACTCCTTAGTCACATGGCTTGCAAGCTCATCGTGATGATGTATTACCGAGTGGGCCCTGAGATACCTCTTCATCATACAGAGTGACAAATCCCAGTCTTGATCCATGCCAACTCAACAGACACCCTCGGAGATACCTAGAGCACCTTTATAGTCACCCAATTACATTGCGACGTTTGGTACACACAAGGTACTCCTCCGGTGTTAGTGAGTTGCATGATCTCATGGTCATAGGAACATATACTTGACATGTAGAAAATGGTAGCAATAAATTGATACGATCATATGCTATGTTTATGGTTAGGGTCTTGTCCATCACATCATTCTCCTAATGATGGGATCCCGTTATCAAATGCCAACTCATGTATATGTTAAGGAAACCATAGCCATCTTTGATCATTGAGCTAGTCCGGTAGAGGTTCACTAAGGACATGTTGTTGTCTATGTATCCACACATGTATTTGAGTTTCCAATCAATACAATTACAACATGGATAATAAGCAATTATGATGAACAAGGAAATATAATAATAACCACTTTATTATTGCCTCTAGGTCATATTTTCCAATAGAAAAATGGGTTGAAAAATTAAATGTGTGTCCTTGGTTGCATGCTTAGGTCCCTTGCAAGAAATGGGAATGAATTTCAAACACCTCGGCACCGTGGCTCGCCGGCAAACATTGAGATACTTGGTTCTTAAATCTAGCAAATCCAAAACTCGTCTAAAATCCACGAAACTTGGCATGCTATCGTGGAATGGCAAACATGCTATGGCAATTTTTTTGTCCCATTTGGGGCAGGTTTTGGTACAAGCTTCTCACAAACCAGAGCTTCTCACAAGAAGGCTCGTGGTTCCGGTAGGGAACGTGTCACCTTTGTGGACGAAATGATATTTTTTGCCTCTTCTTACTTTTAAATGTTTCCTAGGGTTAACATAAAACAACAAGAGTGTTGTGTTTAAATTTGGAAGTTTTGGGGGTTCGTTTGGACATTTTTATACATTAACTTAGTTTCATATTCATATAATGTGCATAATTCAAAATTAAATTGCATGCACATGCTCCAGCAAAGAAAAATGGGTTGAAAAATCAAAAGAGTGTCCTCGGTTGCATGCTTAGGTCCCATGTAAGAAAATGGGAATGAATTTCAAACACCTCAGCCCCGTCGCTCGGTCGCAAACATTGTGATACATGTTTTTAAAATTCTAGTAACTCCAAAACTCGTCTAAAATTCATGAAACTTGGCATGTTATCATGGACTGGCAGAAACACGTCGTGGTAAAAAAATTGTCCCATTTGGGGCAGGTTTTTGTATAAGCTTCTCACAAACCAAAGCTTCTCACAGGAAGCCTCATGGTTTTAGTATGGACCGTGTTGTGGTTTTACGACACATGTCCTAGGGTTAGGACTTAAACATGAGGCCTTCGCAATGGTGATTAGCTTGTCGGGGTTGAGCGGGATGAGAGACACGATTTACCCAAGTTCGGCCGGATAACCCACAAGTGTAGGGGATCACAACAGTTTTCGAGGGTAAGGTATTCAACCCAAATTTGTTGATTCGACACAAGGGGAGCCAAAGAATACTCTTAAGTATTAGTAGCTGAGTTGTCAATTCAACCACACCTGGAAACTTAGTATCTGCAGCAAGATAGTTTAGTAGCCAAGTAATATGATAGTGGTGGTAGCAGCAATAAAAGTAAAGATAGTGTTTTTGTAGTTTTTGTGATAGTAGCAACGGAAAAGTAAATAAGCGGCAAGCAATATAGGTAAAGCTCGTAGGCATTGGATCGGTGATGGGAAATTACGTCGGATGCAATTCATCATGTAGAAGTTATAACCTAGGGTGACACATAACTAGCTCCAGTTCATCAATGCAATGTAGGCATGTATTCCGAATATAGTCATACGTGCTTATGGAAAAGAACTTGCATGACATCTTTTGTCCTACCCTCCCGTGGCAGCGGGGTCCTATTGGAAACTAAGGGATATTAAGGCCTCCTTTTAATAGAGTACCAGACCAAAGCATTAACAATAGTGAATACATGAACTCCTCAAACTATGGTCATCACCGGGAGTGGTCCCGATTATTGTCACTTCGGGGTTGCCGGATCATAACACATAGTTGGTGACTATAGACTTGCAAGATAGGATCAAGAACACACATATATTCATGCAAACATAATAGGTTCAGATATGAAATCATGGCACTCGGGCCCTAGTGACAAGCATTAAGCATAGCAAAGTCATAGCAACATCAATATCAGAACATAGTGGATACTAGGGATCAAACACTAACAAAACTAACTCGATTACATGATAGATCCCATCCAACCCATCACCATCCAGCAAGCCTACGATGGAATTACTCACGCATGGCGGTGAACATCATGGAATTGGTGATGGAGGAAGGTTGATGATGACGATGACGACGATCTCCACTCTCCGGAGCCCCGAACGGACTCCAGATCAGCCCTCCCGAGAGAGATTAGGGCTTGGCGGCGGCTCCGTCTCGTGAAACGCGATAATTCTTTCTCCATGATTTTTTTCTCCACGAAACGGAATATATAGGACCCGTGGATACGTCGGTGGAGCATCGGGGGGCCTTCGAGGCAGGGGGTGCGCCCTGGGAAGGGGGGCGCGCCCCCACCCTCGAGGACTTGGTGTGCCCCCCCGGTGCAGATCTTCTTGCAGATATTTTTTATATTTTTTGAAATAATTCTCCATTGATTTTCAGGCGATTCCGAGAACTTTTTATTTCTGCACAAAAACAACACCATGGCAATTCTGCTGAAAACAGCGTCAGTCCGGGTTAGTTCCATTCAAATCATGCAAGTTAGAGTCCAAAACAAGGGCAAAAGTGTTTGGCAAAGTAGATACGTTGGAGACGTATCACG
Source organism: Secale cereale (assembly GCA_902687465.1). Lineage (NCBI taxonomy): Eukaryota > Viridiplantae > Streptophyta > Magnoliopsida > Poales > Poaceae > Secale > Secale cereale. The sequence goes on along the minus strand of LR738713.1, from coordinate 94,413,243 downwards.
GCCCCTCACGATGGAGGTAAAAGCCTACTCCTACTTTTCTGCTTATTGCTTGAGTATCAATTACCAGGGAGCGGATCGCTTGACCTAGCTCTCAATTGTTTGTTATCTGATCTATCCGCCTCAGGGGCTCACCTTTATATATAGGTTGAGACCCTAGGCTTACAAGAGTCTGGGTCACCCTTAGACTCATGACTTACCATATCTCCAACCCGCCTAAGAAACGACACCTTAGGCGATTCATAACTTTGGCCGCAAGCCGCCTTGTTTAATATTAGGCTTCAAGCCGGCCCATTGGTCGCAACACCAATTAAGTCTTCAGCTTGACATGCCAGTTTGGTAACCCAGCCCAATCATGGTGGGTTCCATCCTGGGGTTATATCCCCGACATTAGGCCCCATATTGATTTGAACATGTTCATGTCAATCTTCGATCCATCTTTCTGGTGAGTCTCCTTCCGAATATCATAATCCCAACTCTAAACTTCATAACCCACCATCTAAAAAGCTGATATCATCTTCCTAAATTTGGGGAAATTCTCATGACGTCATGACGAATCTTGTGTAAATCCATTCATCCCAAAAATCGAGGCACCCATTATGCCAAAACAAATTGCGCATCCTTGGTTCTCACTCCCGCCTTTTACTATTACCTCCCTTTTATAAATACACACGGAGGGTCCGCCTCCTCCTTTTCCACTTCATTTCCTCCACCTCATCTTCTTCCTCTCGCCCCCGTCTGCAACTGGAGCTCCGCCACATTGTCGACCTTCATCAGCCGCTTCGACCAGGGCTGCAACACTATTCCACCTTCACCGGAACACAGCGCCGCACCTCCGTTTTCGTCCGTCACAGTTAGGTATGTGAACCTCTTCTTCTCAAATTCAAATTATCTCCATTAGGTTTACGAACAGTCTACCATTTCTTCCGCCACCTCCATTAGGTTTAGCGATTTATTGTTCTTTTTTGAACTGCCCATTGATCCATATCCATATCTGTTCTATTCCAAAACATGTTTGTTCCACACTTAGTAGAAAACCATCAATCCCAAACTTTAGCTAATCCGCCTTCATACCTTGGGCGGCTTATTATCATACTTGCAACTCGCTAGATCATCGAAAATTTTATCTGCAGCTAACCCTATTCACCATTTTAGGGTGACTTACCATTTATTTTGTTGTTCTTATAAAATTGTGACGACAGGTTATCATTCCTTAGTTAACTCGACACTTTCAATTTCCATCTCCTTCAGGCGGCTCAAGATGCCGAAATTCAGCATCTGCAATTGGGTGCCCACCTTAGTCACCGAGGCCACTCTGAAAGATTATGAAGTCCAAGGTCTCTTGGTGACTCAAGCAGAAATTGGCTGGCGATCCGGCTAAGGGGATAACGTGCCTAAACCCGCCAAAGGGGAAGTTATAGTCTTTATGGATCATATCCTTAGATGCTTCACACCACCCGGGTCAAAATTCTTCCATGATGTCATAAACTACTTTAGCCTCCATCCTCAAGACTTGGGCCCAAATTCAATATTAGATCTCTGTCACTTTCAAATTTGTTGCAAAGCTTATCTCCAAATAGAGTCCACAATTTCTCTTTTCAAGCAATTCTTCTATATGAACCGCCAAACTGAATGTGCGGAGTCTCAATCCAGAGACGCAGAGATGGCGGCTTTCCTTCCGCCACTCTTCCAAGTCATCCTAAGGGGTGGATTAAAACATGGTTTTACTACAAGAACACCGCTCCTGCTGATGAGAACCCTCTGCAGGGTTACATATCTGATCGCCTGTCATACCCTGGTTTTTGGCCCTTTTCCTTTTCTTTTTGATTTATTTGTTTTTGCTTTGATTTTCTTTCTGGAGTGGCTCTGTGGCCTTGCAACCCGGGAGATCACCATCATTTCTTCTCCCAAGTGCCTCATCATCCTCAAATCTTTCCCTAGATCATGTCATTTCTATTCTAGCCGAACCCTAAAATTCTTTTCTAAGGAATATTCCTTTTTTATTAAAGGAATAATCTTGTTTGCCCTAGGTTGTGAAGCAACCTATATTTCTATCACTCCCAAAATTCCGAAATAACTCTCAAAATTTCCTTGGGTCATATGTTGCTCAAGTATGCCCAAACTTTCCTATCCTAGCCCAAAAATAATTCCCAAGTGTGGCTTTTTGTCAAGGAAGTGCCACCTATCTTTACTTGTTTGCTCCCAGACTTTTTTGCATGCTTTTACATCCAAATAATTGCCTCATGCCAAAATTCAACTTCATTTTCCTAGCCAACCTTCCCTAGTGATTTTTTCAAAGTTTTTGTCAAACATAAGCCATTGTGAAGGAGTACTAGCTAGGAGTTCCCAATTGAGTTGAAATTTTGCACACTCCTTCATGTGCTCATATTATCACCCTCCTCCAATTTTCAGCTCCATCCAATCATCTATGTGAGCACCTGATCAAATATTTGTTTCTGGCAATATTTGTAGGTTGTTAAGCAAGTACTCCCTCCGTTCGGAATTACTTGTCTCGGAAATGGATGTATCTAGAACTAAAATACGTCTAGATACATCCATTTCTGCGACAAGTAATTCCGAACGGAGGGAGTATAATTTATATCGCTTCATTAATTCTGATTAATTACCAGAACATGCTCCTTCCAATATCTCATCTATCCACCAATTTTGGGGTCAATTCATCAAGCAAATATTCCTCTAGAATTATTCCAAGTTTCTAGACAGAGAGGATGTTTGTGAAGCAAGTACCATTTTGGCTTGACCATTTGGTATGAAATTTTTACAGCATCTCTATATGTCCAAAACAGGCTGTCTTGTCAAATTTGAGCTCAAGTGGCTACTCCAAGTGAGTGCATAATCTAGATCAAGTTTCTGGACCATAATGTGAGTTGCACAACAACTATATTAGTTTGTCGTCCATTATACTCCAAAACCCCTAGGATTATAGTCCTTCCTAAGCTAATCACCCCAGACAACAACTTTGGTCCTAATCAATTCTCTGTTGAGCACAGTGGCCTGCCCAAGTTGGCTACAACAAACTTTCATCGATGCTTACCTCAGCTACATAGCCTCTTCTCTCACGTTTTCTCATCCCACAGTCTCCAGTTTGGAAGAACATCATGATAGACACAGTTTCCCCTCCTCTCATGACCTCTCTTTGCCATGTCGCATGGTGACTGCACAGCTGGCACGCATGTGCACCCGCTCTTTTTTGCTTTGGCCGCGTCCAGGCCGTCGCCTAGCTCCAGCCCTTCCCCCTCTCATCGTCTTCGCGCGCGTAACCATGTATAGTGTCTTCCCCTCATCGTCGCCTTCTCCCTGGACCCCTCTCCCCCTCTGGCAGCTTCCTCGTCGGTGCTTGCCGCCGAGCGCCCACTGGTGAACAGTGGCCGACAGGGCTTTAATGGCGTTTGATTTCTTCCTCCCCGTGCGTCTTGTCCTCTTCTGCCCCGTGACATGGTGCATTAAATGCACTGCTTAGTGTCATGTCGTGGAGTAGCCCGGCAAGCCTTGCCGCGCTACTTTATCTATATCTCGCCCTGTCTGCCTGACATGCCGCTGGACGGGTGTCATTTGGAGGTAAAACGCCTTCTGGGCGGCCGCCACGTGCTAAGTGGATGCCACTTGATCATCTGAGGGCTCGACACCGCACTAATAAGTGACCTGAGTTGCTGTGCGGTGGAGCGGTGGTGTCTTGGTGGGATGATCCGCCCTCGACGTCCTCGACCAGCCTGCAAGGGGATTATTGAGACTTGTCTTCGGTGCGGCCTCGACCTGGCCGGGCTCGCCCGCCCGACAAGGGAGGTTTTTCCTTGGTGATATCTTGCTCCTTTACCTTGTCTTGGTCTTCTTGATCCGCCCTTTGATTTCTTAAAGAGTTATATTTTCAGCTTGGTCTTATCTTGCCATTGCAACCTCGCCTCCGTGCATGTGTACAGTCTGGGCAACATACACCAAGGTTTGTTGCACCGACAGAAGCCCCCGGGCTTGGCCCGAACGCGCTGCTGAGCGTCGTCGGGGTAGGCCCTATCAAGTACGCAGGAAGAGGGCTCGTGGTAGCTCATTTCCGATATCATCCTTGCTTCTTCATTAACCTATGTGTGAATGAGGGAAATTTCCGCTTTTCCCACTCGTCGGGCAAGACGTCGTGGGGTGACCTTCAAGTCACGACCCATTGGTTTCCTATGCCCTATGTTCACGGGATGGCAACTTCCTCCTTACCCATACACCGTCCTCGCCGTTTCCGCCACGTATGCTGCATGCATTGCACGGGGTTGGTGGCAAAATCGCCGGGCGCGGGGAGGAGCGCCATGGCGGAAAGCCAGACGCCGTGGATTGGCGCCGGTGGTTGGTCTTGATTCTGTGCGCCGTTGATGGCGCAGCGGAGTCGGATTGGCGGAACGGGGCGGCGGCCTTCACGGTGAGGAGCCAGCTCCTAGCCCAAACCGCTTATAAAAAGGGACACGAGCGAGGGACTAACTCACACACATCTTCTTCTTCTTTCTGCTCGTCTCCTCCTTCTTCCTCAAATGGCAAGGGGAAGGGGGCGTGCTGGTGTTCCGGCGGCGTCAAGAGCTTCTTCTCGATAGCGCCTTCCTCCCCCAATTGGTGACGCAGGGTGGAGTCCAGCGCCCGTGCAAGAGGCATAAAATAGGGGGCGGCCATTCCCAGGGCCGAGGAGGATGTGACGGCATCGTGATCCTCCCTCCTCCGGTCACTCTATGATCGCCTAAAGGCCACCTCGGGGACCAGCCACTGGAATTCGTCGTCAAGTTGCATGGTCCCCCGTGTGGTTGTCTTCGGCTTCCTACTCCTTTCGCAAGGGTGATGGAGGTGGACCAGCCGCCGGCACTGAGGCTGCACATGAGGGGCCGCTGTAATGGCAGCATGCAGGTGAACACGGAGTTTCTGACTCCTCACATCATGCTCCTCCGGCGTGGCTGGAAAACCTTCGCTCGTGCCCATAGCTTTGCGGCAGGGCATGTTCTCCATTTGAATTTAATGGACACCGCCCTGCTTCCCGTCAAGGTCTTCGTGTGTTCGGGTGCTTGCTTAGGGTGTTGCGTGGAGAGTTCAGCCGATGACAAAAGATCCTCCTTGAGCGACAGCGACGAGGAGGACTGACAGTGATGACGACAGAGCCGATGGGGAGGATGACTGCTCCGACTCCGGCTGAACGCGAGCCGCATCATCACCGTCAATCGACGGCACCACCATCTGCACCAGCCACTCCTTCCAGCAAGGCGATTTGCCGGGGAGTTGGGTGTGGAGGTGTGGATGGTGTCTTGGATTCTCGTAGCAGCCTTCCAGTTGGGCCCTGGCAGGCCTCCTCGTGGGCTTTGATTCCGTTCACCCTATCGCGTCCTGCTAGCCCTGGTGGTGGTGACCAGGGGATCGACTCCGCCACTTCCTTCACCATCACCTTCGTCTGCGCCCTCCCAACCCTATCAGGCTCCTCGTCCTTTTGTCCTCTTTGCCTCCCAACGTAGTTCCTAGGAGGAGGGGGACAAGAAAGGGATTACGGGGCACTTATCTTTTTTCAGTCTAAAATATGTAGGCATCTGCCAGATTTTAGTTTCAAATATGTAATCTCTTCTATCCATGTTTGTGTTCTGTAAGATATGTACTTGTTTATCAGCATGTTTAATGAAAAGAAAAACAGCCTGCCGGGCACTAGCGCATGTATGCTATTGATGCAGAGGAAAAATGCATCTTTACTTTAAAGTAAACACGCTTCTTCCAACAAGTTATCTTGCCGGTGCCTTCCATTTGTTGCCGCAGGACTTGGCCTGCCGGGCACAATGTTGCGGAAGGGGACCAACCCCCTGTCGAATGTCTTCTAGTAGATACAACTACAACTGTCTTGGACAAAACATTGTTCGAACCAAAGAATAGGAGCATAAATGCTATGGAGGTGACGAGGTCTTTCAAAATGCACAAGTTCTTCTTACAGAAACACAAATGGATAGGAAGAGATGGAACTTATCTACATTGCTTGCCGGGGATCAATATGTTGACTTGTTTCCGTTCGTTCTTTTCGG
>LR738713.1:94385306-94397616 GCA_902687465.1 Secale cereale | reverse complement strand
AGGGGGCCGTGGTGGAGGATGCTGGGACGGCAGGAACTCGCGCCAAGGATGGCGTGAAGAACCTCGTGAAGACCACTGGCAGGAGCAGCCTCGTTACGCCTCCTTGTGGGGACCCCGACTTAGAAGTCGAGATCACCGAATGCACGTGTACAGTGATCCCAGAGACCAATGCTCACTGAACACACAGAAGCTGAAATAACAAGAGTCTTACATCCATACAAATAGTCTTACACGAATTATGGCCGTTATGGCCAAGTCTTACATAGATAGAGCCTCACGGGCTGAATAGCAAATAACTTAAGTAGCGGAAGTCTTCGATGATAGGTAGAACCCATGCCATCTGCCTTAACCCTACAGGCATTCTGACTGGGATAGCGTCCTAGTTCGCATGTTTGTCTCCAAAGAACTCTTCACCATATTCCTGTTCTTCCATGCCTGGCCAATTAAATAACCAGTGGCAAGCCAATGAGTACTTTGAATGCACTCGCAAGCAACCCATGATGTGGTTCAAGGTAACAATGTAATTGAACAATAATGAGCAATCTAGCAAGAGCTAGAATGAACATTCTACCATCAAGTTTATGCATCAATAAACTCGCGTAACCTCGAAGACAGGTTACCGATATCAACATGAATATGATTCAACTCTTCGAGTCAAGTCACCACCTTGACTCACATACACACACATGGTTTCACAAACATTGGACATAGCCCAAGAGTGGTTACCCAACTATCCATGACCGTGGACACGGCTATTCGAATAGTTTTACACTCTGCAGAGGTTGTACACTTTACCCAAAAGATCCGGGGAACTTCCGTGTCATCCACGACCCGCGGTACCTCAAGTACCCGGGGTAAGCACCCGATCATTATCTTTCCTTAGACGACACTAACATAGAGTCCACTCGTTGGTACACGGCCCTCGGGTACAAACAATAGATCACGGGACCTGCCCTAACTTCAATGTCACGCGTACCCGAAGGGACCAACGGTGTGTCCGGTGCCCTGTAAAAATAGTCATGGCCGTCTATCCAAGCACGACCCCGTCCCGGGAAAGACCTCAAGTCTTCCCGTCACTAGTAATGCGGGCACCATGCTAGTATCGACTTAAGTAATCAATAAAGCCCCGTCCCATAAGGGGTAGTGTGGTTGCACATGTATGGTTGGAATAATGGTCGCAACGTAAACCAATCCGTTTGAAAAACACACACACTTGTCTCGGTACACCACTTCGTCATCAAGTGGTCACCCAACTCATCATCTCCCTCGGGCATGAATGGCACCCGACGGGGTTTTATGCAAAGACTTCAACCACGAAGGTTCATGTCACACATGCATCACTAAGTATTACTACTAGCTATTTGCATGTCATCTAGCACATAGCAAGATCAAGATCAAGGCATGCATCATGTGGTGGTTTCAACTAGGTCAGCACCGTAACCCTAACATCATGCATCGGAAACAAACGGTTCCGAAGAACAAGTGTATCATGGTCAAAGGGCTGCTTGCCTCGATTGGCTGGGTCTTCAAAGTCTTCAAATCCCTCTCCTTCTTCTTCTTCAGCAACTTCGTCAAATACGGTATCTATACGTCGCATAATAACAACGGAAAAATAAGACCACAAATAAAACAGAAAAATCAAAGTGCTCAGAAAAATGTCAACTCATTTTTATAAAATATTAGAGGGATTTCTAAGATGGGGAAAATTCTTAGTTGGAGTTTTGGAGTAACAGAATGGAATCTATTGATTTTAGAACAGGAGTTTTACTGCTCAAATTTGAATTTAAATTTGAACAGAACAGAAAAGTTTCATAGATGTGAGTGAAAGTGGTACCATTAAATAGGTTGGAATATTACAAGAATTTAGGAGTTGGAATTATTTTATTTGGACCAATATTCTTTTATGTAAAAATGTTTAAAACAATTACAGAAAAGAAAAAGAAAAAGTGCCCTGTGCAACTGGGCCAGAGAGGCCACAGTGCACGGCCCAGGGCGGACAGGCCCAGCCGCACGGGTGCCTGCGCGCGCACGTCAGGTTTTTAAACCTGACGGGCGGGGCCCGGTGGTCAGTGACTGAGAGGAGGGGGAGAGAGGTGTGGGGATGACAGGCGGGGCCCGCCTGTCATCTCCAACCTCACGGCCACGGCGACGGCGAGCTCACCGGCGAGGTTTCCGGCCACGGCGACGGCAACGGAGGGTTCAGTGAGGTGTGGTGGAGTTGCTGATGCTGTTGGAGAGGCCCTGGGGGTCCTATTTATAGGGGGACGACGGAGGCCCATGGACCTGTGCGCTGGCGAGCTGCTGCTAGATGCTACAGCGCACGGGAGGCGAGGGGGATGAGTCCACGGCGTTGCTGGATGAGCTCCACGTCCACTTGAGGTGAGAGGAGGAGCGGGGGAGCTTCTAGACCGTGCGCGCGTGCGAGGCAGAAGAGTGGCCGTTGCGGGCGGCCAGTGTGCGTGTGACGACGGTCACTAGAGGGCGCAGGAGGAGGGGGGACAGCGCCGGGGTGGTCGCGGACGTCGAGGGGCGTCGACTGGCGTGAGGGAGAGGCCCGAGGCTGTCGGGGGCCGGCGATTGGCTGGAGCCACAGTGCGGTGGCGCACTGTAGCGTGCTCCAGAGCGCCCTTATCGCATGCCACGGCATGCCATTGGGCCTCTGGACGCGCCCACCGTGTCTGGGGTGATCAGGGTGATGCAAGCACTCCGTCTGTAGCATTGGATGCTCTGGAGAGTCAAAGAGAGAGAGAGAGAGAGAGGAGGCTGGTAACTTGGTGAGAATTGGCTGTCCAGCAGGGTAAACTTGGGTTCTTACCCCTCAATCATGGAGCTGGGGTGCTGGGGAAGTTACTGGAGGTAGCCAGTATCTAAATGAACATGTGGTAAAAAGTTGAGGCCAAGGAGAAGAGTAAATGTGATCAAGATGAGGGTATTAGTAAATCTGCAGAAGGTGTTTGATCAGTGTTTGGTCAAGCAAATGACCTCCACTTGACATGGCACTTAACAGGATTGAATAACATGTGAAAATAGGGTACTTCACCAAATTTGGGCTCATATGAAGAAACTAGCCAATGTAACTTTGGTGAACCCTAGAAATCAACAGAAACAACTTCATCTTGATTGAGTCAAGCTAATCATCTCCCCTTGATGCACCACTTGGTCTAGCATCATCATTTGGGGTATTGATCATGCCCACAAAGCTTGAAGCTCCAGGTAAAAAGTTGGTAATGTAAAGTTGTTCATATTTGCATTTGAACAGAAAGGGTTTTGAGGTGATCTGATCAAGTTGCTCCATTCCAAATCTTGTGCCATTTGGTCTAGATGCCTTATCAGGCCATTATAGCATGTGCACCAAATTTGAGAGCATTTGGACAAGTTCGGCAGTGTAGAGTTGCTCAAACTTCAAATATGGACATAATGGTTATGAAAGGATTAGATGATGTTTTCTTGCTTCCCAAGGCATGGGACTTGGCAAGATCATCAAATATGTCATAAATGATATGATAGAATTTCCCTAGAATTTTTGGAGAATATTTCCTTTGTAAATATTTCAAAAGCTTGAAATATCCAGAAAGGGTTTTAGAGGGTTTAGCCCATTATTTTGAACATGACCAAGTGTTGAAACTCTTATATATGGACAATATATGTCCTCTGAGTCTCTCTGAATTTTGGCAAATATTTTTGAAATAGTTAAATAATTTTTCCCTATTAAAGACCATTTCTGGCCTTAAGAAAAAGCTTTTAAATAAAATAGGAAAATAACTTTTAAAATTATACTTTTGTGGTTTCTGGAAGTCCTATGACTACTAGGTCTCAAATAAAGCTTTTGAAATAATTTTCTCACCCTAAATCAAGTACTTGCAGTGCAAATCTTAATTCAAGGGTTTTTGGAAAACTAAATTTATAAAATACATTTTGGCCAAATTAATTTTGTAAGAAAATACTATACTGTTATATAACACTTGGCATGATCATTGGGCAGAAGTTTTGGGTATGGAGATGAATTCTACAAGAGGTAATAGTTGACTTTAATGAGCACAAGAAAAAGCACATGAAGAAAACTCAATTTCAAATAAAAGCCAAATGATGCAAAAAAAATTGCTGGTCCGAATTTTCATGCTTCATTGATGCAAATAACATGTTACAAAATGCAGGGTGTGACAGACCTACCCCCCTTACAAGAATCTCGTCCCCGAGATTCCTAAACTAGGGCTTAAAAGAGATTGGGAAACTCGGATCTAAGATAGTCTTCTCGTTCCCAGGTTGCTTCTGCTTCGGTGTGGTTGCTCCACTGGACCTTGAAGTACTTGATGGTACGGCTTCGCGTCCATCGTTCTGCTTCATCCAGAATGCGAATGGGCTTCTCGCGGTAGGTTAAATCAGGCTGCAGATCAATGGCTTGGTGATCAACATCCTTGTAGAGATTAGGTTTGTTTGGAACTTGGAGACATTTTCGGAGTTGTGACACATGGAATACATTGTGCACATCGGATAGCTCAGGTGGTAGTTCCAACTGGTAAGCCACTTCTGCTTGTCGGTCGGTGATGTTGAAAGGGCCAATGAACCTTGGCGCAAGCTTCCCCTTAACGTGGAAACGCTTGGTTCCCTTCAGAGGAGTTACTCGCAGGTACACATGATCTCCGACACGGAAACTCATGTCTCGGCGTCGAGTGTCAGCATAACTCTTCTGCCTTGACTTGGCTGCCTTCAAACGTTCTCTGACTAGTTGGACTTGCTCTTCTGCTTCGCGGAGAATATCTGGTCCAAAGACTAGTCCTTCTCCAGTCTCTGACCAGTTGAGGGGTGTGCAGCATCTGCATCCGTACAACACCTCAAATGGTGCCATCTGAAGGCTTGACTAGTAACTGTTGTTATAGGAGAACTCGGCAAAAGGGAGACAATCTTCCCACTTGGCTCCATATGCCAAGACACAGGCTCGGAGCATATCTTCGAGAATCTGATTGACTCGCTCTGTCTGACCTCCGGTCTGTGGGTGAAAAGCCGTACTGAAAGATAACTTGGTTCCCAAGGCTTCTTGGAATCTTCTCCAGAACCTTGAAGTGAACTGGGTGCCTCGATCTGACACAATCTCCTTGGGAACGCCATGAAGACTTACGATTCGGTTGATATAGAGAGTTGCCAGCTGGTTGCCTGAGTAGGTAGTCTTGACAGGAATGAAATGGGCCACCTTGGTCAAATGATCGACTATGACCCAGATAGAGTCATGTCCTCTATTCGACCTTGGTAATCCAGTGATGAAGTCCATTCCGACTTTATCCCACTTCCACTCAGGAACTTTGAGTGGTTGAAGCAATCCAGCAGGTCGCTGATATTCAGCCTTGACCCTTTGGCACACAACACACTTTGCAACATAGGTTGCAATCTCTCTTTTCATCCCGTGCCACCAGAATCGTGTCTTCAAGTCTTGGTACATCTTGGTTCCTTCGGGGTGGATGGAATACGGAGTGTCGTGGGCTTCTTGCAGAATCAGGTTCTTCAGCTCTGTGTTGTTTGGTACGCAGATGCGACTTTTGTACCAAACAATCCCGTGCTCGTCTTCGGAGAATCCTGGGGCCTTGCCCAGCTTCATCTTCTTCTTGATGCCTTCAATGCTTGCGTGCCCATCTTGTGCCTTCTTGACTTCGTCCATCAGGGTCGGTCTGACTTCCAAATGATCCAGAAATCCAGGGGTGACCAATTCCAAACTGAATTGTTCGAGTTCCTTAAACAAGGCTGGCTGCCTTTCTTGAATAACGACATTCAAAGAGCAAGCCTTCCTGCTTAAGGCATCGGCCACCACGTTAGCCTTCCCGGGGTGATATTGAACAGTGAGGTCATAGTCTTTGATGAGTTCCAACCATCTTCGCTACCTCATGTTCAATTCCTTTTGGGTGAAAATGTACTTTAGACTTTTGTGGTCTGTGTAGATCTCACACCGTTTCCCTAGGAGGTAATGCCGCCATGTCTTCAAGGCATGAACTACTGCCGCTAGCTCAAGATCATGAGTAGCGTAGTTCTCCTCATGGGGTCGTAGCTGCCTGGAGAGGTATGCTATGACGCGGCCTTCTTGCATCAGAACGCTTCCCAATCCGGTTCAAGAGGCATCACAATATATCACAAACTCCTTGTGAATATCAGGTGTTGCCAGAACTGGGGCGGTGGTCAATCTCTTCTTGAGCTCTTGGAAGCTCTCTTCGCATTTTGGCGTCCACTCAAACTTCTTGTCCTTCTTGAGGAGCTGAGTCATTGGCCGTGCAATGCTAGAGAATCCTTCCACGAACTTGCGGTAATAGCCTGCTAGTCCGAGGAAGCTTCTGACTTCCTTGACGGTCGTTGCCATTGGGTCACAGCTTCGATCTTTGCAGGATCAACAGATAATCCTTCTTCGGTCAAGACATGACCTAGGAATCCAACTTTATGCAGCCAAAACTCACACTTGCTGAATTTGGCATACAGTTGGTGCTCACGAAGCTTGTCTAGGACCATCCTCAGATGCTGCTCGTGTTCTTCCTCCGACTTCGAGAACACAAGAATGTCATCAATGAAGACGACAACAAACTTGTCCAAATATTCCATGAAGACTTTATTCATGAGATACATGAAGTAGGCTGGGGCATTGGTTAACCCAAAGGACATGACCATGCACTCGTACAGGCCATATCTGGTCACGAATGCCGTCTTCGGAATATCTTGGGGTCTGATCTTCAGCTGGTAGTACCAAGATCTGAGGTCGATCTTGGAGAATACCTTGGCTCCGCTGAGCTGATCAAACAGATCTTCGATCTTGGGAAGTGGATACTTGTTCTTGATTGTAACTTCATTGAGGGAACGATAGTCAATGCATAAGCGGATGGTACCGTCCCTCTTTGCCACAAAGAGAACATGAGATCCCCAAGGAGAGGCACTTGGGCGGATGAATCCCTTCCTTAGCTGCTCTTCCAGCTGCTTCTTCAACTCAGCTAATTCTTCCGTCCCCATTCTATAAGGCTTCTTATAGATGGGTCCTGCTCCGGGCACGAGCTCGATGATGAACTCAATGTCACGGTCAGGGGGCATTCCCGGTAGTTCATCCGGAAAAACATCAGGATACTCACATACCACCGATACTTGATCTAGCCCAACTTCAGACAGACAGTTGACTTGAGCGGCTTGAGCGGAAGAGGAGTTGGAAGTAAACTTGACTTCGACTCCCTGGTCATTGGTCACAGTGACTGTCCGGTTGGCACAGTCTAACAAGCCTTGGTGCTTGCTGAGGCAATTCATGCCTAGGATCACATCCAAGCCTTGCGATCTCAGGACGGTGAGGTCTGCTAGGAAGTCTACACTGTTAATGGTAATACTGACTCCTTTACAGCATATCTTGGCTCTCATCTCCGCTCCGGGGGTTTGTACCACCATAGGGTTATTCAGGGGTGTAGGGGTCATGCCACTTTTTAATGCAAATCTTTGAGTGACAAATGAATGCGTTGCTCCAGAATCAAACAAGACAGTTGCAGGTGCTGAGTTGACAAGGAACGTACCCAGCACGACGTCCGGGTCTTCCTGGGCTTCTTCAGCAGTGACGTGATTGACACGCCCCTTCCCATGGTTTGGTGGATTGCGAGGAGCTGGGTTCCTTGGTGGCATCCCGCGGCCTTGTCCCTGGTTCTGCGCATTGGGGCGCGGGGCATCAGGCTTCTTGTTGGGGCACACCCTTGAGATGTGTTCGGACTGACCACATCCAAACCAAGTTACTTGCTTTGGATTGATCTTGTTGCCACCAGTGGTATTGGGGTTGAAAGCTGGCCTTGGGTTGGCATACTGCTGAGGCTGAGGGTTGGCACGAGGTGCAGGAGCTCTTGGTTGCTGATAGGTTGGCTTGGCCGGGGCTAACTGCCACGGACGAGGCTTCTGGTTGCTGGAACTTCCCTTACTGACCAACTTGCGCTTGCGAGTGTCTTCCAAAGCACGCCGCTTGTCTTCAAGCATAAGTGCCTTGTTCACCAGGTCAGGGAAGGATGGGCAGTCGCACACGACAAGCGAGTATTGCAGAGTCTGATTGAGGCCTTCCATGAAGCGCTCCCTCTTTGCAGCATCAGTGCTGACATCTTCAGGGGCATACCTTGACAGAACACTGAACTTATACATGTACTCCTTGACAGTGCCACTTCCTTGCTTCAGGGCTCGGAACTCACGCTTTTTGATAGCCATGATTCCGGAAGGAATGTGGGCCTTGCAGAATTCTGCCTTGAAGTTGACCCAAGTGATGTCTTGTTCAGCATGCATGACCTTGAATCCATCCCACCAAGCTCTAGCAGTCCCCCCGAGGCAGTGGGCTGCATAAGCCACCTTCTCGCGGTCTTCGGTGCATCCGACTAGTTCCAGTATCTCCTCAATGGAACGGACCCAGTCGTCTGCATCCAGGGGTTCAACAGTCTCGATAAAGGTTGGCGGTGCATGCTTCTTGAACTCTGCCAACGTGGAACGTCCATTGCCATTCCCCGCCGGCTGGCGGTTGTTGGTGACAGCTTGAGCAATCAGCTGAAGGGCTGCAGTGTTGGCTTGGCGTTCCTCTCGGAAAGCTTGGAGAAGCTGAGCCATGTCCATGCTTGGAGGAGGAGGTGGTGGTGGAGCTTGGTCGTTGGTTTGGTCGTGGCCTGCCTCTGGCTGAGCGGATGCTCCGGCTTCGGGCTGCTGGGTAGAGGTACTAGTACGAGTTACAACAGGCATCCTGTTGGAGCGGTAAAAGGATCTCATGACTCGGAAGGGGGAAAGCAAGATAGATGGGTGCCTAGTAACGGGGTGGGTGTGACACTAATCAAATCATGCAAGGGCCGAAAGGTCAAAACACATTCATTAAAATCCAAATGGGTGATGTAGTCGTTTACACCTTCCCGAAGGAAGAATACGACATACATCCAGACACAACAAAAGCAAACACTAGATGGTTTCATATGAACCATACAAGGACTCGACTGCGCATAGGGGTTACACGACCTATCCTACCGTAGAGGTCACAACTGGCATATCCGAGTAGCGAATAATGCCTAAGCGGCGGAATGCTCGGTCGCGTATTCTGGCTCTTCTGGGTCTTCCTCCTTGTCTTCATCTGTCTGGGCCCCTTTGTCACTTGAGGGTGTGGGTGAGTGAAGGAGTTGGATACGACGGTGCTAAGTCGGAGAGGCAGGGAAAAGCTTGCAATATTCCCTTGCCGTCATCCGGCGTCGCCGAGGTGGTTCTTCATTCTTGGAATATACATCCTCGGGGGGCCTTCCGCCTCGATATGCGATAGCGGACTGTCCAGAAGGTGCTCTTTCCTTCTTGACCCTATTTGTCTTCTCTTGAGCTCGACGAAGAAGTGCCTTGGTCTTGTGAAGTTCTTCTCGAAGCTTCATTGATTCTGAGGCCAAGTCTTGTGCCAAGCTGTCGGCACATAGACTGAAGTAGGTCTGGAACCGAAGCGAGAGTCCTTCCTTCAATGGAGGGGCTAGTGCACTGCTTTCTTCTTCACCTTCCTTCCGGTAAGGTAAGAAGCGAGTTGTTATCTTGGCTGCCATCTCCGGAAGAAGCTCGCGGAGACGGGTTAGTGCCTTGAGTGCAGCAGCCTCGACAGCGAGTGGTAGTGTTGCCATCTGGGGTCCCTCGAAGAACCAACTTGTGGGAGGATCGTTTGCCTTCACGATCACTTCCACATGGTACTCCACCTCAGTGTCGCTAACCCAATGCTCAAGGTAGGTGAGGATGGGCGCTCGGTGGAACTGACACTCCTGGCGGCTATCCTCGAGAAGTAAGGGAAACCCAGTGGTCAGGTGCTCTTCGGGTACAGCGGCCATCTACAAAGGTGGAATAGGAGGGGTTAATAAGCTGATGAAATCTTAGGTTTAGAAAAGAAGAGAGGTTCAGAAGGTTTTTGAAAAAGGGTCTCATCTAACTAACGCCCATGCTAACTAAGGCTTCCTACAGTCAGGATGGCTCTGATACCAACTCTGTGGGGACCCCGACTTAGAAGTCGAGATCATCGAATGCACGTGTACAGTGATCCCAGAGACCAATGCTCACTGAACACACAGAAGCTGAAATAACAAGAGTCTTACATCCATACAAATAGTCTTACACGAATTATGGCCGTTATGGCCAAGTCTTACATAGATAGAGCCTCACGGGCTGAATAGCAAATAACTTAAGTAGCGGAAGTCTTCGATGATAGGTAGAACCCATGCCATCTGCCTTAACGCTACAGGCATTCTGACTGGGATAGCATCCTAGTTCGCATGTTCGTCTCCAAAGAACTCTTCACCATATTCCTGTTCTTCCATGCCTGGCCAATTAAATAACCAGTGGCAAGCCAATGAGTACTTTGAATGTACTCGCAAGCAACCCATGATGTGGTTCAAGGTAACAATGTAATTGAACAACAATGAGCAATCTAGCAAGAGCTAGAATGAATATTCTACCATCAAGTTTATGCATCAATAAACTCGCGTAACCTCGAAGACAGGTTACCGATATCAACATGAATATGATTCAACTCTTCGAGTCAAGTCACCACCTTGACTCACATACACACGCATGGTTTCACAAACATTGGACGTAGCCCAAGAGCGGTTACCCAACTGTCCATGACACGTGGACACGGCTATTCGAATAGTTTTACACTCTGCAGAGGTTGTACACTTTACCCACAAGATCCGGGGAACTTCCGTGTCATCCACGACCCGCGGTACCTCAAGTACCCGGGGTAAGCACCCGGTCATTATCTTTCCTTAGACGACACTAACATAGAGTCCACTCGTTGGTACACGGCCCTTGGGTACAAACAATAGATCACGGGACATGCCCTAACTTCAGTGTCACGCGTACCCGAAGGGACCAACGGTGTGTCCGGTGCCCTGTAAAAACAGTCATGGCCGTCTATCCAAGCACGACCGCGTCCCGGGAAAGACCTCAAGTCTTCCCGTCACTAGTAATGCGGGCACCATGCTAGTATCGACTTAAGTAATCAATAAAGCTCCGTCCCATAAGGGGTAGTGTGGTTGCACATGTATGGTTGGAATAACGGTCGCAACTTAAACCAATCCGTTTGAAAAACACACACACTTGTCTCGGTACACCACTTCGTCATCAAGTGGTCACCCAACTCATCATCTCCCTCGGGCATGAATGGCACCCGACGGGGTTTTATGCAAAGACTTCAACCACGAAGGTTCATGTCACACATGCATCACTAAGTATCACTACTAGCTATTTGCATGTCATCTAGCACATAGCAAGATCAAGATCAAGGCATGCATCATGTGGTGGTTTCAACTAGGTCATCACCGTAACCCTAACATCATGCATCGGAAACAAACGGGTTCCGAAGAACAAGTGTATCATGGTCAAAGGGCTGCTTGCCTGGATTGGCTGGGTCTTCAAAGTCTTCAAATCCCTCTCCTTCTTCTTCTTCAGCAACTTCGTCAAATACGGTATCTATACGTCGCATAATAACAATGGAAAAATAAGACCACAAATAAAACAGAAAAATCAAAGTGCTCAGAAAAATGTCAACTCATTTTTATAAAATATTAGAGGGATTTCTAAGATGGGGAAAATTCTTAGTTGGAGTTTTGGAGTAACAGAATGGAATCTATTGATTTTAGAACATGAGTTTTACTGCTCAAATTTGAATTTAAATTTGAACAAAACAGAAAAGTTTCATAGATGTGAGTGAAAGTGGTACCATTAAATAGGTTGGAATATTACAAGAATTTAGGAGTTGGAATTATTTTATTTGGACCAATATTCTTTTCTGTAAAAATGTTTAAAACAATTACAGAAAAGAAAAAGAAAAAGTGCCCTGTGCAACTGGGCCAGAGAGGCCACAGTGCACGGCCCAGGGCGGACAGGCCCAGCCGCACGGGTGCCTGCGCGCGCACGTCAGGTTTTTAAACCTGATGGGCGGGGCCCGGCGGTCAGTGACTGAGAGGAGGGGGAGAGAGGTGTGGGGATGACAGGCGGGGCCCGCCTGTCATCTCCAACCTCACGGCCACGGCGACGGCGAGCTCACCGGCGAGGTTTCCGGCCACGGCGACGACAACGGAGGGTAGGGATGGGTCCAGCGTTGAGTGGCGGATGTAGGGGTGGTGGTGCGGCACGCCGGGGAGGTCGGGTTCGCCGGCGACGAGGTGGGACGGCGGAGGCTCGTCGGGAGGTCGTTGCTCCGGTCGTTTCCGACTGCAACAGAAGGGGGAAACAGAGGGGAAACGATCAATGAGGTGAGGGGGTTCCAAATCGGGCAAACGGAGGGGCAGGGGAGGCCTGTACTGTGAGATCACCTGCGGCCCGACGCGGC
>LR738713.1:94345982-94365177 GCA_902687465.1 Secale cereale | reverse complement strand
AGGGCAAACCTGAACTAACCTACACGTATTTCGCCATACCTATAGCCATTTGATGGAGTAGCAGATCGGGACACTACGAGTCCACATGGTTAATCCTAGATGAAATAAAGCTAGAACTGTTTTGATTAATAACGTGTACCATGACTCCATGTACTAATAGCCGTACGCACCTCTTAATCTTGGGGTCCGGTACCACGACTCCATGTATGAATAGCTGTACGTAACTCTCCCTAAAAAAGCCCCGTGTACCTCTCCTTCACCTATTTTCACGAGCGCCACCTCTACCATGGTGTCCACAAGATCGTCGTGGCCACTACGTCGCCCCTCGCCCTTGCCGTGCAGCCAGCCAAAGTCTGCAACCCCTCCTCGCTGGCTCCACCACGGTATCCTCAAGATCTGAGTGGCCTCTACGTCGCATGTCTTCTCGCCCTTGCAGTTCTGCTGGCAAATACATAACCATCCCCTCCGTGTTCTCATCACATCAGGCTCAACCGGTCAAGGTCTCCATTACTTCCTCCTGGATGTCATCCCATCCAAGCTCACCCACGGATCTATTCTGGCATTAGGTTTATCCTCCATAACATGTATGATCGGGTTTCAACATGTTCTCATCCGGCGGCTGGACAAGGAGATATGGTTTCTTTTGTTAGGTCGCTGTTGATGCAAGATGATGGAAGCAAAATTTATTGATTTAAGTGTTCCAATGCTCCAGTGACCTTCTGATAAATATGTATACAGTTTCATGTCCCTGCTGCTGTCGTGTTACTTCTTATTTATTTGAACAAGATCACAACACTGATGTTATGGTTAAACATATGGCGCAAAAAATAAGGAGTGTCTATCCACTAAAATAGTCGCATGGAGTGATCTCATCGGTGCTTCTTATTTTCCTTATATTAGTAGAGTTAACAAGAATATGATCAGTATACAAGGTGTTATCTGTAGGTGCCCTTCAATACTATTGCTTTTAAAAAGAACAGAATGATCAAGCTGAAGGATGTCCTAGAGATCAATAGATAAAGTAGCATCCTCTTGCTTCTTATTTGTTGGAATAGAATCTCTTCTGATGAGGTTAGGATAAATATATGAATTATAATAAGCATAGTTTGATTCTGAAGTTCGTATTTTCACATTCTTTTTTAATGGGCCATGTTGAAAATGCAGACGTCTGATTTGTGCCCTGACTATCTATTTAATTCTTGATTAAGGTGTTGATCAGCTATAACCATTAGGTACTCTGAAGATTGAGAGTCATATTTCTTCATGCATCATTGAGGTAAGACGATGAGCATAATCTCCATGGACTGTGAAATAAAGTTTGGAGATAGCAAGATCTTTTTTGTAATTATGTGTGATCTGTGGAGATAAAAGTATTGATTACTCAATCTGAAAATATACAATTTATGGAGTTGATCTATTGTTGCAAAAAGAAATGAATACAAAATACCACATTTGATATATTTGATTGCATGTATAAAATATTAGGGGATGTGTGGTCGTAGTTTTGTTAATGGTGGAATACTAAAACCATTTACTCTACAACTTAGGAGTGGTAACCACCCTAGATATTTAACTACATTTGTTCATGTACACATTCATTGCTATCTCTTTTAGTAATATGACATGAATGGCTGAACCTTAATGCAGTTCTTCTTGTTTTTGCTTTAGAAAGTTGCATTCAAGCGAATTTCATTTTATCTCACTGGACTCATGGTACGTATATCAGTTTGCAAAAGTAAACAGTACAAATAGAAAACTAAAAGAGTGGACATATAACGTTCAAGATAGGCAGTGATACCACCTTGAAAACTTATGCTATTTCCGTACTTATATGCAAAGAAAGAAGTGTAAACCTTTATCTATACGTGGAAACTAGGAGATACATAAACTGTACTCTTTGCACCAAAATTGCTTCTTTATGTAGGAGAAGAAAAAGATTCCGCTCAATCATGCACAATTCCTGTCCCCTCCATTGTGTTTGAAATTTCGATCTTCCTCTACATGGTAAAAGGTCAACTCACGTTTAAAACCCTTATCAATATAACTTTGATCATTGTGAACATTTTGCAGTGGCATGAATAGATACTGAGTGGATTTTTAAAAGTCCCACTCAATTTGAACGAACTAAGGATTAGTATGGGCCATGAATTTGCTTTCATGTGCACCTTCAGTGTATGCATTATTTTATCATGTTTCTATGAGGCTACGAGTAAATAAATGCTAAAATGCACCTTTAACTGCACTTGGATGTGATATGATAGTTGGAATGTTTTCACTATCAAATCGCAATCAGGTCGACCAAGCTGACGATATTCATTTACTAATTTTCAACTAATTGATTATTACATCGGCACCTTATTAGGCCTCTCTACTTTTTAATTGACCACTAGGATGTGCTGCATTTTTTGAAGCATCATCACGCTTGCCTTGAGAAGTGAGCTGTAGATTGGTGGTTTCCTTTTTTATGCTTCAATCAACAATTCATGTTATGACCATGGTAGAAGCATAGTTTCCTGTTTTTTTCTTCCTATAACATTTCATGTAGCATATGTATTGTGAACCTCTCATATTAATGTGTGTTTTCAATTTCTAGCCGGTGCAGGTGCACGGGTTGACGACTAGTGTATATGAATGAGAGAAGGGAAATAGATGGAATATTCCTTAAGCAGGGACCCTTATTGAAAAACAACTTGCCTGTTGAAATCCTAGGGGATCCTCCTGCACCCAAGGGTGATCCTGTGTTTGAACTTAAACCTTTGCCTGATACTCTTAAGTATGTTTATCTCGATGAAAAGAAGATATATCATGTTATTATTAGTGCTAACCTTTCAGAGCAGGAAGAAGAAAAATTATTAAAAACTCTGAAGAAGCACTGTGCTGCTATTGGATATACTCGTGATGATCTTAAGGGCATTAGTCCCACTCTATGCCAACACAAGATAAAGTTGGAAGAGGACACAAAACCTATTATCGATCATCAACAACGGTTAAATCCTAAGATGAAAGAAGTGGTAAGGAAGGAAATACTAAAGCTTCTAGAGGCAGGCATAATTTATCCAGTTGCTGCTAGCTAGTGGGTAAGTCATGTCCACTATGTCCCTAAGAAGGGAGGTATGACTGTTGTTCCTAATGATAAAGATGAATTGATCCTGCAAAGAATTGTTACAGGTTATGGGATGGTAATTGATTTCCATAAATTAAATAAAGCCACTAAGAAAGATCATTACCCTTTGCTTTTTATTGATCAAATGCTCGAAAGGTTATCCAAACATACCCATTTTTGCTTTCTAGATGGTAATTCTGGTTTCTCTCAAATACATGTGTCAAAAGGGGATCAAGAAAAGACCACTTTTACTTGTCCTTTCGGTACCTTTGCTTATAGACGTATGCCTTTTGGTTTATGTAATGCACCTGCTACCTTTCAAAGATGCATGATGGCTATATTCTCTGATTTTTTTGAAAAGATTGTTGAGGTTTTCATGGATGACTTTTCCATTTACGGAACTTTTTTTGATGATTTCTTGAGCAACCTTGATCGAGTGCAGAGATGTGAAGAAACTAATCTTGTCTTCAATTGGGAATAGTGCCACTTTATGGTTAATGAAGGCATTGTCTTGGGTCATAAAATTTCTGAAAGAGGTATTGAAGTTGACAAAGCTAAAGTTGATGCTATTGAAAAGATGCCGTGTCCCAAGGATATCAAAGGTATAAGAAGTTTCCTTGGTCATGCCGGGTTTTATAGGAGGTTCATTAAGGACTTCTCCAAAATCTCTAGGCCCCTGACTAATCTCTTACAAAAAGATGTTCCTTTTGTCTTTGATGAGTATTATGTACAAGCATTTGAAATACTTAAGAAATAATTGATCTCTGCACCTATTGTCCAGCCTCTTGACTGAAATTTACCCTTTGAGATTATGTGCGACGCTAGTGATTATGCTGTAGGAGCTGTTCTAGGACAAAGAGTTGATAAATTTTTTGAATGTTATCCAATATGCTAGTAAAACTCTAGACAATGCCCAGAGAAATTATGCTACTAATGAGAAGGAGTTTTCAGCAGTTGTATTTGCTTGTGATAAGTTTAGACCTTATATTGTTGATTCTAAAGTAATTATTCACACTGATCATGCTGCTATCAAATACCTTATGGAAAAGAAAGATGCTAAACCTAGACTTATTAGATGGGTTCTCCTGCTACAAGAATTTGATTTGCATATTACTCATAGAAAGGGAGCTGAGAACCCCGTTGCAGACAACTTGTCTAGGCTAGAGAATATTCTTGATGACCCACTACCTATTGATGATAGCTTTCCTGATGAACAATTAGCTGTCATAAATGCTTCTCGCACTTCTCCATGGTATGCTGATTATGCTAATTACATTGTTGCTAAGTTTATACCACCTGGTTTCACATACCAGCAAAAGAAAAAGTTCTTCTATGATTTAAGACATTACTTCTGGGATGACCCACACCTTTATAAAGAAGGAGTAGATGGTATTATTATATGTTGTATACTTGAGCATGAACAGGAACAGATCCTACGGAAGTGTCACTCCGAAGCTTACGAAGGACACCATGCTGGAGATAGAACTGCACATAAGGTATTGCAATCTGGTTTTTATTGGCCTACTCTCTTCAAGGATGCCCGTAAGTTTGTCTTATCTTGTGATGAACGTCAAAGAATTGGCAATATTAGTAGACGTCAAGAAATGTCTATGAATTATTCACTTGTTATTGAACCATTTGATGTCTGGGGCTTTGATTATATGAGACCGTTTCCTTCCTCTAATGGGTATACACATATTTTAGTTGCTGTTGATTACGTTACTAAGTGGGTAGAAGCTATTCCAACTAGTAGTGCTGATCACAACACCTCTATTAAGATGCTTAAAGAAGTTATTTTTTCCAAGGTTTGGAGTCCCTAGATACTTAATGACTAATGGTGGTTCACACTTTATTCATGGTGCTTTCCGTAAAATGCTTGCTAAGTATGATGTTAATCATAGAATTGCATCCCCTTATCACCCACAATCTAGTGGTCAAGTAGAACTAAGTAACAGAGAGCTGAAATTAATTTTGCAAAAGACTGTTAATAGGTCTAGAAGGAATTGGTCCAACAAACTTGATGATGCATTATGGGCCTATAGAACTGCATACAAAAATCCTATGAGTATGTCTCCATATAAAATGGTTTATGGAAAAGCATGTCACTTACCTCTTGAGCTAGAACATAAGGCATATTGGGATATTAAAGAGCTCAATTACGATTACAAACTTGCCGGTGAGAAGAGGTTATTTGACATTAGCTCTCTAGATGAATGGAGAACCCAAGCCTATGATATTGCCAAGTTGTTTAAAGAAAAGGTCAAAAGATGGCATGACAAAAGGATACAAAAGCGAGAGTTTAACGTAGGTGATTATGTCTTGCTATACAACTCTCGTTTAAGATTTTTTGTAGGAAAACTTCTCTCTAAATGGGAAGGTCCTTACGTTATCGAGGAGGTCTATCGTTCCGGTGCCATAAAAATCAACAACTTTGAAGGCACAAATCTGAAGGTGGTGAACGGTCAAATAATCAAACATTATATCTCAGGTAATCCTACAAATGTTGAAACCAATGTTATTGAAACCGTAACCCCGGAGGAATACATAAGGGACACTTTCCAAAATGATTCAGCCCCGAAAAGGAAGAGGTATGTGGTACGGTAAGTAAACCGACTCCAAAACAACTCCAATGGCAATTTTTCACCGTTTAGGAATATTTAGAAAAATAGAAAAATAAGAGGCAGTCCGGAAAGGACACGAGGTGTCCATGAGGGTGGAGGGCACGCCCCCTGCCTCGTGGGCACCTCGTGTGCTTCCCGGACTCCATTTGCTTGCACGTTACTTCATTCGGTTGGTAAAAAATCACTATATATTCTCCCGAAGGTTTTGACCATCGTATCACGCAAAAATCCTCTGTTTTTGTTTTGAGCTATTGTTTCTAACAGATCTAGATCATCATGACATCTTCCAGCACCCCAAGGACAAGTTCTTCGAGAAGGTCATCAACCCCTACCTCGCGGAGGTGCTGCAACACCCTCAAACCATCGAGGTGCGTGAGGGGGTGCTGCACATCCGCGATGTTGAGGGACCAAGGAGGACCGGAAGCATGGATACAAGACTCGATGCAATGGAGTAGCAAGTTTTCAAGTGCCAAGGTATGGTGGAGCGAGGACTCAATGCCAACCACATGATGATCACGGAGCTCACCAACAACCACAAGCTGGATGCCAAGATCGTTGGGGAAGCCATCTCCGAGCTCCAAGAGAAAATCGAGCACCTCCAAGCCTAGATCTATTATCTGCAAAACCAAAACTATGAGTACAAATATAGATTCAAGAAGATGAGTTTGGCTGTAGATTTGAGGATTCCGGAGACTCGATCATCCTTCTACGATGGTGAGCCCATGCCTTGGAAGATGGACGACAAGCCTACATCATCAACAACTCCATCACCACCTCCGAAGGAGACATAATCACATGGGTATGGGCACTCCTCTTGGCAAATGTCAAGCTTGGGGGAGGTGCCCCAGTATCGTATCACCATCACACCCCTATCTTTACTGTTTTTTAGTTCGATCCTTTTGGTAATATCTTGATCTACTGGAATAAAGTTTAGTATGACCTAGTTGTGAGCTTTTCCTTTTTGATCTTTACCTTTGTAATCAAGTCCGTGAGCTATATATAATAAAGATTAGTGTTGAGTCAGGGCTTGATTCTCTCGCTATGGTCATGAGAGAATAAAAGAAAATAGAAAAAAAATCAAGAGATCATATTGATCTTATGGAAGGTAATTGCTTCACATATAAAGAGTTATATGAATAAAAGTTGTTGAGAGTTGACAAACCTAGTTTTGGTCATCGTTGCAATTAATAGGAACTAACAAAGAAAGAGAGGTGTTCACATACAAATATACTATCTTGGGCATCTTTTATGATTGTGAGCACTCATTAAAATATGACATGCTAAAGAGTTGATGTTGGACAAGGATAATGGGTTATGTCTTCTTATATCCGAAATAAAGTATATTGTCATGGATCATCCAACATGTTGAGCTTGCCTTTCCCCCTCATGCTAGACAAAACTCCATGCACCCAGTAGAGATACTACTTGTGCTTCCATACATACTCAAACCCAGTTTTTCCATGAGAGTCCACCATACCTACCTATGGATTGAGTAAGATCCTTCAAGTAAGTTGTCATTGTTGCAACTCTCTAAAATATGTATGATCTATTAGTGTGGAGAAAATAAGCTTTATACAATCTTCTGATTTGGAAGTAATAAAAGCGACGGACTGCATAATAGAGGTCCATATCACAAGTGCAATATAAAGTGACGTTCTTTTGCGCTAAGATTTTGTACATCCAACCATAAAAGCACATGACAACCTCTGCTTCCCTCTGCGAAGGGCCTATCTTTTGTTCTTACCTTATAAAAGTCAAGGTGATTTTCACCTTTCCTTTTTACATTTTATCCTTTGGCAAGCACATTGTGTTGGAAAGATCCTGACATATATACCCAATTGGATGCAAGTTATCATGGTCCATTACTGTTGACATTAACCATGAGGTAAAAGGTTGGGAGGCAATACCATAAGCCCCTATCTTTCTCTGTGTCCGATTAAAACTCCATACCGATAAGTATTGCGTGAGTGTGAGCAATTGTGAAAGACTAGATGATAGTTGAGTATGTGGACTTGCTGCAAAGCTCTTATATTGACTCTTTCCTATGTTACGATAATTTGCAATTGCTTCAATGACCGAGATCATAGTTTGTTATTTTCAATGAAGTTTCTGATTCATACTTGACATTGTGAATAGATTGTTACTTTAGCATAAGAGTCATATGACAATATATATATATATATATATATATATATATATATATATATATATATATATATATATATATATATATATATATATATATATATATATATATATATATATATATATGTTGCTGTTATAAGGTTGATCATGATGCCCTCATGTCCATATTTTATTTTTATCGACACCTCTATCTCTAAACATGTGGACATATTTTTCGATATCGGCTTTCGCTTGAGGACAAGCGAGGCCTAAGCTTGGGGGAGTTGATACGTCCATTTTGCATCATGCTTTTATGTTGATATTTATTGCACTATGGGATGTTATTACACGTTATGTCAGAATACTAATGCCTTTTCTCTCTTATTTTACAAGGTTTACATGAAGAGGGAGAATGCCGGTAGCTGGAATTCTGGGCTGGAAAAGGAGCAAACATTGGAGACCTATTCTGCACAACTCAAAAAGCCTCAAAACTTCACGAAACACCATTTCAGAAAATATAAAAATATTTGATGAAAGAGATACGTCAGGGGGGCCACCACCTGTCCATGAGGGTGGGGGGTGATGACCCACAAGTGTAGGGAATCTATCATAGTCCTTTCGATAAGTACGGGTGTCGAACCCAACGAGGAGCAGAAGGAAATGATAGGCAGTTTTCAGAAAGGTATTTTCTGCAAGCGCTGAAATTATCGGTAACAGCTAGTTTTGTGATAAGGTAATTGGTAGCAAGTGACAAATAGTAAAAGTAAATAAGGTGCAGCAAGATGGCCCAATCCTCTCTGTAGCAAAGGACAAGCCTGGACAAACTCTTAGATGATGGAAAGCGCTCTCGAGGACACATGGGAATTATCGTCAAGCTAGTTTTCATCACGTTCATATGATTCGCGTTCGTTACTTTGATAATTTGGTATGTGGGTGGACCTGTGCTTGGGCGCTGCCCTTACTTGGACAAGCATCCCACTTATGATTAACCTCTATTGCAAGCATCCGCAACTACAAAAGAAGTATTAAGGTAAACCGAACCATAGCATGAAACAAGTGGATCCAAATCACCCCTTACGAAGCAACGCATAACTAGGGTTTAAGCTTCTGTCACTCTGGCAACCCATCATCTACTTATTACTTCCCAATGCCTTCCTCTAGGCCCAAACAATGGTGAAGTGTCATGTAGTCGACGTTCACATGACACCACTAGAGGAAAGACAACATACATCTCATCAAAATATCGAACGAATACCAAATTCACATGACTACTTATAGTAAGACTTCTACCATGTCCTCAGGAACAAACGTAACTACTCACAAAGCATATTCATGTTCATAATCAGAGAGGTATTAATATGCATAATGGATCTGAACATATGATCTTCTACCAAGTAAACCAACTAGCATCAACTACAAGGAGTAATGAACACTACTAGCAACCTACAGGTACCAATCTGAGGTTTTGGTTCAAAAATTGGATACAAGAGATGAACTAGGGTTTGAGAGGGGATGGTGCTGGTGAAGATGTTGATGAAGATAACCCTCCCCGAGATGGGAGAGTTGTTGGTGATGATAGCGGTGATGATCTCCCCCTCCCGGAGGGAAGTATCCCCGGCAGAACAACTCCGTCGGAGCCCTAGATTGGTTCCGCCTCAAGACGGCGGCGTTTTGTCCCGAAAGCCTCCTTATGATTTTTTCCAGGTCAAAACACCTCATATAGGAGAAGATGGGCATCGGGGAGTCACCAGGTGGCCCATGAGGCAGGGGCACGCCCCCACCCTTGTGGATAGGTACCCCCTAACGTACCTCTTTCGCCAGATATTTTTTATATTTTCTGAAACGGTGTTTCTTGGAGTTTCGGAGCTTTTTGAGTTGTGCAGAATAGGTTTCCAATGTTTGCTCCTTTTCCAGCCCAGAATTCCAGCTGCCGGCATTCTCCCTCTTCATGTGAACCTTGTAAAATAAGAGAGAAAAGGCATAACTATTGTGACATAACGTGTAATAACAGCCCATAGTGCAATAAATATCAACATAAAAGCATGATGCAAAATGGACGTATCAACTCCCCCAAGTTTAGACCTTGCTTGTCCACAAGCGAAAGTCGATATCAAAAAATATGTCCACATGTTTAGAGATAGAGGTGTCGATAAAAAATAAAATACGGACATGAGGGCATCATGATCAACCTTATAAGGATCATATTTGTGTTTAAGGATATATGGACGGATCTTTCTCAATCCATATATATTGTCATATGACTCTTATGCTAAAGTAACAATCTATCCACAATATCAAGTATGAATCTTGAAAATTCATTGAAAACTAACAAACTATGATCTCGGTCATTGAAGCAATTGCAATTTATCGTAAAATCGGAGAGAGTCAATATAAGAGCTTTGCAGCAAGTCCACATACTCAACTATCATTTAGTCTTTCACAATTGCTCACACTCACGCAATACTTATGGGTATGGAGTTTTGATTGGACACAGAGAAAGATAGGGGCTTATGGTATTGCCTCCCAACCTTTTACCTCATGGGTAATGTCAACAGTAATGGACTATGATAATTTACATCCAATTGGCTATATATGTCAGGATCTTTCCAACACAATGTGCTTGCAAAAGGATAAAATGTAAAAAGGAAAGGTGGAAATCACCTTGAATCTTATATGATAAAAGAAATAGATAGTCCCTTTGCAGAGGGAAGCAGAGGTTGTCATGTGCTTTTATGGTTGGATGTACAAAATCTTAGCGCAAAAGAACGTCACTTTATATTGCCACTTGTGATAGGGACCTTTATTATGTAGTCCGTCACTTTTATTACTTCCATATCACAAGATCGTATAAAGCTTATTTTCTCCACACTAATAGATCATACATATTTTAGAGAGTTGCAACAATGACAACTTACTTGAAGGATCTTACTCAATCCATAGGTAGGTATGGTGGACTCTCATGGAAAACTGGGTTTGAGGATGTATGGAAGCACAAGTAGTATCTCTACTTGGTGCAAGGAGTTTTGGCTAGCATGAGGGGGAAAGGCAAGCTCAACATGTTGGATGATCCATGACAATATACTTTATTTCGAATATAAGAAAACATAACTCATTATGTTGTCTTCCTTGTCCAACATCAACTCTTTAGCATGTCATATTTTAATGAGTGCTCACAACCATAAAAGATGTCCAAGATAGTATATTTGTATGTGAAAACCTCTCTTTCTTTATTACTTCATATTAATTGCATCGATGACCAAAACTAGGTTTGTCAACTCTCAACAACTTTTATTCAGCATACTATTTATATGTGAAGTCATTACTTTCCATAAGATCAATATGATATCTTTGATACTTTTTATATTTTCCTTTATTCTCTCATGACCATAGCGAGAGAATCAAGCCCTTGACTCAACACTAATCTTTATTATATAGCTTACGGACTCGACTACAAAGATAAAGATCAATAAGCAAAAGCTCATAACTAGATCATACTAAACTCTATTCCACTAGATCAAGAGATTACCAAAAGGATCGAACTAAGAAAAATAGTAATGATAGGAGTGTGATGGTGATACGATACCGGGGCACCTCCCCCAAGCTTGGCAATTGCCAAGGGGAGTGCCCATACCCATGTGATTATGTATCCTTCTTCAGAGGTGGCGATGGTGTTGTTGATGATGTTGGCTTGTCATCCATCTTCCAAGGCATGGGCTCACCATCGTAGAAGGATGATCGAGTCTCCAGGATCCTCAAATCTATAGCCAAACTCATCTTCTTGAATCTATATTCATACTCACAGTTTTGGTTTTGCAGGTCATAGATCTGGGCTTGAAGGTGCTCGATTTTCACTTGGAGCTTGGAGATGGCTTCCCCAACGATCTTGGCGTCCAACTTGTGGTTGTTGGTGAGCTCCGTGATCATCATGTGGTTGGCGTTGAGTCCTCGTTCCACCATACCTTGGCACTTGAAAACTTGCTGCTCCAAAGCTTCAAGTCGTGTCTCCATGCTTCCAGTCCTCCTTGGTCCCTCAACATCGTGGATGTGCAGCACCCCTCACGTACCTCGATGGTTTGAGGGTGTTGCAGCACCTCCGCGAGGTAGGGCTTGATGACCTTCTCGAAGAACTTGTCCTTGGGGGTACTGGAAGACGTCATGATGATCTAGATCTGTCAAAAACAACAGCTCGAAACGAAAATAGAGGATTTTTTCGTGATATGGTGGTCAAAACCTTTAGGAGCATATATTGTGAATTTTTACCGACCGAAAGAGTAACGTGCAAGAAAACGAAGTCCGGGAGGCACACGAGGTGCCCACGAGGCAGTGGGTAGGGCGCGCCCTCCACCCTCGTGGATGACTCATGTCCTTTCCGGACTGCCTCTTATTTTTATATTTTTCTAAATATTCCAAAATGGAGAAAAATTGCCATTAGAACTGTTTTGGAGTCGGTTTACTTACCGTACCACATACCTCTTCCTTTCTGGAGTCTGAATCGTTCTGGAAAGTGTCCCTTATGTACTCCTGTGGGGTTATGGTTTCAATAACATTGGTTTCAACATTTATAGGATTACCTGAGCTATAATGTTTGATTCTTTGACCGTTCACCACTATTGGATTTGTGCCTTCGAAGTTGTTGATTTTTATGGCACCGGAACGATATACATGCTCGATAACGTGAGTACCTTCCCATTTGGAGAGATGTTTTCCTGCAAAAAATCTTAAACGAGAGTTTTATAGCAAGACATAATCTCCTACGTTAAACTCACGCTTTTGTATCCTTTTGTCATGCCATCTTTTAACCTTTTCTTTAAACAGCGTGGCATTTTCATAGACTAGAGTTCTCCATTCATCTAGTGATCTAATGTCAAATAACCTCTTCTCACCGGCAAGTTTGAAATCGTAATTGAGCTCTTTAATAGCCCAATATGCCTTATGTTCTAGCTCAAGAGGTAAATGACATGTTTTTCCATAAAGCATTTTATATGGAGACATACCCATATGATTTTTGTATGCAGTTCTATAGGTCCATAATGCATCATCAAGTTTCTTGCACCAATTCTTTCTAGACCTATTAATAGTCTTTTGCAAAATTAATTTCAGCTCTCTATTACTTAGTTCTACTTCACCGCTACACTGTGGGTGGTAAGGGGATGCAATTCTATGATTAACATCATACTTAGCAAGCATTTTATGGAAAGCACCATGAATAAAGTGTGAACCACCATCAGTCATTAAGTATCTAGGGACTCCAAACCTCGGAAAAATAACTTCTTTAAGCATCTTAATAGAGGTGTTGTGATCAGCACTACTAGTTGGAATAGCTTCTACCCACTTAGTAACGTAATCAACAGCAACTAAAATATGTGTATACCCATTAGAGGAAGGAAACGGTCCCATATAATCAAAGCCCCAGACATCAAATGGTTCAATAACAAGTGCATAATTCATAGGCATTTCTTGACGTCTACTAATATTAACGATTCTTTGACATTCATCACAAGATAAGACAAACTTACGAGCATCCTTGAAGAGAGTAGGCTAATAAAAACTAGATTGGAATACTTTGTGTGCAGTTCTATCTCCAGCATGGTGTCCTCCATAAGTTTCGGAGTGGCACTTGCGTAGGATATGTTCTTGTTCATGCTCAGGTACACAACATCCAATAATACCATCTACTCCTTCTTTATAAAGGTGTGGGTCATCCCAGAAGTAATATCTTGAATCATAGAAGAACTTTTTCTTTTGCTGGTATGTGAAACTAGGTGGTATAAATTTAGCAACAATGTAATTAGCATAATCAGCATACCATGGAGCAGTACGAGAAGCATTTATGACAACTAATTGTTCATCAGGAAAGCTATCATCAATAGGTAGTGGGTCATCAAGAATATTCTCTAACCTAGACAAGTTGTCTGCAACTCTGTTCTCAGCTCCCTTTCTATCAGTAATATGCAAATCAAATTCTTGTAGCAGGAGAACCCATCTAATAAGTCTAGGTGTATCTTTCTTTTCCATAAGGTATTTGATAGCAGCATGATACGTCTCCAACGTATCTATAATTTTTGATTGTTCCATGCTATTATATATTCTGTTTTGGATGTTTAATGGGCTTTATTATACACTTTTATATTATTTTTGGGACTAACCTACTAACCCAAGGCCCAGTGCAAATTGTTGTTTTTTTGCCTATTTCAGTGTTTCGCAGAAAAGGGATATCAAACGGAGTCCAAACAGAATGAAACCTTCATGAGAGTTATTTTTGGAACCGTATCTACACAGAAGACTTGGAGTACACGCGAGGGAACAAGAGAGGTGGCCAGGAGGGTCTAGGGCACGCCCCCACCCTCGTGGGGACCCTCTGGCTCCCCTGATGCCCTCCTTCCTCCTATATATGTCCATGTACCCTGAAAACATCGAGGCAACAGAGAAAACCCTAATTCCACCACCGCAACCTTCTGTTCCCGTGAGATCCCGTCTTGGGGCCTGTTCCGGAGCTCCGCCGGAGAGGGGATCTACCACGGAGTGCTTCTACATCAACACCATAGCCTCACCGATGAGTTGTGAGTAGTTTACCACAGACCTTCGGGTCCATAGTTATTAGCTAGATGGCTTCTTCTCTCTTTTTGGATCTCAATACAAAGTTCTCCTCGATCTTCGAGGAGATCTATTTGATGTAATCTTTTTGCGGTGTGTTTGTCGAGATCCGATGAATTGTGGGTTTATGATCAAGATTATCTATGAACAATATTTGATTCTTTTCTAAAATCTTTTATGTATGATTATAATATCCTTGCAAGTCTCTTTGAATTATCGGTTTGGTTTGGCCTACTAGATCTATAGTTCTTGCAATGGGAGAAGTGCTTGGCTTTTGGTTCAATCTTGTGGTGTCCTTTCCCAGTGACAGCAAAGGCAGCAAGGCACATATTGTATTGTTGCCATCGAGGATAGAAAGATGGGGTTTATATCATATTGCTTGAGTTTATCCCTCTACATCATGTCATCTTTCTTAAAGCATTACTCTGTTCTTATGAACTTAATACTCTAGATGCATGCTGGATAGCGGTCGATGTGTGGAGTAATAGTAGTAGATGTAGAATCGTTCCGGTCTACTTATCACGGACGTGATGCCTATATATAATGATCATGCCAAGATATTCTCATAACTATGCGCTTTTCTATCAGTTGCTCGACAGTAATTCGTTCACCCACCGTAGAATTTTGCTTTCATGAGAGAAGCACTAGTGAAACCTATGGCCCCCGGGTCTATCTTTATCATATTACTTTCCTTCAATTTCTGTTGCCGTTGCTTATATGCTTTATTTACTTTATGTTCTTATACCAAAAATACCAAAAATATTATACTATCACTAGTGCAAAAAGGGCCATTTGTCTCGGTTCTAAGGGCCATTTGTCCCGGTTGGGGAACCGGGACTAAACGGTCGATACAAATGTCCTAGACCATTAGTCCCGGTTCTTATGCCAACCGGGACAAATGGCCCTCCGCGTGGCAATTGCGGCTTGCGCTGGCAGGGGGCCTTTTGTCCCGGTTGGTAGCACCAACCGGGACAAATAAGCTTGATTTTTTTCCATGGGGCTAGGGTTTTTGTTTTGTTTTTTTCTGAAAGGGGGGAGGGGGTTTGTGGGTTTTGTAGGGTTAATTTAGGGGTTTCATATATTCTGTTAGCTAGCTAATAGAGAGAAGTGTCCTCTCTTATCTCCGTGCATGCTCCTATAACAATGCATCATCATAATTAATAATAAATCATCATCGTAGTTGTCATAATAAAAAAGTTGTGCTCAGCATCATCGTCATCTCACAACTTCTACTCGTTGTCATAATAACATGTCCTACTCATCATCATCATCATCATCATCATCATCATCATCATCGTCATAGTCATCTAACAACTTCTTAGCACATGATCATAAGTAGCCAGACTTAATTAAGTACACCCTCTCTAAGGTGAAATAGCATAAAACAAGATAGGCCCTGACTCTCCATTATGGAGAATGCAAATTATTCTGTCTCCAATTCTTGGCTTTCGCACAATGTCGCTTCCATGTAGCTTCCTACGACTGACCATACATTTCTTCCAATCTTTGATTGTCATGTCTTCATTGGATTTAGAAATCATGTATGGACAGTTATGTGTAGGATGATGACTTGACGAGTACGGTAATAAGCTCATAACATTGAGGTGACCTTTCTGAAACATCAAATGAGGAACACAATCCGAAGGGATTTTTTGTTGAAAAACATAGTAATAACTTCGTAGTTAGTAATGTAGTTTAGTTTTAGAAGAATTTATGCAAAAGATGATCAGCCACAAATCTTACCATGACATCTCCATGGATGTTACCGTAGTTCAACACGTGCACTAGTGGCACGTATTGACCATAATGTGCAGGAGTTTTAGAATAGGTATTGTAACGCTCAAAATAAGAAAGTAATGAGACAAGATGATTTTTCTTCTGACAAGTTAATTCTGCACCATTAGAGTAGTGGGTTCTGTCTACCATCTTCCGTACATTTCTTGAAGAATGGAAATAAGCTATTAATGGAAATAAGATGTCAATTATTTTGAAATAACAATATAAATTACTTAATAAATATGTTTGAGAAACTCACATAGAGGTAGAACTGGAAGGGTATCAACAAGGACCCACATGCCATCGTCATCATCACCAAGGTCAAAGGTGACATAC
Source organism: Secale cereale (assembly GCA_902687465.1). Taxonomy (NCBI): domain Eukaryota; kingdom Viridiplantae; phylum Streptophyta; class Magnoliopsida; order Poales; family Poaceae; genus Secale; species Secale cereale. The sequence continues at coordinate 94,348,623 of LR738713.1, read as the reverse complement.
ATACCCTCCTGAAAATCATATGCCTTGCACAATGCTCTCCAGTTCGAGCAACCGAAATGGGTTACGCTCTCTGAATTGTATAGCTTTACAAGAAAATCATAATCATGGTGGGTCCTGAGATGAATTTGCTTTGTCTCCATACTTTCATGATCTTCCAAATCCAGATGCTCCAAGACATAGCGTCTTGCATGGCATGGGATAAGCTAGTCGAATTGTAAAAGACGGAAATTACACGTCGAAAAGAAGGCATAAGTCATGCTTAATTACCAAACAAGACTTGCCGTGCTGCATACCGTCTCAAAATCGAAGGCCTCATCGAGCTTAACACTGAAGCATCGATCGTCTACCAAGTGTGGCCTTTCGCACTGACCCCGGTCGTCGCCACACCAGTCGCACGCCGGGATCCTATCGTCATCGTCAGACGACGACATTTTCTACATATTGTCGCACAAGTCATGCCAGAATTCAATGGTTGAAAATATAGAAAAAACATTTCAAAATATCTTAATTATAGGACTCATATTGACATGGAGATTTGGTTGGACTCCAGTTTGAGCATTCAATAAGCAAAACTAAATCATCTCTTGCGTCCGTACATCTTCGAATATTATCACTAATACATCTCAAAAAGTATCATAGACGTATAGAATCACTAATTCATTAATATAGCTAAAACCCTAGCGAACGACGGGTATCGGCGCGGGAGCCCGGACACCCAAAGAGAAGGAACCATCATAGGATCATAGCTCCAGTGAGATTCCTGCAAAACCTGCCATGTATTGTCGAACCTGTCCTCCAACGCAACCATGTAGCGACGGACGTGCTCGTCCTCCTCGCTGACACGGTGACGTACAACCTCCACGGGGTCCTCAAGCCTCCACACCGTCAACTGGCCCGCGCGCCCGCCACCAAAGAAGGTTTGGGTCAACAACAGGTTGGCTCCTCACCAAGTTGCGCCCCCCGGAAGGAAGCACCTCCCAGTACCAGCCCGGCGGAGCCCAGTCCCGAACATGACCCCTCTAATCAAGCAGGCATCTGTTGAGTCGACGACGAGGATGCGAGATAGGCATCGTCAACGTCGATGTGGGAATGATTGCTTGAACTAAAAGAATAAACTAGTTCTATTAATTAACCTAGTTCAACTAATAAGCACTTACTATAAATAAAAATGAACTAGTTCTTACTAAAAATAAACTAGTTTTACTAAAAATAAACTAGTTCTTACTAAAAAAACTACATTCTATCACTAAAACTATAAAAAACTATAAAAACAGAAAATTCATCTAACATTTGTATATATAACTAAAACTATAAAAAAAATATAAAAACTATAAAAACAAAAAATTCATCTAACATTCGCACTAAATCAACTAACCTTCAATGTAACATATGCAATTACATATACATACATATATTTATATACAACATCCATCTATACATATACATCAATTAATGAACAAAAAAAGTAGAACAGAGCAGGCCGGGGCGGCGGTGGCGGTGTGCGGCAAGCAGGGGCGGCGGCGCGCAGAGCAGAGCATGCAGGGGCGGCCGCGGGGAGGAAGGGGGCCGGAGTGCTCACTGCTGGGTGGCGACGGCGAGGTTGGGGCAAGAGGGCGACGACGGCGAGGTCGGGGCAGAGGGCGGCGAAGGCGAGGTCGGGGCAGAGGGCGTCAACGGCAAGGTCGGGCAGAGGCGCGAGGTCGGGGCAGAGGCGGCGACGACGTCGATGGCAAGCTCGATCGGCGGGCAGCCTGGCGGCGTCGGGGGCAAACTGACGATGGAAATCTGAAAATTTCCCAAGTTTTGCTTATATAGCAAACGATTTGGCCCAGTTCATAGCAACAACCGGGACCAATGCACTCTTTAGTCCCGGTTCGTGGCACCAACCGAGACAAAAGGCTAGTTTTCAGCAGCCCAAAGGGCGGGAAAAAGAGGTCATTGGTCCCGGTTGGTGGCACCAACCGGAACTAAAGGTGGGCATTGGTCCCGGTTTGTTTGACGAAAATACTTTGATAATTTTAGTTGCATAAATTTTATATAATTTTATGGAAATTCTATTTGCTTTTAATGTTTTGAACAGAAAATACTTTGATAATTTTAGTTGCATACATTTTATATAATTTTAGTTTCAATAATACTAGAGGTTTAATTATAAAAGCTTTTTGGTTGATTCCTTTAGCTATTATAGTTTCATTAAAGTTTTCTAGTTCATTCTCTTTTCTATTAGAGTTTCATTAAAGTTTTCTAGTTCATTCTTTTAGTTTATTGATTTTGCTATTAGAGTTTCATAAATGTTTTCCAGTTCATTCTTTTTTATATTAGTTCATTCTTTGAGCTAAATGACCGTGAAATTGAAAAGCATTTCAAATGAACTCTGAAAAGGTTGAAAGTTGGCATGGTATCATCATTTCACCCACATAGCATGTGCAAAAAAGTAGAGAGGGTTACGGCAAAAACTGGATGCACTTCGTGTACAAAACAGACAATCTCTTTCGAGGTATGAGGGTTTTAGACGAAAACTCGTCTGTTACAAAGGTATTTCATTTTTTGAACTTATTTGAACTACAAACTTTTTCTGTGTTCAAAATGCACCATTCAAAGACACATCATCAATTTTCAACCATTTCTGACTTCATTTGCT